>OX578139.1:33482400-34082400 GCA_951213105.1 Amaurobius ferox
AAATATTTCCATGCACAGGAATCTAATGTAATCCCTCAGACAGCAGCAATGCATATTTGAATTCGAGAAGGAAGAGGACAGCGAATTTTGACAAGCACTGCGAGTGTCGCCGTGTTACAGTCTTTTTGACTGGGATTTGTTGCCTTTCATATACACCTCTTGTGTGTTCCTGATATCGATTCATCTTATTAGATAATCAACTTTGTAAATGACAAAGTAATCCACTTTGTAAATGATCATCATAATGATAACAAATGATCACCTATAATTACATGTTGCGTAATCAACTTTGCAAATAATCAACTTTGTAAGTGACAACATAAACTTTGTAAATTACATTTTCTCTCTATCTCGCTTTGTTACCGATTTCGTTATACTGACTTTTTGAGTTCTGCGCCAATGGTGCTGCAATCCCTTTTATTCGATTGGGCACGGCCCCTTTACTATAGATAGACCTAACGTGTGCACTCATAGACTTTTTCGTACAAAGTTATTGGAGTGCTTAAGTACTTTCCTAGGAATCCTTTACATCTATAATAATAAAGGAAGATGCCTGTCTGTTTATCTGTTTGTCTTTTTGTGTATGTAGCAAAAAGTCTAGACGTCATACGGCTATGAAATTTGATGTATAGGTATTTCAGGACACAGGACGAAACGCCTCGGTGAGACTTATTTTCTTATAATTCGAATTAGTTTTTCAGTTATTTTATGTTTTAGCACAGTTTAGCACGAATTTAAGCAATTTCCACACACATCGATTCCCCAGCAGCAAAAGTATCACAGGGTTTACATTTTAACACCATCTGAAGATCGAAAAATTCTCTATCAAACTAATTTTGAACTGAATCCATAAGATATGTCACAGACTTAAACTTTAATGACGAATCAAAACAAAATACTAAAATAAATGAATATTGTACCTTGAATTTTACTAATTCTGTATTAAATAATCTGAAGATAAATAATTTCTTAAAATCGGTTTCCAATTACTTTCCAGTCAAACATGTAAATCCTAAAATTGCATATAAATATGATAAACCGCTAGGACGTTATATTTTCAACTATAATCAAATTGCCAAATCAGTAGATATTAATCAAAACTATGAATTGGATAAAGAGTCATATTGCCACTGTCATTTAGAAAAATACAAAGACTTCGTAGATAAACACCATGGGCATGTTATAACGGGAAATCTAAATATTATTAATTATGATGCACTAAGATCACTGATGTTACTGGGTACTAAATACCGTATACCTACTAAATTTAAACATAAATTAATATGTAAAGGTTTATTTCTTGACTTAAATAAATTTATTTATAAAATCAGTTATAAATATCAAATCCCTGTAGAAGCCTTTAAACCTTGGAGAGTCTTAATAGAGCAATACTTAAATCATTATATATATAATCAGAAAATTAATAATTCATATAAACTTAATTCAATTAAAAATGATATTAAAGAAATACAAAATGATTTTGTCATTACATATGTCGATAAGGCAAGTGGAAACTACTCAATTATTTGTAAATATTATTATAAAAATACCCTTCAGTCACACTTACTTAATAATCATATCTATAATTTACATAAAACTAATCTTAAAATCTTATACAATAGAATATCAGCCAAATATAAGCAAATCCATCTAAAAAATAGTTTCAATAACATTCCATATATTGTTTTAGTACCCAAGTTTCATAAATCCCCTGTTGCTTTTCGAACCATTACCAGTGGGCATAATTCTTACATTACTAATGCTGGAAAATTATTATTAAAGATATTACATGAAGTATCCTCGTCAGATGAAATCTCAAAAAATTGTCATATTGTAAAAAACAATTTTGAAGTAGTTAAGAAATTGAAAACTCTTACTAATATTCGTAGTATTTATACCTTTGATTTCAAAGATTTGTTTAATAATATTAATATAGATGATCTGTATAGAATTATTTTAGGAATTTTTGAAAAATATAATATCAACCTAAAATATTCAAATTTTCTTTTTAAAAAATTACTTAACTTCACTCTTTATGAGAATTATATTCAACATGGTGGTACTATTTTTAAACAACAGGTTGGTATCCCACAAGGGGGGTGTGCCTCATCATTGTTAGCTAATCTGTATTTATTCTTCTATGAAAAAAACATTAATCCAAGCTTGCATAATATGCACATGTTTAGATATATAGCTGACATTTTATGTGTATCCCCAAATAATAATATCCCTATAGTATTAAACTTTTATCCAAAAAATTTACAATTAAATGCAAGTAATAATGACACAAATGTTGCAAACTTTTTAGATTTAAATTTAAATTTACAAAATTGTAATATGGTTATAAACTTGTATGATAAAAAACAGGATTTTAAATTTAATACATCAAAAATTCAACATTTTGACTCTTGTCTGCATATATCTGTATTTAGAAATATTATAATAAACCAGGCTCATAGAATCAATAAAATTTGTGATGAATATTATAAATTAGCGCACTTTATGGAATTATTGAGTACAGCGACTAATAATGCATATCCCCCCAATTTTGTTATTAAAATTATCAACTCAGTGTATCAAATTTCACTCGATAACATCCTAGAAAACATTCCCAATTATAGTGACTAACATACAGGAGAGAGAAAGAGAGGAAAAAAAAAAAATATATATATATATATATATATATATATATATGTGTGTATATGTGTATATATATATATATATATATATATGTATATATATATATATGTATGTATATATATATATATGTTTGTATGTTATATATAATTATTTATTAATTATATAAATAAATAAAAATGAAAAATAATAAACTAAGTCAAAAACATTCGAAAAATCAAAAAATCGGAAAATAAGATGCATTAATGTTTTGAATTTTATTTTCGCAAAAAAATGTAACTTTTGTCAGTATTGAAACTACGTTTTGTGCGCCCTTATAATGGTGTATAGTGGCATTCTCGATTATCCAGTTTTCCTATGAATTCTTGTTTAGTAGGAATTTTCATCTATGATTCATATTCATATTCAGTTCTGCATGTTTGGGAAGTTGTATTCTGAATTGCTTGTCCAGTCTCCAGCTTAGACTCACTGGACGGGTTTGGGAGTATTTCCGTGAACGTTCGTACTACCTCCCTGGTAGAATTTCGACTTGTTTATTCCGGTGCTTCTAGATTAAGTTGTTGAGGTTGATCGTGTATACACGTGGTAGAAGAAGAATGATTCATGCCGCATGGTAATACAATTTTCTTAATGTATCCTTTTTTCATTTTTTGATGCATGTAGTCTGAGTTTAAGCATTTATAGTAATGTACTATTGCTTAATCTGAAACAGGCATTTGTTTGGGTTAATTAGAGTTAAATACTCAGACCTGAAGAGGAATTTAATTCTGATTAATCATCGAATTTGGGAAGGTTCTGTTCTTTTCTCTTATCGGCATTATGGCCGTGAATTTGCTTCTATGGTGATGTTAATATTACTTGAATTGTATTTTTATTTTTTTTATTTTTACATAATTCTTATTATTACATTTCATATATATATATATATATATACTTCGTATGTTTAAAACATTCCTGATATTTTTTATTGCGATATAAAAAATTGACTTGCAATTCGGTGTTTATAATTTGACAATAGCCCCTTTAAATATTACACACTGCTCCAAAAAAATTTTGGAACTCATCTGTTTCATAATTTTAAATTTTTAAGATATAAATGCATGCCTAGTGTCGGACTTCCGTATAGACGGTCGAAAAATGACGTCCCTTATCAGGTATACATACATTCATGCATGCATGCGCATAATGTATGTGTTCTTGGTAACAAACGACTTGAGGATATCTTTGTATGTTATCGCGGGGACTCTTTTTAACGTAGAACTAGATTCTTCGCATGTGACGGATTATAGTAATTGGAGGGAGGGGAATGGGCATATCATGCCCGTTGTTTCAATATACAAGGATCGCATGTAATTTTATTTATTTTTTTATTTCATGTAATTTCTTTGCTTTAACTCCCGGGCAACGCAGGGTACATTTTCTAGTAGTATATGTTGCAGAGAAAATGAAATGCTGCCTTTATCTGAAACAATATGCCTTGTTGTAGATTGGATTATATCAAAAGTTTCCAGATTTTCGCTGTATCCCAATTAACCAGAATTTACTTACTAAAAATGAAAGGAAAAAACCCCTTCAAAATTCATTTACATACTTGAAGTACACTCACTTTATTCACGGGCAACATTAAAAAGACGATCCTTCACGATGCTTTGTGGTTCGGAAGGATTTTGAGAACGTTTTCGCCTTGTCAGCAGCATGCTGCAACACAACACGAGATCAATAAAATTTGTGATAGTGTGAAAAACTTAAAAATGCGCCCATTTCCTCCCTTTTTTTTCTCCATGGCACTAGCAACTTCCATTTCCATACTGGGGTTTACTGTTGACGATGAAAATTAAAAATTTCTCAGTTTATTATAAAGATTTCGATCTTGCTTTGAAATGAAGTACATTTTTCTATTTCTTTTAATAAATGACACATTTTTTAGGGGAGGGGAGGGTGGGGGGTGAGATTTGTTGCGAAAAAAAAAATCATTGTGTGGTTTCGAAAAGCTAAAAAATACCGCGAAACATATTTTACTAAAAAAAAAAAGAAAAATTCAGCGAATTTGCATTCAATTTGCTGCGCTCGGGAAAGAAAGCACGAGAAAGAAAAAATATTTTCTTGTAAAAATTTTACTTTGGTCGTTCATAATTTTAGCTCAGATTGTAAACTGTGAAGGTAATTTATTCTGTTATTCTATAAAGTGACAAGTTCGAAACATTTTCTAAGCAAATGATATTGGGAAAAAGAAATCCTTGCATAAAAATAGATAATTTATATTGGGGGACAACAGAGGCATCATTAGAAATTGAGAAGGTAGGTAGGAGGGAAAGCAGGACACATTGTAGCTGCCGCGAATACTAACGAAATTTTACATCCTACTTTGTTATGGAAAAATCTAGAACTAGACGGAATTTTTTAAAATTCGAACGAAAAGTTCAAAGTTTATTCGAAATATTATATTTCTTTAACATGGCAGCATAGGACAATATTTGACGTAATCATGCATAATATTAGCCCCTCCACCTAGTGGGAAGGGGAATGTACTCCTCCGGGGGTACATTGTCGAGTATGGTATCCATTGAAAGATTTTTTTCAAGCCCATTAAAGTGAAGGGTAACATCTTATAATTCTGATCATTTAGCTAAACAATACAGATTTTCAAATGTTTTCTTGCAAAAAAGAAAAGAAACAAAAACTATATCACAAGCTATTTAAAATTTACTTTAAGAACCCATTTTTCCATCCGAATGTCTCTGTAACGTTGGGCGACTCATTTGGTGGAATATCGCCAACTTGGCGACTTTTTTAAATGTTGGGAAATGGATGAAAATGTTGTTAAATCGATAAAAATGTCTCAAAATGGGTAACAATGACGCTACATCAATTAAATTAAATGTGTTTTGTTAGGAGATAGTACTGATATGATGTTTTGGTAGTGTTTGTCTGTCAATCCAACCGTTCCACTTGGTTACGAAATTGGCGAATTTTGTAATCTTGCCAAATGGAACAAAATATCGCCAAATAAACGAAAATTTCTCAATTGATAAAATGACCCTAATTTGGTAAAAATGGATAAATAATTCGTGACGTCATTAATCCCTTAGAGAGAAGGGGGAGTTACCCCCCGGGGGCACATTATCAAGTGTGGTATTAATTGAGAGATTTTTTCAAGCCTTTTAAAGTGAAGAGTAACACGTTATAACTGTGATCATTTGGACCAACAATACAAATTTTTCAAAATTTTTATTGAAAAAAAAAAAAAAATCTTCTTAAAATTTGCTTTAAGAACCCATTTCTCCATCATCCGTCACTGTCACGTTTGGCGACAAATTTGGCGGGATATCACCAATTTGGTGACTTTTTTAAATGCTGCGAAATGGATGAAAATGTTACTAAATCGATAAAAATGGAGCCAAATTGATAAAAGTGGACTAAATCAATTTAATTGTGTTTTTTTTAAGGAGATAGTACTGTAATGATGTTTTGGTAGCATTTGTCTGTCAATCCAACCGTCTCACTTAGCTACAAACTCGGCGACTTTTTTAAATATGGCCAAATGGAACAAAATATCGCCACATAAATGAGAACGTGTCCAAATTGATAAAATGACCCTAACTTAATAAGAATGTCGCATAATTGATGAAAATTCAATATTTTGTAAAATTAAGTTCAATTTCCTTGATAATCAAAGTTGCTTTGTGGGAATTATTAATTTAATATCTTAATCAATAATTTCTTCATCTGTCCACCCATAAAACTTAGAGAAAAATTTGGAGTGATGTCGCCAACTTGGCGAGTTTTTAAATGTTGCCAAATTGACAAAGATATCGCTAAATCGATAAAAAAAAATATCACGAAATGGATAAACATGACGCTAAATCAATGAAATTAATTGTGTTTTGTTAAGAAATACTATTTGTATCGGTAGCGTTTATTTGCCAGTCTAACCGTAACTGGAAAAATCTTTGTTCCAACTGATCACAATTATAGCATGTTATCGGATACTGTTGTAAAATTTGAAAAAAAAAAAAAAAAAAAAAAAAATCACAAAAGGGAATTAGGTATGAGAAAGTCGAGTTGAGCCAGTTAATTTTATAGGGCTATGCATCTGCATTTGTCAATGTAATAGCTAGAAATGAAACAAATGTATTCATCTTCTTATAAGATGCTTATCTGTGAGTGTGTGTGTGTATGCAAGTACGTACTTCGTCTGTAGCGCAAAATCGAAGCATCGGACAGCGGCGAAATTTGTCCAGAACCGGCCCTACCATTAGGCCAACTAGGCAGCCGCCTAAGCGCAGTATTGCCGTCTAGGGCGCAATACTAACATTTCAGGGGTTATACATCTTTTAAATATTCAAAAAGTTGTTTTTTTAAAGGTAAATTGAAATAAAAGGGTTTTATTTTTTTTATCAGAATTTTAAATTAAACCCCAAGCAAAAATTATAATTAGAACAGAATTTACAATCAACACAATACACCTTTTTTTTTTTTTCAATTGGCAACATTTAAAAGGCCTACCACGTGTTTGCTCAAATTTCTAATCGAGATCCGCATTGTGTTACGAGGGCCAGTTTTTAGAATATGGCAATACCAAAAATAACAGCTTTCAGGGCCCACGATTTTTTAAAAATTTGAACTTTCGCATGAATATCGGCTGTTAAAGAACAAGAAATTCTATAAAATTATTTTTACGGTATCGTTTTGAAATTAATAAGATGGTGACAAAACATGGATTTAAGTTGAAGGGATTTTTGAGCTATGATTTATTATAATTTTCGCCATTCGATCGACACATCAACAGTGTGTCTATCGAATGAATTCGACTTTTGGTGATGAATCACCATCCAAAGCAATAATTTACAACTAGTTCAAAGCATTCCATCTTGGACGTAGGAGTCTCCGTGGTGAATTTCATGAAGGTCGACTAAGAACTGCTGTGATACTAGAATATATTAATGATGTGTTAACAAATGATCACTTTAGATTATCATATCACATATGATCAAATTGAGGTATCTTTGAACATTTCAAGGCCCCAAGTGCATTCAACTTATCATTTAAAATTCAAAAAGGTATGTATGCGTTGGATTCCACATAATTTAACTCTAGCTCCAATGGATGCTCGTGTCAAATGGTGCAAGAAAAATCTCTAAAGATTTAACTCTGGTGCCTCAAAAAATGTCTTTGACATTGTAACAGGTGAGGAAACGATCCTATGAATCCGAAACAAAACAACAATTTATTGTTTTGGTATTTCAAAGTGAACCAAATCCTACAAAAGTTGTTGGTGCGCGAAGCGTTTCAAAGAAACTGATTGCTTCTTTCTTTTTTTTGGTAAATCCGGCCATGTTGTATCCGTTGCTTTGGGGGATCGTAGGACAGTAAATGCTGATTGGTATACGACAACTTGTTTGCCATTAATAGTTGCTCCAATCAGAAAAAAAATTTCGAAACGCCGCATCATTCTTCATCATGACAATACAAGTTCACACACTGCATTTCAGACTATCGATTATTTGAATCATGAAAAAATTGATTTGATGAGTCATTGTCCTTTTCGCCTGATTTAACACCCAACGACTTTTTCTTATTCCCAACAATCAAAAATAAAATGTGTGGTCAACGATTTAACAGTCCAAAAGAATCATTTGAAGCTTATAAATCATATCTTTTATTTTCCAAAATGTACTATGTTTGTATATTATTTTCTAAATGTTAATTTCAATAAATGTACCTGGCGTTGTCTGGCGTTGTGAAAGCAGGGATTAATTAAATGTATTCATTCAATTTATCATAAGGTGTAGTCGCGCCTTCTTCCGTTTTTTAGAAATAACATTAAGCACATGAACAAAAAGTACGCACAAGCTCTAAATAAGCATCTTTAGACCGATATATATATATATATATATATATATATATATATATATATATACATATATTCAACCTCAAAGGGTGTTTTTAATTTTTTCTGTAAGTTTTAGCAAAATATGTTGCATCATCCCTAAAAGAAACATGTTCGAAAGAAGGAAAGAACATTTTTTTTAATGGGCATTTGATCAACTAATCATTCGCCCATACATCGACCGGATTGTGAACCGTTTTGCCGTCATATGATGTTGCCTCATCGCTATGAGGGAATGCAGTACATACGCACTTTACGAACACTACAAGATCCATGTCCGCCAGTGGGATTCCAACCCACGCCCACGCCCGCCGAGAGAGCACGACAAAACTCTTGCCTCAGACCTTTCGACTTGAAGAACATTGCAGCAATTTTTTATTCACATGAGTAAAATACTGATCATTTATAAAACTATCAAGAATGGCTTGAATTTGAATGGAGCTTTTCTCATGGAAAAGCATTGGATGTCCTTAATAAGTAGAAAATTAGGCAAGAAACACAGTAATAGCGACAACGCTTGATTGCTTTGATCAAAGTTATTGTCATGCATTCTTGTAATGCTTAATATTCTTCTGTAAAAATAAAAAAAATGAACATCACTGGCAATGGACATTTTTTAAAGTTTGTAGAATAACTAGCCCTTTTAAATCCTATCATGAATAAACATTATCATAAAGTTAAAGATCAAGAAACAATGGTTCACTATTTAAGAAAATATATCCATAATGATTAATGAGCTTATACCTAGTCAGTGCTATGAGTCAGCAAATGTGAACACATACATACAAATCCAGCTAAATACTATTCAATTAGTCTGGACTCAACACTTGATGTTAGTCATATTGAACAAATGACAATGATTGTACGTTTTGTTTGTGTAATCGAGCCTTCAAATGGCCTTCCTTCACCACGGGGATTAGAAACAACAACAGCCTTCAAATAATGATACTATGTCTGAGTCTAATGTTTAAATCAACTAAAGATGTAATTAAGGGCTGAAAAAATGCTGATTGCATTATGGAAACACATACATTGATGTTGAGGATCTGTGTTGTTAGCTTATAGCAATAGCTCGCAGATTTCCAAAGTCTACGCGTGCTTCTCTTTATACTATAACAAAAATTCTGGATAATGTGCCTAATGTTTTCGTTGCCTTAAGGGGACGGTGGACGTTGAAATGAGCAAAAATCGACTAAAAAAAGTTTTAATATATAACATTATTTTACATATTTAACATTTGCTTACGGGTGGGACAGCGTCCATCCCAAACGAAGAACCTCCCAAAAAGACAGGTATTTGACATACTCTATCCCAAACAGTTCGACCCCCTTTACAAGCATTGGCGTCCATGGAAATCGTCGACAGAAATATTGCACCTGCTGCAGCAGGTGCAATGTAAGAGGAATATTTATACAAATTTTCACGTTTCTAAGTCAATAAATAAATAAAAAATTTCAACGTCCACCGTCCCCTTAAGTAAGTTCTCACACTTCCAGTATCGGTGGCAAGTGGTGAAAGTATTTTCACAAAGCTCAAACTTATAGAAACTGACATACGCTCTACAGTGTTGGAAAAGACTAATTGACGTGGTAACTGTATCAATTAAACATGAGCGAGAATCAGCACTTGGTCTGGTTGAATTGATGATAAAATTTGCAAATAAATGGGTACACAATGTGAGATTTTGATGCGCCTGAAATTGAAACTTTTATAAAACGTTTTTAACTGTGTCTGTTTTACGTTTCTTTCTCTATCTGACAGTAAACAAAATACTGCGGTAACATTGCATGATAATTACGTCAAGTAACCTTCCCGCCATAGTATATACATGCGTAAAAGGTTTTACTTTTACTTTGCACATTCGGTATAATGCATACCTCGCGAAGTAAATGGTTTTACTTCTACTTTTACTTTGCGAAGTATGCATTATACCGAGAGCCCATTAGTTTTAAACGTTGGATGTACCAAAACATTTTCTTTTGTACTTGCAAATAATGGTTAACGATTGTTTATTACTTTTTCTTGAAATTTAAAATAAATTTAACAGTTTCAGGTTTTATGCTTTTTATTTGTTCCACGACTACCAGACAACTGCTCCTAAAAACCAAAGTTTACAATTATTTTTGGTGCGTGTGTGTGTGTGGGGGGGGGGGGGGGGGGGGGGTGAAAGCAGGTCACCTTACCTAGGGCGCAAAATAGTCTAAGGCCGATCCTGAATTTCTCACACAGGTACTTCATGTTCTCGCACCAACCCGGCTTCGAACTCCGAGTTCTATGCAAGTGGTATAACTATTATATTTATTTTTACTTTCTCATACTAATATGTAATATAGAGAAAGTATTGTATAGAGAAAGTATTGTTTTCACGAAAATTTTCGAATTAGAGATTTCGATGCCAGCATATGTTTTAGGACCTCCTGAACGCGTTTTGACTATTTTTGGAGTGGTGTCTGTCTGTCTGCGGTCGTTTTTTTGCACACACGGTAGCTGCCTCAAATATTAACGGAGTTTCATGAAACTGTATATCCGACTTTGGTATAAAAAATCTAAGACTAGATAGAATTTTTTTTAATTTGAGCGGAACGTTCGAACTCTATTAGAAATTTTTATATTTTTTTAACAAGGCAGCATAAGACAAAATGCAACATAATCATGAATGAAAGTGTTTATTCATGGCTCAATGATCACGAGACTTAATAGTTTCAATCATTGTTGTGAAAAAGAGCCGCGATACAATTTTTGTGTTCATGACGTCATTAGCCCCTCGGGGGAAAGGGGATACATTTTCAAGTATCGTATCAGCTGAAAGATTTTCTAAGCCTTTTAAAGTGAAAGGTAACATGCTGTCATTGTGATCGTTTTAGACAAACAATACAGATTTTTCAAATTTTTTTTCTTGAAAAAAGAAATTCTTTTTTGCAAAAAAATATTATAAGTTACTTAAACTTTACTTTAAAAAACCATTTCTCCATCTGCCCGTCTCTGTTACGTTTGGCGACACATTTGGCGGGGTATCGCCAGCTTGGCGAGTTTTTTAAGTGTTGCCAAATTGACAAAAATATAGCCAAAGCGATAAAAAAAATATCATGAAATTGATAAACATGCACTCTAAATCAATGAAATAAATTGTGTTTTGTTAAGCGATAGTATTGTAATAATGTATCTGTATCGTTTGTGTGTCGGTCTAATCGTATATCTGGAAGAATATTTGTTCCAAATGATTACAATTATAGCCTGTTACCTGGCACGGTTGTAAAATTTGAAGGGGGAAAAAAACACCTCACAAAATGGATTCTGGTATGAGAAACTCGATACGTAGTACTGAGTTACATGAACATTTTCCATTTCGAGATTTGATGCCAAAACACGTTTTAGCTATTTTTGGAGTGATTCCCGTCTGTCTGCTGTCCAGGGGTCGATTTCTTGTGCATACGGTAGCTGCTACGAATATTATTAAATTTTTACGAAACTTTATATCCGGCTTTGTTATCAAAAAATCTAGAACTGAATAGAATTTTTTTTTAAATTCAAGCGAAAACTTTATTCAAAATTTTATATATTACTTTCCTTATATACATAATGTATAAGGAAAGTATTGTGACGGGGTCGAAAATTCGAATTCGAGTTTTCGACGGGAGAGCACGTTTCAAGCATCCCTGATCACGAATCAAACATTTTTGAAATGATGTCTGTGTGTGTGTGTGTTCGATAACTGACGAACGAATGGACCGATTCGAACCAAATTTGGTACAGAAATCACAATCCGTAAACACTGGAAGCCTATTGTTTTTATACGCAATCGAATGTTCAGAACCCCCCTAAATTTTCGAATGAAATTTTGAAAAAATCGTCAAAAAATCAAAACCACTAATAAAGTTACGCAAATAGACATTTCTTATGTAAATTTTCATTAGAAAACGATTGACATAAATTTTAGAACGCTAACATGAACCGTTCCCGAGATATTGTACATTTTTTAAAAAAAATTATCAAAAAGTCATATAAAATAAAAATAAAAATATTTCCTATTGAGAAACATGTTCACTTTTCATATGTAATACCATGCGATAAATTGGGTGACATCATTCTCTTGGATCTAGCTCGTTCCATTCATGAAAAAAGAGACTTTGAGTAATACTTTTGTATTTGAACGCCAATAGTCATTTATCTGTTGTAAGAATAACTTATTTCTTAGTGCATAACGCTTGGCGAGATTTTAGCGACGAATTTGGCGGAATGTCGCCAACTTGGCGACTTTTTGAAATGTTGCCAAATTAACGAAAATCTCGCCAAATGGATAAAAATGACGTTAAATCAATGAAAATGACGACTCATTGCCGAAAATTCAATATCATGGAAAGAATATTAGTATCTACTATAAGAAAAACATTTTTTTTACTGTAAAAGTAGTAAATTCATTACATTATATAAGGAAAGTCATGTGTTGCCCACATCAGATTTTTTTTTTAGCATGACAGAATGGGACAAAATTTGACATAATCTTGCATAAAAGGGATTATTTATGGATCCATTGCCACGAGACCTAATCGTTTCAATTATTGCTGTCAAAAACAGCCTCGATACAATTCCCGGGGTACATTGCCAAGTATGGCATCAATTGAAATATTTTTCCAAGCCCCTTAAAGTGAAGGGCAACATGCTGTAATTGTAATCATTTGGACAAACGATGCAGATTTTTTGAAATTTTACTTGTAAAATTTGAAAGAAGAAAACCCCACATACTATTTAAAAATGGATTATCGCATGATAAAGTCCAGTTGAGCCACTCTTCAATTAATTTCTAAACTAATATTAATTCAAAGCAAACATCAAACTTCAAATATTAAGTTCAAAGTACATAAACTATAGCGCAAATGGAAGTTGCACCACAGAAACTAAAGATTAATAACTGCATGTCCTTCAAGATCTGTCGAGTCGGTTATAACTTTCTCCGCACCGCAGTATCTGAATCTGAATTAAATTCATAAACAATCGTTAGTTTCGTCTCTTAATTGAATGTTCATTGAAAACGCCTCGCAGCTCGTTAGGCGCTATTCAATTCCGGTGTTGCCATCCCAGCTATAAGTTATTGCCGGCATACGCCAATTTCTTTCTGAATTAATTTTGCCGGAAAATAAATAGATGGCAACAGGAACCTCCCCATCGAGAAGCTGAATTTCGAACAGAATCCCCAGTGACAACCCCAATCCACCCGCTAATAAGCAGCGCTTATTTATGATCTCTCTTTATTTGGATTCTGTTGGGTCGCCTTATACACTATGTGGTATCTCTACGTGAAAGCTAATATGAGCTGTCTGAATGCAGTAGAAATGAAGTTTCATTGATATATGCTCTGCCAATTGTTAGAAACAAATGACTAATTGAAAATTTGTCTAATTCCCCCACCCATTTAAAATTAACAAAGACAGCAGTTCTATATAAAACGTTTTCCTCAAGGGAGGGTCACTCATACAAATTGCGCACCCCCCTCCATATTTAATTTTCACTTCTTTGTGAATGTTTCATGTTTCTCCTTCTCTGCCCCCCCCCCCAAATAATTAGCATAGACTTAAAAGACGTACTATATATGTCTATGATAATCAGCAGTCTGCCCTGCTACCCCTGTGGTATCCGTCCTCCATTTATGCGCAGCTGTATTCAAGATCAGAATAAAGACCAACAATGTAGGGCCTCCTCTAGAATTTATAACAGAATAGTGATCTCCAGGGTTACACAAACAAGATTTTCTTTTGAAATTATTGTAAATACCTAATATATCTTTCCCTGTTTTAAGAGGTTAAATCACCCCTAAATCTTCTAAAAATTTTCTTTTGAAATTATTGTAAATGCCTAATATCTCTTTCCCTGTTTTAAGGGGTTAAATCACCTCTAAATCTTTTAAAAATCGAAAACGAATTTCGCTTTTATTATTAAAAATAAAGCCTCTGAATCCTTTAACGGAAACCATATTAAAAAAATCGGGCGGTGGCTCCAGTCTGATGGAGCCGAAATGGTGTTGCATGAATAATATTTTGTAAAATGAAACTCAACTTTTGTAATATCGAAAAAAAAACTGAACTCTATCCAAACTTTAATTATACAGGGTGATCAATAAATAAAGACAGGTACACTCTTTCAACAAATAAAAACATCGTACACATCAAGATTTGCAATCGAACCAAGGGCCGTATTCCACTATCACAGTTCCAGAAAAGAATAAAGTTACATATCCACGTTGATGCTTCAATAGTGAAAAAAAAAGAGTCAATCCAAATATAGTTTTTTCGTATTCTAGAGGTCACAAAACGTGTAGATCCGTCGAAAACTCGAGTTGCGATTTTCGAAACGATTCTAATACTTTCCCTAGACATTACCACGTATTGTAGGAAAAGTAAAATGTTTCTTTACCGAAAGAAGTGAAATTAAAATTTTAACTGCGATCTTTAAAAGATAAGTCCGATTCAAGTGAAAATTTCATAAAATGCTTACAATAACGAAATAATCTTTCATAAAAAAAAATGAATAAAATGATATTGTTAAAACTAAGAAATTTAGAATTGTTCATTTTAAACTACAGTTCTGGTCGCAACAAACTTTTGGGTTTTCGATTGCCAGTTATCGCAAGAACTCTATCTGATGCGTTTGCTGGAATAAATTGGTTTTGAAGCTGTGAATTCGACGGATTTTTTGCTTTATATGTTCACAAATTTATTACTTTCCCTGCAATACATGATAATGTATAGGGAAAGTATTGGAATCATACCGAAAATCGCAACTCGAGTTTTCGACGGATCTACACGTTTTGAGACCTCTAGAACACGAAAAACTATTTTTAGCGTGACGTTTGTCTCTGTGTGTATCTGTGTAATGTATGTATCCACACTAACTGAAAAATTAATTGACCAAATGTCATAAAATTTGGTAGATAAGCTACTTGTGGGTAATCCTGGTGCTGATTTGATTTTAGTATTGTTCGGGATAGAAGATCCCTGTTTTTTTGTTTTTTTTTTGCGAAATGACAATATTTGGTAGATAAGTCACTTGTAGGTTACCCCAGTGCAGATTAGATTTTGGTACGATAAAAAAAAAAAAAAAAAAAAAAAAACCCTTTTTTTTTTTTTTTCAAAATGGCCCGCAGAAATCATTAAAATCTAAAATAAAAAAATAAAAGACTACGTATGCGCAGTTGCATCAATTAAATGCTTCTTTTGTACGTAATTTTTGATGATAGAAAGAATAAAGCCAACCGTATAACTCTAGCGTTATTCGTTCTCGAGATATTTTAGTTTTCTCTTTTTCGAATTTTTGCCACACCGACTTTAAATATGCGTGCAGTTACCAAATAAAAACAAAAAAATGAATTAAAAGTGCAAATTCAGTGTCATTTCAAGTAAGTGTGCGGGTGTTTTGTGCAATAAAACTCAATTTAATGAATTATTAAAGAAATAAAGAGAAAATGAATTTGAGTCTGTAGGGAAAGTCACGTGCTGCCCGCATCACATTTTTTTTATTACAGTCACAGGACGAATAGGAATATATCGAAAATTTTTTTACTAAATCAACAAGGTCGTTTTTATATAGGAAGTACATGTTGCGAAATCCCACTGCCCTTTCTTAAATACCCAAAACCAATCACCATCAACCGTTGATTGTTTTCTCTTTATATTCCAAGAATACATGTTCCTAGCATGATGCGAAGATGACGGCAATTTTCCAAACTCACACCCTATTAAGCATAATTCCTTAAACTAATATTAATGCCCACCCAGGGCATTAAGTTAATGCTTCGGGGCCCTGGGGGGTATGGCGAGCCTCTTTGTAGATAAGCCGCAGTTACCAGACTGCTAGGGGAGACATGAAGACAAATGAAGCTGCACTGGCATATGTAATATTAAGATATGGGATCGGTTAAAATGGGAGCGTTGAGAAATGTTTGTGATGATCTAATATCTCGAGACGAAAATTAAAAGAGATCTGATGTGGGCACACGACTTCCCCTGAAGACATAATACAATTTTCGCTTTCTTTCTTTCACTATTCATTAATTTGGGTTTAATTGTACAAAATACAACCCTAAATTATTTGAAATAGCGCAGTTTTAATTCAATTTTCGGTTTCATTTGGCGACTGGCGTATTTTCAAAGGCGACGTGGCGATAATTCGAAATAAATAGAGAGAGGGATTAGTCCAAGATCTATGGGGTTGGTTTTATTCCTTTCGGAGTCAGAAACTCGAGTTTCCGACGGATCGACACGTTTCCAGTACTCTAAAATCCGAAAAAACTATTCTTAACGTGACGTCTGTGTGTGCAATGTATCCATTCACTCTCTCTGAAAAACTAATCGACCCATTTGCTTCATTAATTTAAAAAATAATATACTAATTGATAAAATTCAGGCGTGTCTCTTCTCGAAGAGACGATATTTTAAAATTTGGCGATGTCCATTTTGAAGCCTACATTCATTTCTTCGAGTTCGACATAATTCATGTACTTGTTCTATGAATGCTAAAAGCTCTAACTTTAAGCAGCTACTCTATAAGATTTGATGAGGCCCCCAGGCAAAAGTAAATGCTAGCTCCACACTTCATAAAATTTTTATAACATTCATAGTAGAAAAATGTACATTGAGCACAGAAAATGGGCTCACAGATGGACTTCTCGTCCCCCAATAGTTCCTTACTTGGTCAAAAACGTTCTTTACTTTAAGGATTATGCTCTACCTCAAGACATCGTTCGCAATCAAAATCCTTTTGTGAAGATTGTCCTATATTGCTTTGTGACAACTATAACAGTTACAAGCGAATAAATAAAATCAAAACTTCAATTTTTCGCTCCACCCTAATATATACCTCACGAATAGTAAAGGAAAAACATAAACCTCGCTATATTTTAAATCAAAAGTGTAATTAATAGTTCCCACAAAACGACTGGAAATATTAAAGAAATTATATCAACTTTTCAGATACTAAATTATCACCTACATTTTCCAAAAGTCGCCAAGTTGGTAATATTACGCCAAAATAGTTATATTGTAACTTGGTTTAGTTAAGTAATTAATAATGCTTGGTAGTAATATGTGACACATACACAGACACACATATTATATATATATATATATATATAATATGTGTGTCTGTGTATGTGTCACATATTAATATATATATATATATATATATATATATATATATTAAATAATATGAAATTCCAATGATATAATAAAGAAAAGATTATATACGGATATATATTATATTATTTGTTATATATATTATATTATTTGTTAAAGATCAATAAACTGAATAATAAAAAATACATTTGCTTCATATATTGTTTTCCTACACTGTATCAAGACTGTTTTATTATATACAACCCTATTTATTTCATTTCGAGTCGTGCAAGAACGGTCACCGTGACCAAAGTTCTGTTACCATTAGCACGTGCTCTGTTGCAGGAGGTGAGGTTCATTAGTGAAGTTCAGGAACGTAATTTGTTTATGGGACAATTCTTATCGCAGCACGCATTAATATTCGCAAACGGCAACCGAGTCTGCGACAAGGAACGGTAAGCTGCGGATCTAACAGATTAGTAAACGAAGGAAGGGCAGTGTTCCAAATCAAATAGATTACAATGGAAACCATGCAGAAAGGAGAAACGTTTGAAGCTCATTTTGATGAAGTAAATTATAAGAGGAAAAATCTGACGAGAGGAGAAGACCTTTCCAACGGACTAAAATAATTATTTTGGATTCATTACATCTCTTAAATTTATTTCTACAGCATAAAATAAGCCATGAAAGCAACAGTTATTTTTATTTACTTCGGAGTTACAGTATTTAAATGTTCCATTTTATATTTGGCGACTTGGAGCATTTTCAAATGATGTTCGCTCACTTTTTCTCGGAAGTTTTATCGAACAGTTGACCTGTATACCAAATTGCAAGTCTCTTACTCTCTTAAATGAATCCGTTTCTCACGATCTGGAAACACCCCTAAATTAGAAAAATATGATAAAAAATTAGATTTTCCCAGATTATTTTATCGAACGATTGAATTTTTAAATAATTCGATTTTTACTGTAGGGAATTTTAAAATTGTTCACCCGTGACTCAATTTCTAATCTCCATCTTACTTAAAACAGAGTATTTCTCATTCATTCGACCAATCGAACATTTCAGAGTGCGCAACCCCTGAAATACAACTATTACAACAGAATAATTGTCTTCCTATTTTCCATTATACGACCCATACTGTTACCGGTTTATATTGTTCTTCTAAGTGCTTTTTCAAGTCCATTTCGAACGTTTTGGTGTGGAGTATCCATCCTCTCCTCTTCAAATTTAAATTTTAGAAGAATTTTTCTGCAATGTGTTTTATCGAATTCAGATTCTATGTCTCTATCTTGCTTAAAAGAAGGAGATTTTCATTTATTCTGTAAATCGAACATTTTGGTATGTGGCACCCTAAAGAAACAAATATTGGAAATGTGAAATTGTACGTCTTCTTCTATTCAAATGATCTAACCTTGAGCTAAACTTCTAGTCTCCATCTCATTGCAAATTATGTTTTCAATCATTTCATATTTCGAACGATTTTGGTGTGGAAGACCCACCTCTAATGAATATTTTTAAAAAAAATCGATTTTTTCTGGAAATCGTATAATTTGTTACAAAGGTTAGATCCTATGATGAGACCAATATGAAAAAATAGGATTTTCAAACATTTATTTAGCGGATGTGTGTGTGTGTGTGTGTGTGTGTGTGTGTGTGAGGTGGGGGGGGGGGGAGTGTTATAGGAGAAAGTGTTTCAATTTACGAGTCAATGCGAAACTCCAAGTTTATTAACCAAGGGACATAATATTTGGTATAAAGTCAGATTATTTGATAAAACCCACATAATTGCTGTTTTTAAATATTTATAATGTTTGAGTCATAGGCAATTTTTGAGTCATAGGTGTCATAGACAAATAGTTTCGATTCATTGCATGAACTTGAGACTCCAATCTTTTTGAGGTAGGACTTGAAATTTGGTACAAAGATTCATATGGATAATGAGTGTTTTCAAATATTTTTTATATTAAATTTTATTTAATAATAACATTATTTACATTTTATTTAATTTTATTGAATTTCATTAATAAAATAATTCAATCAAGAATTTAAAAATATATAATCCTTTAAACGGATACGATCTGGCCAATTGGAGATCGGCGATGCAATCATCCGCCGAGCCATGAGTTACATATACAAACTAGGATCAAAAAGTTTGAAGAGTGTGCTGATATCTCCAACCCTGATTGGAGGCGAGGGAAACTATTTTACCGTGGCGTAGAGGTGTATGTGACGCGAGATGTAAAAAGGAAGAAGCAGGTGTTTATACAGACAATGCGTGTCAGTGAACTGTAGTCGTTCGCGTTTGTCGAAAACAGAAATGGCATTTGAAGAACAACGTACAAACATCAAATTCTGCCAGCGTTTGAGGAAGTCGCCGGCAGAAACATTGCACCTGCTGCAGCAGATGCGGACCTGCTTCGTCCTTTTCACATCTCGCGTTACATGCACCTCTACGCCACGGTAAAATAGTTTCCCTCTCTTCTAATCAGGGTTGGAGATATCAGCACAATCTCCGAACTTTTTTATTCTACCTTGTACGTTTCGTTTAAGAAAATATATGCTAACACTCGAGAGAAATTTAAAATTACTTACTTGAATCAATGCCAGACGTCGTCTAGATACTCCATTTCAATAATAAAAGAAAAAACTCTACGACTTTCTCCGATAAAATTTAGTTCATATCCAATGTGAGTAACCTAAATAAGCAGCTATTTCCACCTAGAAATAGAATACACATATTGCATAATTACAATCAATAGAGGCATAATATTCAGCATGAGTTCATTATTTATTTACATTAAATTTACGGGTTCAAAATTTAAGACAGATTTACATTAATATGAAATTTTCGTACGCATACAGTTAAAAATTTTAGTGTCAACCAATTTCGAAGGCAAAAACCAGTTTGTCGGGATGAACTTGTCCATTCATTCCTTATACCATCTTTTAATTTTTACTACAACTCTCTTTTCTGAAAGGTGTATTTTCTCCCTGGGAAATTAGTATCTGTGATCAGGTGTTAAAAAAAATCTTTACTTGAGTTCTCACATTTACAAATATAAATGGGCCATTCCATTCGAATTTTCAGTCTCTATATTTTAATTGCTAAACCCATAAACTTTAAACCATTTTTTTCTAGGACGTCCCAAATGCAACCGCATGAAGTGAAACCCACTTATTCCAACAAGTTTGCTATCTATAGAAGAATAATACACGTGGCTGAAGGTAGGAGAAAATTTGCTATCGCCACGAGGAGAAATGAAAGAGTTATTTCCTTCTCTTCTGTCCATGAATCCTCCTCTTCACCGTAACGTTTCCCTCATCCTCTTTAATTTCTCCTCTCAGTGATGGCAACTTTACTCCTATTTTTAGCCACGTGTGATATTCTACTGCAAATGCCAAACTTACTTGAGTAAATGAGGTTTCGCTTCTTGCTTGCCCAAAAGAAGGCTTTTTTTTTCGCTGCTAGAAGCTGATTGCCTTCTAAATTATTTTATCTGAAATTATTTTGTCTTTCAGGCCTACAGACTTATTAGGCTCATGTTCCGCGTTGACATACGGATAGTTTTGGGCGGCGTTGAGGATCGAACACCAGACTACCACGCGTGATTCTGCCGTCTTAACCACTGGGATGTCCGGATTCTTGTCAATGCAAATATGGGCTATTTTATGTTAACGATCCTATAATACGCATGAAACCGGTTCATGGTTGTGGTTAGGGGCATGCAATTCTAACTTTGGGGGTGCCCCCTGTAGGTGGGTTCTGTGAGTATAAAAATAAAAGTATCTCGGGTAAATCTGTTTAAAATTAAAATTCATTACCAAACAAAATGCCAAATGTTAAATTTTCTTTCTTAGTCTCTGAGTTTGGTTTGTCTTTGAAAGCTGATATTCAGCAAATAGTTTTTCAAGGAAAAGGTAAAATGAAAGGTCAGGATTCAAAAATGAAATTTTTAAGTTTCTTACACGATAAAATAAAAATTAACGACTTTAAAAGAAATGCATTAAAATAGATGAATTTGCTGAACGGAGGCGAAAGAAAAAAAAAATCTTTCAAGGAAGGAAAGGTGAAAAAGAAATTATTCCTTTGTAGATTCAGTTTGTTGTCCATTTCTCTATTTCATTCGTGTCAGTTTTTATTCTTTTTTGAAAAAAAAAAAAAAAAAAAAAGTCGCATTTTGAGTAAAAAATTCTTTCGCGAAACGCTTTTGGGGGAATGAGAACGCGTTTAAACTGCTATGAAAAAAAAGTCATATATTTTTAAAGCTTCGATATTAAAATTCGCAAGGCGCATTTGAAAGTTAATGCGATTTTCTTCTTCCAAGAATTTGGAAAATTTTCTCTGGGATGCTGTTACGAAGTGAGTTTGAAAACCGGATTATAAATATCGGGAAAAGAATTAAAAATAATAGTGAGGTATTACACATTGTATATGTACAGCCATTCAGGAGGGGGGGGGGGGGAAGGGGGCATACCTTCAATATAGATATCTCTTGCGTTCTAATCATCTTATTGAAACCAGTTAATTTGAATTTCCTGTGGTCAAAAGGACCTACTGGATTATGGACTGGAAATGGGCATCACATGAGTTCTAATCATCTTATTGAAGTCATCGGTGATAAAACTTTCGCCTTATTATTGTTTTCACTGTAATATTGTTTTACTGTTTTCTTTCAATCATCTATTTCCCAGAATCTGCTACAGATAGAGATGAATGATATGGATCAAATTAGCCGGTTCCTTTTCAATCTCCGGTTCAAAGATTTTCTGTGAAACACCTATTTCTCGGGATTGACTATAGATAGAGATTAGATGATGACTGATATGGATCAAATTAGCCGGTTCTTTTTCAATCTCCGGTTCAAAGATTTTCCGTTAAACATCTATTTCTCAGGATTGGCTATAGATAAAGATTAGATAGCGACTGGTATGGAATAAATTTAGCCTGTTCTTTTCCCATCTCCGGTTCAAAGAATTTTCGTGAAAGATTTATTTCTCAGGATTGGCTATAGATAAAACTATGATGATGACTGATATGGATTTAGCATTAAATTTCTGAGGAGGTAAGAGGACTTATTCAGAATTTCGACTGCCGGTTCTATTTCTATTTCCTATTCTAAAATTTCTATTTTACTTGAAGCATTTATTTCTCAAGATTGACTATAGATAAGATAATAACGGATATAGATCCAGCATTAAATTTGAGAGAATGTAAAGTGATTCACTAAGAATTTTCACTTCTGATTCAAAAAATTTTCTTGAAACATCTATTTCTCAAGATTGGCTATAAAACTTAGATAATAATTGATATGAATTCAGTATTAAATTCCGGAGGAGTTAGGGGGTGTTACACCTATTTCTCAGATTTGACTGTAGATAGAGGTTATATGACTGACATGGATTCAGCACAGAAATACAGAGGAGATCGGTGAGAGGGGGTTCACTTAGGATTTTCACTTCCTGTTTCAGAGATGTCACTTTTCCGAAAATTCGTATGGGCCGAAATCATTATGCAAAAGAGAATGAAAATGTTTAATAGTTCCGTAAAAAATAAAGTGTGGACATCGCTTGCTACTATAATACTTGGCGAAAAATTGGCGACGTTGGCGATAAAATCGGCGACTTTTAAAAATGTCACCGAATTGATGAAAATGTCTCCAAATTGATGAAAACGACGCTAAATTAACGAAAATGATACCAAATTGATAAAATTTAAGATCAAAACATAAATAGGATTTTGATTTTAAATTTTGGAAATAGATTGGAATTCAAACTAATTAATAAACGGATCATATATTAATTATGTTTCAATAGGGTCTTGCAGAGTCCACTTAGACGATAAGAACTTGTAATTCCGTCCCAGTAGCTCAACGGTAGAGCGTTGGCTGGTCAGTACGAAGATCCGTAGTTCGATTCCCGATTGAGCAAGTAAGGTTCATTATAGTCTGCCTATTTATCTATCTGTCCCACTTGGCGACAAATATGGCAAACTTGGCGACTTTTGGAAAATGTTTCAAAATTGATAAAATATTGCCAAATCAACGAAAAGGCTGAAAAATTATCGCTAATTGAATAACTCAAAAAATCTACACTATCAATTGAATTGAATTTTCTCGATAATCCCTATTGCTTTGAAGAAATTAATTTAATGCTTTCTATTCAAAATATAGTGAGTTTCACTGTTAGACGACTATATTTCGTTAGGGAGTCTAGAAAAGCGCAAATTTATTGCGTTACGTTAAACAAGAAAGATTAATCATGCATAAAGCATTGATTATGAAACACTTTCCAACTACAATACAATTTTATTTAAACATCTCTAAAATACGATACATTCCTCGGTAATATTTTTATATTAATCACAATACTACATTAATTTATTATATTTGATAACTTAAAACTTCATCGAAAAAAATGAACTTATTGACATGACGTCATTGAAATATAAATTGCCTGGTTTAAACATCTCTAAAATGCGATACATTCAGCGGTAATATTTATAAATTATCACAATACTACAATAATTTATTATATTTGAAAACTTCATCGAAAACAAATGAAATTTATTCAAATGACGTCATCGAAATATAAATCGTCTGGCTCTCTCTATAAAAGCAGCATTTCATTCATAAGCGTTTTTCCATTCCTTTCATTCATCACAATACTATAATAATTTATTTTATTTAAAAACTTAAAACCATGGAGGTACAAGTGATTTAACTCTATGCTTAAAACTTCAACGAAAAAATCGTCTGGTTCTCTGTGTAAAATCAATGAATGTGCATTCATATCCGCTATATTGCAGACTCCATGAGCTAAATAATTTTACGTTAAAGAAATGCAGCAATTCTTATACAACTTATTCTACATATTTTGCTGTTTACATTCTCCATAAGTGAAAATTAGGCTTCGTTGTAGAAATAATCAAAATTTGATGATCATTTAAACTCGAATATATTGTAATTACGTTGTTTCAGTATGTAGGTGCACAGAATTTAAGCAAAAATAAAGCGGTTTTAGGACAGGTACAACACTAAATATGAATTAAAAAGAACTTTAAAAATCACGATTTTGACACAAGATGGATGCCATATTTTATTTTGAAGTGGCTCACGTGATCTCTTCATATAAAGGGTGTAATTATTATTTTAATTTGTATTTAAAGAAGTACTCAATATATTTTGCTGAAATTTTTTATATATTTTTTATGAGATAATTTGAATATTTTCTAAAACTTTCGAAGCAATTTGTGAATTTAAAATTCGCTTAAAAAATGTTTGAAAAATTAGGTCCCATAGAGTTCAATGTATTTCATTTTTTCAACCCGGGTTCAATCCAAAACTAATTGGATAATATTATTCATTTATATTCCCATAGGTCCCACAGACCGTCTGAACAACATACTAAAATTTCATTTTGATAAAGTCATTTTTATGGCAGTTATCATGCTAAGGGACAGACAGACAGACAGAATGAACAAAGTCATAAACACTTTTCAACTATGTTGTAAAGTGTTAAAAATGGTCTCGATAAAGAGTCGTATAAGAAATAGAAATATTGGATGGGAGAGGTGCATGGCTCGCACGTGTCTGTGGATATTAGAAGCGAAAGGGCATCAGGCGTGTGGATGGGAAGAAAATATTTTGAATATTTATGGATAGTGTATGGGAGGTAATCCTGCAACATTAAGCCGCCTTAAGACGGGTTTATCCTTCTAGCTGTTTTATAATAATCATGAGCCATTCTTGAGATATTATAAATTTACATTATTTTATTGAGAGAGCCCTATTTATGAAAATAATCAAATGCACGACATGAAATTTTGTATACTTAATTTAATCGGTAACTCTTGATTTTTAGAGATCTAGTAAGGTGCTATATAAGTGCTCTAATGTGTGTCGCTTTCCCACAGAATATAGTTAACACATTGTATTTATTTTAATTTGAAGTTTTTGAATTGCAAAGTGCTCAAAGCAAGAAACCAAACACATTTTTAAATAAACTAAACGAATTCGTTTACAGTTCCCTTAAACTTTTCATAAACTCATGGGGTGGGCTAACACTTCTTTCATGAAAAATTTCACATCATGAAAGGATTTTGAGAAGTTCTTTTGCCCGTGGAAGTGAAAATGGTTAAAATTTAAATATTATGTAAATGAATAGAGCAAAAGTAGAGCTGCTTAGTGTTTACCATGTTAATTACCGAAAGAGCTAAATGTTTTTTTTTAAACCCTGTTGTTAAACGCGGCACTCGTTTACTGCGCTGTAATGTTAAGCTTACTGTAATGTTAAGCTTACTGTAATATTAAGCTTACACGATGAAATTTTCTCCATTGTTCATTCGACAGCATTCATGAAGTGAATAGTAAATACTCTTTATAGTATTAAAAATAATGTGTAAAATAACTTCATACTTTCTTAGCAAGCTGGTAGTCAGTCATCCACATACTTTGGGTTATGGTTTTATACTGCATGATGAAGCAATTCATCCGATGCGGATGACACTTATCACATAACTGTTCATACTCAGATTAAAATTCCTTCTCATTTATCTTACACAATGCATTTCTTCTTCTTCGGTCCAAATCGTCCGACCTAATCAAAGGTGTAAGGTATCTCCTTGGCCGGGAAATGCCACCCAATTAAAACCGGAACCCAGTGGTGATCGTACCCTCCTTTCCCTACCACCAACCTCTTGGAAGGACTTGCGGACCAACATATTTAATGTGCCCGTATACCGCGTGAACACAGGCACAGTTTGGGCAGATACGGCAGTTGCTGCAGGCTTCCGTGTCTGAGGTGCCCCAGCCCCAAATTAAACAATTGCAATATCGAAAACTTAATAACTGCTTTCTGAATATATATATATATATATATATATATATATATATATATATATAAATATATAAATATATATTACTTCTCCCTAGTTATAAATCGTTTGGTCAGTATTTAAATTTGGTTTTATACGTGGCTATCGTATATTTTAAGTTGCGGTTATATGTGTTACAATTTATCTCTAATTTTTCATTGGAATTCCATATGATATTTTTATATTGTTATTATATACATACATACACACACACACATAATATATATATATATATATATATATATATATATATATATATATATATATATATATATATATATATATATATATATATATATATATATCAGTAATCCTATTCATCTACGTATGAATGTACATAGAGATCATGTTAAAAAATATATCCACAATAATAATTTTCTTCCTACTTCTAATAAAATCGAATATAAACACTTTGCTCATCATGGTTTTGAAAATATAACTATACATATTTTAGACATTAAAACAAATACTGCTGATAGATTATTCTTTGAAAACTTCTATATTAAATCACATTGTACTCTGTTTCCATATGGATTAAATCAGTTATATCTCAATGGTAACATTGTTAAGAATAATTTTGTAGATAATAAATATTCTATTTTTAATCACCTTTTTTTTAAACCTCTTTTACATAATAGTAAATTGGCTAAACTCAAAAGATTTAAACGCGGTAAAGGAAGCTCCTCCCAATATGATATTAAAGCGGAGATTAAAAGTATGCATCAACAATTCAATAACACATATCAATGGAAATTTATTAAATCATGGGTATTTGCAGTTAAGAAAAAACAATTAAACACAGTTTATGCTATTTTCTTAAAGTTAAATCTTACTAATGAACATTTTAATCATATTTTCTATGATTTGCTCATTACTAGATCAAAATATTTAAAAATAAAACTTAATCAATTTCATCATAATAACTGTTCCAATTCTTATTGTGTAATATCATTTAAGCATCCTATTTATAATTCCATAAACTTTAAGAATTTATTTAATCAATTTCATCATTTATTGCCTGTAAAGGATTTGAATGTTACAAAAACTTTTAAATATAACAAGCCTATTGGAAGAACCATTTTTAATTACAATGCAATTTCAAAATCTCTCTCAGTCAACATAGATTCCTCAACAAATTTAGATGGTGAATGTATTTGTAGTGCTGATAATTATGCTGAATTTATAAATCCACACTTGGGTCATATAGTTACTGGAGACTTAGCCATTGTAAAAGATAAATCTTTAAGAACTATAATGTCATTTGGCACTAAATTCAGGTTACCTTCATGTAATAATTCTAAACAAGTGTTAAAGTCAATCAATCTGGACCTTGATAAATTTATTTATGGATTAGCTTCTAAATATGCTCAGCCTTTAGAGGCATTTAATATGTGGAAATTTACTATTTTAAGATCTATTAAAAATACCATTTGTAGTATTAATTTATCTAGATCCATATATAATATGGATAATATAAAGCATTCTGTTAATGATTTACATAGATCTTTTGTTATTACTTATGTAGATAAAGCCTCTAATAATTATGCTATTATTTGTAAAAAATTCTATATTCAATATCTGCTAGATTATTTAAAAAATAATAGTCTATTTAAAATTGATTCACACTCTCTTAATAGTATCAAATTGAAAATTATCAATATGTATAGTGATTTAGATATTAATAATAAATTTTTGACATTTCCATATATTGTGCTTATACCTAAATTTCATAAAAATCCTATTAAATTTAGAACTGTTACTAGTGGTCATAATTCATACTCTACCACTGCTAGTAAATTATTACTAAATTATTTAAATGTACTAAATAGCAATTTACGAGATTCTGGTGATAGCTACATTATTCTAAATAACAGTAAGGAATTAAAAAATAAATTAAAAACGCATGGTAAAATAATAGGATTTCAAACTTTTGATTTTAAAGATCTATTTAATAATATTAAGATCACTGATCTATATGATGTCATTTTAGCTTTATATAATGCTTATATTACTAAACATTCTAATCTTACAAAATTTACCAATTTTCCTAAGCTTCTCCATTTTGTTCTTTTCAATAATTATATCTTTCAAGGTAATAAATTATACTTACAAGTCTCAGGTGTTCCACAAGGTGGCTGTAGTAGCAGTATGTTAGCTAATTTATACCTATATCATTATGAAAAATTCTTTACTTCAACTGATTATAAAATTTATAGATATGTAGATGATCTGATTTGTCTTGTATTTACTGATAACTATGTCATAGATATAGATTTCTATCCGGATAATTTGGAATTAATACCTAATGAAACTTCTATTAGTAATAATGTTTATTATTTGGATTTAAATCTAATTATAGAACCTGCTCATGGGATAGTTACTAAATTATATGATAAAAAAGATTTTTTTAAATTTAATATTAATAAATTATTACCTTTTAATTCCTGCAACTCGATTCAATTGTTTAGAAATATTATACTTAATCAACTTTTTAGAATTTATAGATTATCAGATAAAAAATTTCATGCTTTGCACATTAATAACCTCAAAATTACCAGTAAAATGTATCAATATCCTGCATATTTAGTCAATAGTATAGTTAATAAGTTTCGATTAGCCTAAAATTCTCATATTCTCCCCTTATTATCTTATTTTAGCCGTACTTCTTCATTCTCCTGCAATTATATTTTCATCTTTTTATCTCGAAGCTTTAACAGTTGAATAACTCATTTTATTGCTTTTGCGCAGTACTGTTTTTATTACTCTCTTTGGCAACAGCAAATCACATCTTTTCATTTTGGCATATGGCAACGATGATCCAGTCATATTTTGCTCGTCATGGTTGCGCTGAAGAGGTGCGTTTTGAGGTATTTATGTTTCCTTTATTGTTCCAATCTTTATGCTTGTCGTCCATATAACACAAGTTTATAGATAAAATCTATCTTGTGTTTCAGAAACAAGCATTTTTGTGTTCATTTCGAAAAGATATATGGACCCGATGAGAATTTTTTCGAAATGAACTTTTCGTAAGCCTAATCTCGTAAGCCTAAATCTCCTCCATGTGCAAGCTTTTTTGCTTGATTTTTTTGTTTTCTTATTTGCATTCCTCATTTTTGAAATTTGTTGATTGTCTTTGTCCTTATGACTTGCATTATGCTTTATTATTTCCTCTTTTTGTCTTAATTTCTTTGTATTTGTAGAAAATTTTGGAATAGTGTATTATGAGTTACTACATACAATCTAACTTTGGATTTAATAATTTATTTTTATATATATATATATATATATATATATATAATTGAAGAATTTTTATTTTACTTGTATTATATATACCTGAGATAGATCATTAATAGAAAATGTTCTGTATAACATAAGGGAAAGCAAGATGGAGTGAAATTTAAATGTGACATCAAAAATACTATACGACAAGTCATTGAATATTTAAAAAATACATGATAAGAAAGCATTATAAATAAAACAGGTACGAAATTGGTATAAAATACCCCTTTTTCCTATTCCAAATAAAAGTTAAGGAATGGAATAAGAATTGCATGTGGTAAAGAGGGGTTGTTGCTGTTGTTGAGACCCAGATCGTCCGACCTACCAGAAAGGTTGGTAAAGAGGGATGAATAAATTTTTGTACAACACATTAAGATGAAGTTATTGATATAAATCATATATGTAATGCAGATACTTAAGGTACTGATCTCCTTGTTCCCTGCATAAACATACATGGTGTAAATGCAAGAAATGTGTTTAAAGGTGAAAAGTTGCAAAACAGAAACATTGTTTTGCACGATGAGCTAGGTCTTTCTAGCTCCCCAAAATTTTTTTTGAAATTGAATAAATTGAATAAGATGATTAAAGTGAAAAGCATTTCCAAAACCATGTATGTTATCAAGGGCCATACATGTTCGTTAATGCGGATTCTACGTTTCTGTGTGCATTGCTGTAAATTGCATTACAAAAACAATGCACATGACCCGACGTAGAAGAAAATACAAATTGAATCAGATATATAAGAAAACAAATATCATAATCAAATATACCAGCATGTGGCTAAGTATTTAAAGGAGAATATAATGTAATGAAAAGGCATAAGAATATAATAATATAAATGTATTTACCCCTTGCGCTGCTTAGCTGTGTAGATTGCATGATACTGACTAAGCATATATATATTTTTACTCAATACAGGGTACAGTTAATTCTATATACTAAGGTTTCAACTGTTGGAAGTGAAAGATGGAGATGAAAAATTATTTAAAATTGTTTGAGAATGAACTGTCAATATGTTGCTGTAATTGTAGCAAGGTGTTGAATTTAAAATTAAAATGTCTTTTAATAAAAGAAAAAATAAGGTTTGGCGGGTAGGTATTTTGGATAGTGGTGTGTATGAATTTAAAAAGATGTTCTTTGTAGTAACTAAGGTGTACTTAACATTTTTATTCTTAATAACTGGTTATTAATAATATTTTTATATACTGATTCTGAAAGATTTGATGGATGATGTTGAAGTTTATTTTCTTTGAAGTTATAACTTTCTGTTTTGTCGTATATTTTAAATTTTAATGTGTCTGCATTTTGAATTTTTACTTTCCTTATATACATAATGTATAAGGAAAGTATTGTGACGGGGTCGAAAATTCGAATTCGAGTTTTCGACGGGAGAGCACGTTTCAAGCATCCCTGATCACGAATCAAACATTTTTGAAGTGATGTCTGTGTGTGTGTATGTGTGTGTGTGTGTGTGTGTGTGTGTGTGAAAGTATGTGTGTGTGTCAGTGAGTCTGTGGAGACGATAACTAACGAACGAATGGACCGATTCGAACCAAATTTGGTACAAAAATCACAATCCGTAAACACTGGAAGCCTATTGCTTTTATATGCAATCGAATGTTAAGAACCCCCCTAAATTTTCGAATGAAATTTTGAAAAAATCGTCAAAAAATCAAAACCACGAATAAAATTACGCAAATAGACATTTTTTATGTAATTTTTCATTAGAAAACGATTGACATAAATTTTAGAACGCTAACATGAACCGTTCTCGAGATATTGTTCATTTTTTAAAAAAAATTATCAAAAAGTCATATAAAAAAAATTCCTATTGAGAAATATGTTCACTTTTCATATGTAATACTATGCGATAAATTGGGTTACATCATTCTCGTGAAACTAGCTCATTCCATTCATGAAAAAATATACTTTTAGTAATACTTTTGTATTTGAACGCCAATAGTCATTTGTCTGCTGTAAGAATAACTTATTTCTTAGTGCATAACGCATGGCGAGATTTTGGCGACGAATTTGGCGGAATGTCGCCAACTTGGCGACTTTTTGAAATGTTGCCAAATTAACGAAAATCTCGCCAAATGGATAAAAATGACGACTAATTGTCGAAAATTTAATATCTTGGAAAGAATATTAGTATCTACTATAAGAAAAACCTACTTTTTTTACTGTAAAAGTAATAAATTAATTACATTATATAAGGAAAGTCATGTGTTGCCCACATCAGATTTTTAAACTAACGTCTAGATAATTGATCCAGTTTGATGTATATACATTTTCAATTAGTTGTGGATTAGTTGGATAAAAATTAAAGTTTAATATAGGTACTTCATTAGTAATTCCAATAATAATTAGGTCATTAATATATCTGTACATTATATGATTGTTGAAAGGGTATTAAATTTCGTAAAAATGTAGATAAAGGTTGGCCAGCATTGTAGATGAGATTACTCCCTGTGGTATTCCCTTATTTAATTTGTATATGTAATTTCCTTGAGATATATACTGTTTGAACAGAATGAATTTTAATAATGTTTTGAATTTTAGTAGAGATGTTTTTTGAATGAGTAAATTGTTCATATAAATGTATTATGACTTTATATAAATCATTAATATCAATGTTATTATAGAGGTCTTTGAAATCAAAAGTTTTAATATCATGTATGTAAGGTAGTTGTTTTAGGTGATTAATCAGTTCTAAACTATTTTTGATTATATGTGTTTGTTGTGTTGTGAAATGATCAAAAGTTTGATTTAGTATAATTAGAAGTTGTTTGTCAGCAGCATTAGTGTATGAATTAAATCGTATAGTAACAGTTCTAAAAGAAAATTGGTGATTTATGGAATTTAGGTATGAGTATCAGGTAAGGAAAATTAAGATTGTGTTTTGTTTAGGAAGTTTGTATTAAGCAATAATTTGTTTACTTATTATATTGATATTACGAGTTTATAGGAGTTAATGAAATTGAGGTGTGGAGTTGCAGTTTGAGTTCGTATATATATATATAAATGCACGAAAATTCGTCTATTAATCAAATGGATTTTATTCAAAATTTATTTGAAAGATAATTTTCCGATGGTGTTAAGATCGAAAGTTAAGATAAGATTAAGAACGATAGATAATGTTGTTAAGAGATATCTTAACAACGATATAATAATTCGTTGTTAAGATTAAGGCTCTGTGACAATATTTTCAGTCGTTAAAGGATCGATTTGTGTGCTCAAAATCGTACTAAATTGTGCTAAATAAAATTACTAAAAAACCAATTTGAATTATAAAAGTAAAATCTCATGTGTACCGTTTCGGTTCCTGAAGTATTACCTATGTACCAAATTTCGGGGTTAAACGAGGTTTAGATTTTTCACTATACACGACACAAATAGACAAACAGACAGAAATCTTCATGTCATAGATCACACAAAAACTGCTATAATAAAACACAATTAAAAGTTCGTAATTACAGTATACATGCAAAAAACCGGTCTACTAGTTTCAAAGGCAAACCACAGCCCTCTTCATCAGGACCAACAAGAAGAGCAGCTTCATTTACCCAAGTAAAATCGTCAATTTGTCGACTTTACTTGAGTAAATGAAGCTGCTCTTCTTGCCGGTCCTGATGAAGAGGACTGTAGTTTGCTTTTGAAACTAGTAGAGCAGTTTTTTTGTATGTATGCTGTATTTACGAAGTTTTAGTTTTTATGAATTAGTTCTTAATGAGCAGAACACTTAATACAATAAGGTCAATAATATTCCTATATGATTTATTGTCGTTATTAATCAGTAAAAGTGCTAGTGCAATGCCCTTATTACAATTAATGGATATATTTAAAGAAAGTAATTTCATGCTGCTATTTTTCATTTAAGACCTTTCCTCAATTATATAAACAAGCCTAAGAGATTTTCGTGTTCGGCGATTCCACCCAAAACCATTAACTGTAAACAAGAATGAAGAATACGCACCACAGAGAGAAATAAATATTAATTTTCTCATAGGAATAATTATTTCTCTGTAGGCAATTATCCGAGTAAAACGTATGCGCTGTAGTTACAGGAAAATAATATTCTACTGTTTTATACATTCTAAATCAATAAGTTGAGAGCTACGAAAAAATTCAAATTTATTGTTATTAGCGTGCTGAATATATTTCTGCATTATCTTCGATATAGTATATGAAATTAGAATTTTTTTTGCTTTTCTGTCTGTTCCAAATACAAATCCAGAATTTTTAATGGATATTTTTTATTTTAAATTGGGTATGGTTATTGTCTAATTCACTGAAGGATAAATCTGCCCAAGTTTCTAGTTTCTGGGACTAGGGGTTGCAGAGATATCAATAAACAAGAAAGATCAATCATGCATTTAGCATTGATTATGAAACACATTCCAACTGAAATTTTATATAAACATCTCAAAAATGCGATACCTTCCTCGGTAATATTTTTAAAATTATCACAATACTACATTAATTTATTATATTTGATAAATTCATCGAAAAAAATGAACTTCATTCAAATGACGGCATCGAAATATAAATTGCCTGGTTCAAACATCTTTAAAATGCGATACATTCCTCGGCAATATTTTTAAAATTATCGTAATACTACAATAATTTATTATATTTAAAAACTTCATCGAAAACAAATGAACTTTATTCAAATGACGTCATCGAAATATAAATCGCCTCTCTATAAAAGCAGCATTTCAGTCATAAACGTTTTTCCAATCCTTTCATTCCTCACAATACTATAATAATTTATTTTATTTAATGAAAGAAATGCAGAATTCTTATACAACTCATTCTACATCTTTTGGTGTTTACATTTTCCATAAGGGAAAATTAGGCTTCGTTGTAGAAATAATCAAAGTTTGATAATCATTTAAACTCAAATATATTGTAATTGCGTTGTTTCAGTATGTAGATGCTACGAATTTAAGCAAAAATAAAGCGGTTTTAGGACGGATACAACAATAAATATGAATTAAAAAGAACTTTAAAAATCACGATTTTGAGACAAGATGGATGCCTATTTTATTTTGAAGTGGGTCACGTGATCTCTTCATATAAAGGGTGTAATTATTTTAATTTTTATTTAAAAAACTAATGAATATATTTTGCTGAATTTTTTTTTATATATTTTATGGGATATTTTGAATATTTTCTCAAACTTTCGAAGGAATTTGTGAATTTTAAATTCGCTTAAAAAATGTTTGAAAAATTACGTCCCATAGGGTTCAATGTATTTCATGTTTTCAACCCGGGTTCAATCCAAAACTAATTGAGTGATATTATTCATTTATATTCCCCTAAGTCCCACAGACCGTCTGAACAACATACTAAAATTTAATTTTGATAAAGTCATTTTTACGGCAGTTATCCTGCTAACGGACAGACAGACAGAATGAATGAACAAAGTCATAAACGCTTTTCAACTATGTTGTAAAGTGTTAAAAACGAAAAATTAAACCTTCCATAGAAATAGCATTATGCAGACGATTTTCCTCCCAAAAAGTTACTTGAGGAAAATTATATCTTGTTACTTTAACCATGGAGTTAAAGAGAAGGAGATAAAACTTCTATGGCTGAAACACTTGAAAATGCCATAATGCTTTAAGAATTATATCTAGGTGTCGCTAGTGTTAGTAAAGTAATCGCTATTGTTAGTTGACACACCAGAAAGGCCTAGTATTTAGTATGTAGTTTTGATTATTTTTAAATTAAGATTCCCTAATTATGAGTATAATTAATCAATATTTCTTCACAGTTGTAGGATAGAGTACAGAATATAGACAGATAAAAATAAAGTGAAAAGTAAAATAATTTTGAGTATCTGGGGATATTCTTTATTGTTTCAGTTCTAACTTGCATTGAGTTAATTATTTATTTTTATAAAATGGACAGTTTAAATAAATATGTTAGGCCTTTCACCATAGAAATACATAAAACGCAGGACTACATATTTTATCTCAGTGCCACCTGAATTATTGTCTAAAACGATATTGGCGTTTTCATGATATGGAGCTTTAACTCCTAACTTTTACCTCCATGAGTTAAGCAATAGAAATAAATAAAATGTGTTTATTCGCAGACGATTTTCATTTAAATTACATGTTTTAAATAATGAAGAAATGGATATAAAATGTTTTTATTTAAATGGGCGTATATTTAATTGGGTTATATCAGCTACATTCTTGGGATATAAGATTCCGGGAAATGATTATATTTCCAATTCCGTCATCTGTTTTATTTTGGAAAAGAATTTTCAAATTCACGTATTTTCCCATCTGTACTATTAATTGTATTTAATCGATTGTTCAAATTAAACAAAATAGCGCGGGTATATCTTCTATAATTTTCGAATCTTCGTTTTGGCGTGTGTGGACTACATTTTATATTTTTTGTAGATTTGTTTACAAACGGGAACTTGGATGTCCTTTTCTTTAATCTGTCTGGGGAGAAAATTTTGTATAACGAGAATAGAAATTCTTATGTTTTTTCAGAGAAATTAAATTATATATGTTAATAGATTTTTTTAAGAATAATATCATATAGAATACTACTGAAATTGACACACATTTTAAATCATAAGAAACACCTGGTATATTTGCTAGTTTATACATACAATGTGATCCGCCCAACACATGACTTTCATTCCATATTAATAAATTTAGATATTATAGGAAAACAAATAAAGAGTTTTCAACTGGATGTGTCTAGAAATCAAGAGGTCTTGGGTTATTACCGATTAAATAAGCATAACAAATTTCGTGTAATTCACCCGATTATTTCAGAGATGCTGTGCTTCGCGTAGAAAAGTAAAAATTTTTAAAATTTCAAGAATGGCTAGTGATAATTATTAACCGCTGGTATTTCTTTATTTCTGGTTGAGAGTGCTTACAAAGTTTTTACTCATTTGATGATAATGAACTCATTTAATTTATTATAATTTCTTTCATTTCAGATCATAAACATACAACCATAAACATTTATTTTCATTATTTTATTCCGCATTTCATTTATTTCACTCTTATATAAATGTGAGTGAATTTCAGAGGATAGAATATGTTAAGAATTAGATATTACGTTCAATTACAATAATACGTTGTAAAGGCACATATCACACATTAAACAGAGTGTACATAAAAGAATATCTGAGTTTTAAAACTGTTTAATATCTTTTGACTTTGAATTACAATAATGAATTACAAATAAAATGAAAGAATAACACCTACAGTTTTGCCCTACCAGTGTTCAATGTGAACTCCTTTAGTAACGCGACACACATTCAACCGATAGGTGAATTCTTCCCAAACTTTAATCAGCATGTACTACAGTTGTCAGGCGGGAAGACTGCAAAACCAGGGCCATGCGTACAACTAAAACTACACGCACAACTTAAACTGCTCGCCCAACTAAAACTGCCATCTCTGGTCTTTGATTCTGGTCTTAAATCAATACCCACCATCTAAGAAATACTATAACAAATTAAAACCTCGATACTGTTTTACGTACACCCTATATCTCGTAAACACAAAAGTCGCCTATAAGGGGCGCTCCCAAAAAATATAGAAATCACTCCCATTGCAGATACCAGCATCCATGAACCGGTTTCGCGTTTATTATGCGGTCGTCAGCATGGAATAGCAGATATCTGCAATTGCAGTAATAAACTTGTAATAAGTCAAGATTTTTGCGAACTTCTGCGTGAAATGACAATTAAAGTCCTTCCACATGCATTTAGAAGGACTGAAATTGTGAAATACTGAAATTGCATCTAGCGCCTCAAGGAATCTGCGGTTCATTATTCGCTGTTCTGGGTATTTTTGAAGCACGAATACTTATAAAATTTTAAAACGATATAGTACAGACAATCAAGAACATCTATATGACGTACATGAAATTACAGCATTAAATTATAAATCCAAAGCGCTTTCGGACGTCACTAAGTCCTTCCTCAATGGCAATGTAAATTATTTAAGATGTCACGAGCATGAGCTCCTACACACAGCCCACAACCGTGAAACCATATTTACATAAGGATCTTAGGAAAATTCGATACTAATAAAAATATTTAAATTACAGAGCACATAAATAACTGCAGATCACAAAAATTTAGGGCAACCAATAAACGTGCAACCAATAAACAAAGCAAAAGGAAATGGACTATGTATACAGAAAATTATACAAGGATTTAACACGCAGAAAGTCGAGAATGAGACGGTAAGTGATACTGAGGGTCTGAACGGGATCGAAGTTACAAACAGAGTCGCGATAAATATGAGCTCATGCTCGTGAAATCTTAAACAATTTACATTACTACTAATGAAGGGCGGAATGACGTCCAAAAGCGCTTTGGATTTCTAATTTAATGCACGTCATAGATGGTGCTAATATTAAAGGCCCTTATTACCAAACAACTTGGTTGCCTTTATCGTTTTAAAGTTTGTGCGAAATTGGCGTTTTTCCATACTTATTATTTCCTTGTTAGATCTATTCTCGAATATGCCTCAATAGTTTGAAGCCCGTACCAGCACAAAAAGCATTGAAAAATAAATACAATATAAATTTTACGATTTCTATATTACAAAACCAATGGATTCTTTGTAGTATACATGGCTTTCGATGAATTAAGAAGAAACTTGCACTTCAACTATTTGGAGGGTAGAAAGACTGTTGCGTTAATTACTTTACTTTTCACTATGATACTCCACAAAAAGGTAGAAAACAAATACACTTTACTTGTGTCAAGAACTTTTTTCTGTGTGCGAGTTAAATACGTGGTGTCTAATTCGCGTATCGTTACTGCAAATGTCGCTAGCCAATGCGATGCATTTAGTGGATGTCGGATATAACCGGCGCTAGCCAGGGGGAAGCATTTAGTGGCCAGCGTTAGTCGTGAGCCAGCGTTAGTCGTGAAAGGGTTAAAGATATTTTCATTTAGATGTAGCATGAATCGTATCAGATATCGTGGTACACTATATGGCCAAAAGTATCCGGACACTCCTCCGGAAAACTGAATGTGGCTATGTACGTCATAGAACGAGATAAAAGTGAGCACCGCAGCCTTAGACGGTCATTAACGTGCGTTAAAAAGACAATGAGGAAGTCGGCAGAGCTGAGTGAGTTTGTACGTGGCATGATAATTGGATGCCATCATTGCAACAAAACAGTTCGGGACATTTCGGCATTGGTTCAGGTGCCTCGATCAACTGTAAGTGATGCCATTGTAAAATGGATGGACACGTCTGTGACCTACAACTGTAAGAAAACGAAGTGGTAGGTCGCAGAAACTCACAGATCGCAGCCGTCCAACACTGAAGAGGATGGTGCTGAAGAATGGCAAGGCCCCGGTCACAACGATCACTGTTGAGTTCCAAAATGCGTCTGGCGTTGTCTGTAGTACCAAGACTGTTCGTCGGGAGCTAAAAAATAGGTTTCCACGGTCGCACAGCCGCTCACACGCCCAACATCAGCACGATCAATGTGAAACGTCAGTCGCAGTGGTGCAAAGTTCAACGCTATTGGACTGTAGAGCAGTGAAAATAAGTATTTTGGAGGGATGAATCCGCTACACTGTCTGGCAGTCCGACGGACGCGTCTGGGTTTAGTGGATACTAAGCGAACGCTTCTTGCCCGAGTACATTGTGCCAACTGCAAAGTTTGGTGGCAGTGGCGTCATAGTTTGGGACTGTTTTTCGTGGTTTGGCCTGGGCCCCTTAGTTCCAGTGGCGGGAAACATGAACGCTGCAATATATGTTGACATTCTTGGTAACTCTGCACTTCCAGCTCTCTGGCAATAGTTCGGGGTAGGACCGTTTCTGTATCAACAATACAAATGTTCTATCTACACAGCGATGGCTGTGCGAACGTAGTTTGTAGAGATGGGTGCTGAAAAATTAGAGTCCGGATTTGAATCCCATTGAACACCTCTAGGATGAATTGGAACGCAGAATACTCGCCAGGCCAAATCGACCATCTTCTGTGGCCGGACTCACTGCAGCTCTCATCGCCGAATGGAAGGCAACTCCTGCTGAAATATTTCAAAAGCTGGTGGAAAGTTTCCCCAAAAGAGTGTAGGCTGTCTGTGATTGATGCAAAATGTGATCCTACGTTCTATTAATATGTGCAACATACCTCACTGATTCCACAACGGTAGGTGTCCGGATACTTTTGGCCATATAGTGTAGCATCCTTTGCTTCCATGTTCCAAACAAATCAGCTTGGTTTTTCTCCTGTTTATCGCTTTTTAAAACTACGTACATGTATGTAACCTGCTTTGTAATTCAGTTTTGATTCATCTTAAGGGGCTTAATAAATAAATAAATAAACATATCTAAAGCAACGCATGCTATCGTCCTGAATATTATGCCATGTGTTTCTAAATAAAAATATTTTTGACACAAATATAAACATAAACATAGTTTTAGAACTTGTTTTATGAAAATGCATGTTCGAAAATTGAGGATCATGATATTGAGGGTTGATATAATTGAGGGTTGATAAAATTATTTGTTCGTCGCTGCAAATAATTGTATTAAATCTTGCTCAAATTTTCAAATTGTTCAAAAATAATCAAGAATGCTCAAAACGCATATATTCCATCAAAATCCGAGAGTCGCATTTTTGACCCGATCGCAATATTTTACATTTACACATACCATGTATTTACAGGGAATGTAAAAATAAATATAGTTATTTTTCTTCACATATTTTTTTTTAAATGATAGGCCATATTAATTTAAAAAAAAATTAATGTGGCATATCATTTAAAGAATATGATTTTAAAATTTTTTACTATCTAAAGAGGGAGAGAGAGAACAGTTTTACGACACAAAGTAAGCAAATGCGGGTAATATATCGATGGAGGTTGATGGATGTATCGTGTGCCTGGTCCATGGAGTTAGAAAGAAAGAGATAAAATTACTACGGATGAAAAGCTAGAAAATGCCACAATACTTTGAGAATTGTATCTAGGTGTCGCTAGTGTTAGTAAAGCAGCTACTGCTATTAGTTGACACACTAGAAAGGCGTAGTATTTAGCATATGTATTATGGATTGTTTTTAAATTAAGATGAGCATAATTGATGCCCTGATGATGAGCATAATTAACCAGTATTCTTTCATAGTTGTAGGATATAAAATACAGAATATATGGAGGTAAAAATAAATTGAAAGATAAAATAATTTTGAAAATGTAGGAATATTCTTTATTGTTTCAGTTCTATTTTCCATTGCTCTAATAATTTGTTTTTACAAAATGGACAGTTTAAATAAATATTTTAGGCCTTATGCCATAGAAATGCATATAACGCAGGACTACTTATCTTCCCCCAGCTCCACCTGAATGATTGTCTCAAACGATATTGGCGTTTTCTTAATATAAAATTTTAACTCCTTACTTTTACCTCCATGGCCTGGCCATTGTTGCAAAAAATATCCATGAAGGTAAAAGTAAGGAATTAAAACTTAGAGTAAGGAATTAAACCTGAAAGAAAACGCCACTATCGTTTGAGGCAATCATTTAGGTGGAGCTGGGGTAAGATAAGTAGTCCTACGTTGTATGCATTTCTATGGCGTAAAGCATAAAATTTCCATTTTGTAAAAATAAATTATTAGCGCAATGCAAATTAGAACTGAAAGCAATAAAGAATACGTATCCAAAATTATTTTACCTTTCAATTTATTTTTATCTCCCTATATTCTGTACTCTTTATCCTACAACTATGAAAAAATACTGGTTAATTATACTCATAATTAGGGACCCTTAATTTGAAAATAATTAAATTAACATATACTACGCCTTTCTGTTGTGTCAATTAACAATAGCGACTACTTTACTAACACTAGCGACGTCTAGATATAATATTCTCAAAGCATCACGCCATTTTCAAGCGTTTTATCCATAGGAGTTTTATCTTTTCCTTTTTAACTCCATGAATATATCAAAACATTTTAAAAAACTAACATACCGGGTGGCCATAAAATAACGTGAGGTGTTCAGAGGCCTACAGCGAGTAATGTATTGGACGAAACGTAACAAAATTCGGTGGGCGTACACAGTGGAACATGCAATTTCGATTTCTTTTAAAAGAGAAAAGAAAATTAGTTCCAAAAGTCGCCCCCAGGAGAAATTTTAGTGCTGTTTATCGAGTAAAATGTACTAATTTGCATAATCGCCTTCCGTGTAGCCATCATGTGGATAAAAGAAAAGCCTAGGAGAATTCATCATTCAGAGGCGAACTACAGAGTACCTTTCGATGACTCTTATCTTACGTGACCTCTCTTAGTTAGTCAAGCTGTATTATCAACGGAACGAGAATGTCAATGCTGCCCTTTATGAATTTTGGCGGTTGAAGAAGTTACGAGCGTAACAAACTTATTATATAACAACCTTAACAAACGATTCAACGACTTGTAACTACCGGTGGAAAATGTCATGCAAAGCATGCAGTTCTTGGAACATCACAATGGGCCAGGTTGAACCTCATTTGTAATTAACAATAAACGTTGTCATGCATTGCTAACAAAATGGATGTGTACTGTCTCATTTGGCATTTACTCATTTATTATTCACACTTTTGCAGCTCCAAAATTTCCCCTGGAGGCGACTTTTGGAACTTTTTTTTTTTTACCGCATATTCAACTGTGTACGCCCACCGAATTTTGTTACTTTTCGTCCAATACATTACTCGCTAGAGGGCTATGAACGCCACACGTTATTTTATGGCCACCCCTTTATTTTTTCCCCTTTGTTCTGAGCTTTTTTGCAGGTATTGTTTTAACACTTTCATATATTTTCTCTACTGCTGAACGAGATCATAAATATGCAAAGATCATAAATATTTCTAATGGCGAGGAACTAGAACTGCTTGTGGCAATTCTATAAACACTGGTAGAATACCTTTCCAAATTCTTACAAAAACACAATTCCTTTTTTTTTATATGGACTTTCCTGTTAATTTATTGAAATTTTTTTAGTGTAATAATTCTCTCCAACCATTTTTTTTAACAAAATAAGTTTATGAAAAAAGCGCCGTAAAAGAACTTTCCTTTTTACATTGACAATTGCTTCAGCTGGTGTTTAGATTGACTTAAAAAAATGGTGCTGAAAAAAATTCTGGCAGTTTTTTCATGATCAATAGTAAATTTCTATTATTCTTACATAAATTACACTACATGGTAATCTAAACGGAAAGTATTGAATCGTGTCGGAAATCGGAACGAGTTTTTAACAGATCTATATGTTTCGCACACTTTAGAACACGAATCCATCATTTTTAGAGTTACGTCTGTGTGTTTGTCTCTGTGTGTGCAATGTATGTATTCACTCTAGCTCAATGTTTGACACAATATTAAAAATAAAATTTGGTCGGTAAGGCATTTGTGGGTTTTTGGTGCTGATTAGATTTTGGTGATTAGATAAAACAGGATCTGCCTTTTCTTTCTTTTTCTTTTTTCTTTTCTTTTTTTGCGAAATGGTTAATCATTAAAGTCTGAAATAAAAGACTAAATATACGACAAAAGGAATCAGACCAAATGCATTATTCCAGCATGACCCGTTCTCAAGATATTTAAACATTTTTCAAACTTAAGTTTTTGTGTAATTTTGTTTGTGTGTGTGTGTGTGTGTGTGTGTGCGTGCGTGTGTGTGTGCGTGCGTGTGTGCTTTACGGGTTAGTCCAATAAGTTTGTTTTCAACTTTGCAGCTGCTATAGTCGAATACTTGTTTTCTTTTTTTTTTGTTTTACAGGTTGTTGCAATAACTTTGTTTTCAATATTATAACTGTCAAAGCTGAATATTTCCTTATGTTTTTCTGGTTCTAATAATTTCATTTCAAACGCTGTAGTAGCTATAGCCGAATACTTATTTTTGTGCTTTACGAGTTGTTATAATAACTTTGTTATTAACTCTGCACCTATTATAGTCTAAAACTCTTTCTTTTTTGTGTGCTTTATAGGTTAATCTAATTCCTTTGTTTTCATCTTTGCAGCTGCCTTAGCCAAATAGTAATTGTTTTTTTTATGCTTGTCGGTTTATTCCAAGAACTGTTTTTTCAATTTCGCAATTGCCACAGTCTGATACTTGTATTTTTGTTTGTATGCTTTTCGGGTTAGAGAAGGAAAACATTTCTCCGGGGTGTTTGATTCGCAGATTTTCTGATGTGAGCCAGAAACTCGCAGCATCTTTATTCCTTTTACAACTATTCATGAGCAAACTCAAGATGTGTTTTCTATGGTTCCGCTTTTTATCATCTTTTTAGATGTTTAATTCAGTGTTATTATTTCGTATGCTTGTTACACCCAGGGACTTCATTTATTTTAGCCTCAGTTAGTTTTTCTTTTTGGATGGATGATACTACTTACAGCGAAATTTCGCTTTGGATTTTCTACCTCTGCATACCCGTAGTTCGTTCTTAGCGATTATTAACGGTGCATATACTGTTCTGTGGTCTAAGGAAGGGGGCTTATAACGACCTCGAAACCATTGCAATCACTTAACTGACATGTGCCAGCTTTCTTCAAGGAAGTGTGCAGAGTTCACTTCAACGATAAGAGCTTGAAATTTCGTCCCAGTAGCTCAACGGTAGAGAGTCGGCTGGCCAGTTCGGAAATCCAGAATTCGATTCCCGGGGGTTTTCGACAATGGCGCCCCGAATAAATCAATTCTGTAGATTAGTGCAAATATGTCGGATGTCTGAAAGTGACCCTAGCACAACTAGTACGGATTCAGTGAACCTTGGAAGATGGAGCGCCGATTTCAAATTAAGAGGATAACGACCACGCAGAATACTAACCTGGATAAAAATAGTAGTAACAGGAGGGTAACCTGAGATAAAAATAGTAGGAGGTGGTCAGTCATTTGTCAGTTGCCCGCCAATCTGACTTTAGAGGGTGGAGAATGCAGAGTCCAACTCGACGATAAAAGCTTGAAATTTCGTCCCAGTAGCTTAATGGTAGAGCGTCGGTTGGCTAGTTAGGAAATCCAGGGTTCGATTCCCGGTTGCGGCAGCAAGGTTCTTTGCTGTAAGTTTATATGTTTATTCAATACCGAAAACATTGTGCCGTGGATCTTGTACACTATTTTTCCACTGTGAAAGAAGTAATGTCATCGCATTATGTAAGGAAAATCATGTGTTGACAACTTCAGATTTTTTTACAGTGTATTTGTTTCGATTCTGGAATAAATGGATAGTAAAGTTGATATAAACTGCACAACATAATAGACTTGAAATTTATTAAACTTTAAAAATAAGAATGAAAAACGAGGGACAGGATCGAATCTTTTGTTAGCTTTTTCTCATTTAATTTTGGTGTTGCCACTTCGTTCAGAATTCCGGAGATGAAAAGAAAAATAATCCAAGGAAACACCCAAGGAGCCTTCACGGCCTATATAGCCCTTGGCTTTGTTCTGTACGGCCAGCGACAAAATGAATTAAAATTCACGTATAATAAATCTGAGAACGAAAATGAAGAAACGGGCAGATCGAAATGAACAAATTGAACATATTTCCCTCCTCGCCACATTTCAGAGAAAAAGAAATGGTGGAATGGAAAATGGATTACGAAAAGGTTTTTTTTTTACTTTCCCTGCAATGCATAGCACTTGTATAGGAAAAGTATTGAAAGGAATCGAACCATTAGAATTTGAGGTTTGCACACATTTACACGTTTTGGTTTTGGCAACTTAGAACACTAACCAATCAGCGTCAGAGTGACAGAAAAATTGCCCACATCAAATTATAAAATCATGTAATTAACCGAGAAATTGTAATGTAGTACAATTTCTTATTTTCTCATACTATGCAATATAGTATAGAGAATGTATTGTTTTCACGAAATTTTTCGAATTCGAGATTTTGATGCCAATATATGTTTTAAGATCTCCTGAACATGTTTTGACTATTTTTGGAGTGATGTCCGTCTGTCAGTGTTCGATTTCTTGCATATGCGATCTGCCATAAATATTAATGAATTTTTACGAAACTTGTTCCGATTTTGTTACCGAAAAATCTAAAACTAGATATATTTTTTTGTCGGGAGAAAACATCGAAATTGAATCGAAATTTTATATTTTGTAGCATGGCAGCGTAAGACAGAATTTGACATAATCATGCATAAAATAGTTTATTTACGGCTCAATGAAGACGAGACTTTAGAGTTTTAATCATTGTTGTGAAAAATAGCCGCGATACAATATTTTTTTTGTTCCTGACGTTAAAAGCCCCGCCCTTCTTTGGAAGGGGGGGGGGGCAGTTACCCCCGGAGGTTACATTGTCAAGTGTGGTATCAATGGAAATATTTTTTCAAGACCTTTAAAGTAAAGAGTGACAAGCTATAGTTGTAATTATTTGGGCCCACAATACCAATTTTTTTTTTAAATTTTTCTTGTAAAATTTGAAAAAGAAAAGTTACTAAAAATGGGTTTTGGTATGAGAAAGTCGAGTTGAGCCACCTTCTAGTTAATTTTTAATTAGGTGGAACTAATACATCTTCAAAAATATATCAAAAGTATAGTCTGGTGTTTCTAGTACGCCAGACAATAATTATAGATCTCTTTTTCGCTAATCAAAGAACATGGCGTTTTCTCAGATTTTTTTAAATTTTATAACAACAGTTTTTTAACCTTTGGTATGATTTTTTAACCTTTGGTTTCATTGAAAAGTTTCAGAAGACATATCCATGATATAAAACTCATAACGATTCGACAGTTACGAGGTTAGTAAAGAGTTTTTGATAAACTGAATCTGTTACAGATAAAGCGAGAACAAGTAGGCCTTCCATTAACAGATCCAATTTCTAAGGATTTCTACTTCAATTTCTTTTACCATTTCCGGTTCAAAAATTGTCAATTAACTTAAAATATCTATTTTTGAAGATTATCTATAAATAGAGCTTAGGTCATAACTGATATGGATTCAGCATCAAATTCTGGAGTAAGCAGATAACTAAGATATTTTCCCTCCGGTTTCTTCTCAACATGTGGTTCAAAAATTTTCCTTGAAACATCTATGTCTCAGAATTGGCTATATAGATAGAGCTTAGATAATTATTAATATGGATTCAGCATTGAATTCCAGAGGAGGGTTTGGAGTTCCTCAAGGAATTCAATTTCCCGTTCTAGGGCTGTCACTTCCGGATTTTCAAAAATTCGAATGACTGCACGAAATCAATATGCAAAACACAATAAAAATGCTTACCAGTTCCGTGTACATATCATTAAGTATACACATCATTTGCCGCTATGTGAAGGTGCCATAAATTTATTCTTGCAATTGTTTTAGTGTTGTAAAAACTTGTTCGAAAATACGAGCACCTTCCTCTTGTACGATCTAGTTGAAACGCTTCAGCAGTAATAAGACAAAATTCCATCGTGATCACAGTCGTGCTCACATTTAGACACGCATATCGTGCTTACAGTCAGACATACCAACAACGTCCAAAATGTGTAAATTCAATAGAATTCTAGACTAAATTTTTTGCACAATGTTTCCCCTTGAAAGTAAATCACTTAAACTGCTGCAAAGATAGTTAAAAATAAAAAATTACCTAAATCAAATTAGTGACGATATCAAACCGGTTTGTAGGCAAGAAATAGCCTCCTTTTTCAGGATATAAAGACAGGACAAATGTTCCAACAAATACGCCCGTTAATAAATAGTCCCATGGCATGATAGTCGGATAACATGAACCAGGAATGGCCCAGTACTTTGAATGATTTTCGTTAGTCAGCGAATTCCTTCCTGGGTCTTATCGACAGAACGTTTGTTTACCTTTATTTGAGTGATTTCTCCGTCTTCATATCTTGAAGAAGGCTTAACTCATTTTTTTGCCTCCTAAACCGGTTCATAACATAGATAATATGATTTATGCTGCGTTTTTAACAAAAATTTCACTTTTTAAATATTTTGTTCTTACCTGTTATACATGTTAACATGTTTTTATCGACTTATCAACACTCCATAGAGCGGACAATCTTCAACATGGTCAGAAAGATTTCAACCAAAAAGAAGCAAACGCAACTTCCTTTCACATCGTATATCATTACCAATAAACGAAATTCAGAACTGCTAAAGAGATACTGTTTAATAATCCGAATCAAAAGTTCGAAAAATAAGTAAATGAAATCAATTTTAAAGGAATTATATGAGGGAGGAAGTGAAGTTGGTGAAGCAGAATGACCTTGCAGCATCGCAGGATGCCCCCGAACACGTAGTTCCGAATGCAATTGCAGCAGCGTTAGCGTTAAATCGTCGTCTTCCCTGCAAGATTAGCTCCAGTACCTAATGGGACGGACATTTCTTCTAGAGATGTTTCATATTTTCAAATTTTGAACACAGGCAGGGCCGTAGGGAGCGGAGAAAAACAAGAATTCCGGGCTCTATGGCAATAAACAAACCTCCAAGCAGATAGAAATTGCTCTTCTTTAATCCGAATCCGGGTCCTGCACGGCATCACGGGAATTTATCCCGGTTCCTCTCTCTCTCTACGGGCCTGATCACTTTTCTAAAACAGCGAAGGAGTAATTAAAAGAATTCTGCTCAAAAAGTTCTTCGATCCAGACCGTCCGACCTACCCGAAGGTGTAAGGTACCTATTTGGATGGCCGGGAAGTGCCACCTAATTTAGACCAGAACCCAGTGGGGACGGCATCCACAGAGACCTTACCCCTTACCCTACTACTAACCTCTCGGAAGGACTTACTGACCCACATATTTAATGCACCCGTATGCCGCGTGAACACGGGGGCAGTTTGGACAGAGCCGGAAATTGAATTCGAGTCATCCGAATGCAATCCCCGCCGGCTAACCATTGGGCTTCCCCACCCCTTGATCTTGGGTTTTTACTCTTCTGAAACAGGGAAAGAAAAATTAAAGGAATTGCATTCAAAAAATGTTGAAGAGATGCTTAATGATGCAAGGAATTGGCGCCAGTATTCAACGATTGGTTTCATCGTTTATACTTCTAGCCAGAACAGGGCAAACGATTATGTCTTGTGGTATCGTGTGGTTCGAAATGCTTTGAATTTACATTTTGAAATAGCCCAAATTCTTGATGTGGCACTTTGGTACACGATTAGGTTTGACAGAAGTAATAAAATAATCCGGGACAAATATACTAGGTCGCGGAAGATTTTCAATTAAAGTTTTAAATAATAATTAGTAAAGTGGTATGGACGCAGAATATTATAAATGTCTCGAATCAAGAAGGGTATTTGCTAGTTTAAAACCTTTAAGAAAAAAAATCCAATATAGTCTCGTACGAGATTTTGTCTCACGATAATCACAATTGTGTAAACTACATATAAGTTTATTAGGAACAGTTGAAAGTAATGATGTTAAGAGCTTCTTTTTTTATTTTAGAATAGATTGTTTTGATTTTAAAGACCTTTCTTTTAATCTAGTTTCTTAAATATCTAAGTGATCTCCGAATCGTCCTAATAGTTCTACTTGGTTTAATTTTTCTGGTTCTAGTTTAGTTTTACATGCATAAATCCACACTGATTGCATATAAAACATTATAGAGGGAATGATCGATTTATAAAGTAAACCTTTGTTTTACAAGATATCATTATATACAAGGTGATTAAAAAAGGATGAGCCAAACTTTACGCGGTGGAAGTGCACACCAAACCAACCATTTTTCACCCTAGTTCACTGGGAAGGAAATTAAACGTAAAGGCCCCAGTCGGCGCTTAATGGTAAAACCGATGAGGTGAGGCGAAAACACAAGCATGACTTAGAAATTATAAAATGACATTTAATAAACAATAATTACAGTAATGGCTCAAAAGAGCGGCCGCCAACCTGAATGCACGTCTCACAGCGGCGATGGAGGGATTGACGAGCTCTCTCGAGCAGACCAGGCACGACGGCACTTCGACAGCAGCGGCCGAAATTCTGGCGAAGAGTTCCTCTTCAGATTCAAGGGGAGTGTCATAGACGAGACTCTTGAGCTATCCCCAGAAAAAGAAGACCCATAGATGAAATACATATAGGCTTTTTTCCTATTTGTAAATTCCTCTATCGTCTCAAAAGTTAGAGCTGCAAATAACTGCTGCAAACTGATAAGACCGTACATTCGGTGTTACGAAATTTTGCATGAGGGTTCTTCTTCTTCCCCAGATGAAATTTGCATACGTAGTTTTCTTCTTCAATCAGAAAATAACAACCAGAATGGCATTTTTAAGTTTGCGGAGCAGCCGCTTCCCAACGAGTAAGCGCCCTGCATAGCCTTTACGTTTCATTTCCGACAGAGTAAACAATGACGAAAAATGCTTGGTTTGGTGTGTACTGCCACCAAACTACCAAATTATTACCATCCTCGTTAAAGCTTTTTAGAACCCATGTCACACGAGTCGACTTCATTCGCTGCTTCTGCAATATCAAAATGTCGCTGTACGTATAAAGGCGATCGCTGTGCCATGGACTCATAATACGTCTCACCAAAGAGCAAACCGAAATACACATTCGGAATAAAATAATTCTGATTCGGTGACGCAAACGCCAGAATTTAAGGGAAGTCAATAAGAAATGGACGGATTTCAATTTTTGAAGCCCAAGCCAGTCACGTTTTTTTCCTCAGAAACGACTGACGGGGAAAATACAAGCCATTAAACTCAAATTGAATGTGGGCTATTTCGCTTCCCACTCCCCATCTTCGAATACGCAGAATGTATTTCTAAAATGGGCGATAAATTTAATTTTGCTTACCACCGATGTAATTACCGTAGTAAATGAGATGTTACAGAATGCGGATGATACACAAAGAGAGAGACAGACAGAGAGAGAGAGAGAGACAGACAAACAGAGAGAGAGACAGAAGGAGAGAGAGAGAGAGAGAAACGATGTTTTAAAGTTTCCTCGTTGTTGGGGAAGAACTCTACATCCCCCGTTTACGAATTTACGATATGTCTAAATATATATTTATTTAGAATTTACAAAATATCTTGATATATCGGAACTTAAATCTAAGATGAAGAGTGCTATTTGATAAAATATATATATATATATATAATATTTTTTAAGAAAACTACCAAATTTGAAAACTACCTAGTCATATCTAGTAATTTTGCTAAGGGATTGAAGGATACTTCTTAGCACATGTAAATTATTTGGGCAATGGAAAAAAATGAAAACAGAGAATTTAATTTATTTTACATCCATATACATAACACATATTGTATTTATATTTATTCATAATAAATTTAATATTTTCATATTTATTTCGCAAGTTGTATACAATATATATGTATAGTTTTTCTTTTTGCGTACTTTCGAGTTACGACCAAGCAGTTTGAACAGAATTCGTCAGTAAATAGGAGTCTAACTGTATTTCATTTTCATTTAACCGAGTATTGATTTTAGCAACCGGTTAAATGACACCCGTGTCTTAAACGGGTCAATGTCTGATAGCTACACCAAATACTTTAGCTTTGTCTTATAGTAAATCCCATACTCCAATATTTTTGGGTTTCAGATCTGGTTTGGAGATACGTTTGTGGCCCCCACCCCCTCACACACACATATCCTTTTCTTCTGTCAATACAATTTATATTTTAATGCAGATTATGAACTTTTGCGGAAGTCAAATTTTCTGTCGTTTTCGAGATCATCTTGAGTGTTAAAGAGAGTTGGTGAGAAATTTGAAAAGCTTTAACCCCGCTTCCCCTGTGAGTCACGAGAATGCCGAGAGACGATGTCATGATCCACTGCAACTCCATTTGTAAGGATTAACAATTTCTATTGTAAATTTGTAAGGATTAACGACTTCTTATTGTATTCCATTTGTAAGGACTAACGATTTCTTATTTTTCAAGCAGCGTCTTCCTCGGGGAAAGAATAGTCTAAATTTAAATAGCAGCCCCGCAGATTGCGAACGGCGTGTGGAGGTGGCAACCAGGTTCTAAAAATGCGAACTGCGAAACAAGAATTGGAGCGTGGCGTGTGTGGCTGCAGCCGACGGTGGAAAAGGTAAACCATGTGCATTCTGATTTATTACTTGTAAATTACGTTAATGGTGTTTGTTTTATGTTTTTTTACAGTTTTAAGAATAAACTTATTGTTTTTATCAAAAGATGCCTGCGTGTTCATTCCGCCACCTTTACACATTCACCGAACTCTAGTAAGCCGTCAAAATATATTCCTACATTCTGTGATTAAAACAAGACCTTGATATCACATTTTACCTTTGAATTAAAGTTATACTTTTTGAATAGTTGGTTAGGTTTACATAGTCAATCTTACACCCTCTCGTTTTCGTCATCTTAAAATGCTTGGGGTTACTCGCCACGTAAGAATACTTATGGCTGTTACGGGCGAATTGAATCGCCATTCACAGTTTAGACTTTGTCTAAAACTGCAGTTTTCGTAGCCAATCCTGTTTGTCTTTAATGTTTTTGTCAGATAAGGCCGCCGAATTTTGAATCGGCGATATTGCCAGTTCTGCTGAGAACTTAGTGTTCTAAAGAGCAAGAGCCATCCACCTCTTGTAATTCGGAAAATGGCAATATCGCCAGTTCTGCTTAGAACTTTACTGTTCAATGCCAACAAGCCACCAGAATTTTGAGAATATTTTAGAATAGGAGTCACAGATGACACCAGGGTACATCGAGCGCAGCTGAAACTGCATATCGTTCACCAGTCTGACTCTACCAAGCGATTTTTGAGGCCATTGCGGGCGAAGGATCTAAACAGAGAATTTTGCCACCTCATCCTCTCACCTTATTCTTTGTATGCAATACATCTTTTATTTTATTTTCAAAGACACATTATACAATTACATAATCTATATATTAGCACATAGTAATGATTTTACAATGTCCGAACTATGGTTATACAGAACATTTTAATATTTGACAAGCATATGCAACATTAACATGAACAGTAGATGCAAACATACAAATGGTGCTAGCTCGTAGGTCCCACGGTTGTACTTATACAGGTGTACTAGCTCGTGGGGTTCCTACGGTTGCACTTCAAGACAAGCATATGTACAAATTTACAATCTAGTTCCACAATGAGGGTCTTCAAGGGTGTTCCTTCCCTGGCCCATCCTCACTGTGTCTCTTCCTCTTGCAATTCTTTTAAGAAGGCTGCTACGTGTCTTCTTCCTTCTTAATTTCTCATATACTGTACGAAGCTGTTTCTGCTTCCTATCGTTGGACAGTATTTGTCCCTCTTGTTTCGCAGTCCTCTACAGTCTATCATATAGTGGAGGACGTCTGCATATAATTGCATGTTGCAGTATTTGCATTCCATTATTTGTTCTTTGATTCTAAATCTGTTGAAGTACGCCGGGAACTTTCAGTGATTGGTTGCCGCCTGTGTCACAAGGTGGTTTGCCCATAGCCTCCCTGTAGACACATTTGGACAAAATCTCATATGTGAGCCTTCCCATTTCGTCTTCTTCCCACCTTTTTTGCCATTTCTTAAGTTGGCGTTTCATCTCTTGATTTTTAAAATATTTCAGTGGTATGCCTATTTCCACATCCACATCTTGTCTTTCTGTTGTCTTTGTGCCGACGTGGGCTTTTACCCAGTTGTAGTTAATATTATTTTTCTTGGATATTTTGAGATAGAGATTTCTTATCTCTTCTACTAGTGTGTTGTTATTGCCATGTTTCCTCATTGCTTGCAGCGCGCTCTGGCTATCTGCGTAGCACTCAATGTTCATGCCACTGATTTTTCTGTTGCCAGCAAGATCAATGATTGTCGTATTGCTAGGAGTTCACTTTGGAACACACTCGCATTATCGCTGATCCTGTAATTTTGCGTCCAGATTATTCCTTTTCCCTTGTATACGATATATGCCGCTTCAATTTTTTCTTCTTTTTTAAACCCGTCCGGTAAATATTTTGAACGAGTCCTGTTCTTGGTCCGTGTTTGGGAGCTTTTCTTTTCTCCAAGGTATTATAGTTTCTTTCGATGGGTGATTGTTCCATCTTTCCTTACTTTGTTCTAGATCTTTAATTCCGAACTTTTCCCCTTCTATTTCCATTTCTTCTATCCCTTTCCTGTATTTTTCGATTTTTGCTTCTTATTCTATCTGCAGTTCTATGGGTAGAATTCCACATAGAACTTGCAGTGCAGCATTGGGCGTGGTTCTGTACGCTTTTGAGATTGACAGCATGGCCATTCTTTGCACTTGGTTAAGCTTATTTCTGAGCCTAACCGTGCCTCCATTCCACCACGCTCCACATGCGTAGGTTATTATCCGTTCTATTCCTCTCTTATATATATTTTAAAGCACTTTGTTATTAAGACCCCAATATCTTCTGCTCAGTCCATTTAGGTTGTTCATTGTCTTTCCTACTGTTTCTTTAATTTTTCCCACATGTGCGATCCAATTCAGATTTTGATCAATGGTCACACCTAGATATTTTCTGTGATCCGCTCTCTTTATCATGTTCCCTTCGAACTTAACTCTTGGGGCTTCTTTTGTTTTGTTCGACCTTCTTGGTCCATCTCTTACTGGCATGAAGGGAATCTGGGTTTTTTCACTGCTGAATTCAAGTTTGTTGGTTTTTCCCCAGTCATTCATTCTATCTAATGCCTTTGTGGCTGTATTTTCCATTTCTGTTCTTCACGTTCCTCTTATAATAAAGATGAAGTCGTCTGCGTAAGCTTGTAGTTTAACATTAGTTCCGTAATTTATGTCCAGGGCTGTGTTACATATAACGTTCGACAGAATTGGGCCGGAGTTCGAGCCATGCGGACAGCCTTTTGAATATTTTTCTTTGATTTTGAAATTTTGGGTTTCATACTGTACTTGCCTTTCGCTTAGGAAGTTCTTTATTATTAAATAGATATTTTCAGGGCAGCTTGTCCTTCCCAGTTCTTGTAGGATGGCTGGCCACCATACCCTGTTAAACGCACTTTTAACATGTAGGGAGATTAGGCACGTATGAAATTTCTGTGCTTTGTTCTCTTCTATTTCATTCAATATTTTCCTTATTGCGTCTGTTGTACTTTTTCCTGGTAGGAATCCATATTGATTTGGGTTCATTATGTTGTTGCTGCACATGTGGTGTAGCAACCTTCGTGTTATTAATTTGTCAAAAACTTCAGACCATGCATTCAACAGGCATATCGACCTATAGCTGGACGGATTTTCTCCATCTCTCCCTTCTTTATTGAAAAAGATTAAGTTCAATGTTTTCCACTGCTCTGGGAAAATTTCTCTTTTGAGGCATTTGTTCAAAATCTCTATAAATAGGATTTTGTTTGCTATGTAGATCTCTTCTACTATTTCCATGGGTAGTCCGTCTATGCCTGGGGTTTTGCCCTTGTTGGCCTTCCGGAATACATTTTCTATTTCGTCTCTATCAAATTTCGGGTCGTTTCTGCCCAATCTTGGTTTGAATTATCTGATTTTGCCTTGTTCTAAGGTTTCTCCGTTTATTAATATCTTCCGGGAAGTGATACTTTATGAGGTTGTTGATAGCCTCTTTGACTGAGCTCGGTTGTTCTCCGTTTTCGTTTTTGACCCTCTTCAGGTTCAGTCTATAAGACTTCCTCCCTCTCATGAAGGAAAAATGTTCGCCGAAGGGGTCACTTGGGTCTATCTTATTCAGGTACCCCTTCCAACTCTCGTATTTCGCTTTTGCTATTTTCCTCTTGTAGGATGCTTGGGTCTTTTTGTAGAAAATTTTATATTTTGCTTTTATTTCTATTTCCTCATTGCACCTCTGGTATCTTCTTCTACTTTCCAAGACCTTTTCCTAAGAATTGTGAGTTCCTGATTCCACCACGGAACTTCTTTTTTTTTTTGGAATTTTTTGTTATTTTCTTAGAGGCTTCGCAAGCTTCCTCTGACCATTTCGTTATTAGGGCTATGGCTTCCTCAATGTTTCTTCCATTGAGCCATCCCTTTTTTAAGTGGGCTAGCCTTTTCCACAATTCTATTTTAAGTTTAAGCCAGTTTAGGTCTTTCAACCTGTATCTGATTCCTAGTTGTCTAGGTCTCTTGTTCGTGACTTCCATATAGATGCATTTATGGTCCGAGTTTGTTTCATCTTCCTTGATCTGCCAGTTTTTAATCGAGATTTCTGGTTCGATCAATCTGCTTATTGTTAGGTCGATCCAACTTTTCCCCCTTACATTCTCATGTGTGGGTTCTGAGTTGGGATCGTTTTCCATTCTTAGGTTTAGTTCCATTACCAACTCCGCCAAGTTCCGCCCTCGCTCGTCTTCTTGGCTCGGGCTCCATAAATTGCTCTTGGCGTTGAAGTCACCCATTATTATTATGCTTGCATCTTGATTACTGTTGATTATATCTCTTTGCTCGCTGAACACTCCGTTTTGTTCCTCGTTTGGCGAGTTGTAGATGCATATCATTAGGATCGCTGGGTTAGTACCTAAAGATACTGTCACAACGTCCCTTGATGTTTTAATTTCAACTGCATTAGTTTTCCCATTAATTATGATCGCTGCTCTTGGGTTCGGGTGTGACCCGTAGTACGTTGCACTGCTCGCAGGAAAGCCCACCACTTTTCCCTGGAGGCAGTACGGTTCTTGCACACATACTATGTCAAATTCATGAAGACGACTCTTCAGTGTGGCTGTTGCCATTCTACTGTGTCCTATGTTGATTTGGACAATTTTAATTTGATCCATAATCTGTTCTGCCTTTTTCCATCTTTATCTCATATAGTCTAGAAGAGCACTTTGTGTCCCAACTACTGTGTGTCGTCTCATATGGCATTTCTCTGAATTTGTTCGTATGTGCACAATTAATGCAGCGCTTCTTTGCTGCTTTACAATTTTTGTGCTCGTGGTTGGTTCTGGAGCACTCTGAGCAGTTTTGCTCATTAGGACAATACTTGGCCATGTGGCCAAATCTATTACACTTTTAGCACTGAAGTATTGAGGTGAACTCTCTTGCGTGCGTTCTTTGCCAGTTAAAGTATAACGATTTTTTCGTTTTTAGCTTCGTGAATTCATCTCCGTCACATTCTATGACCCAATGGTTTACGTTTCCTCTCTTTATCGGGAGCAAAATCTTAAGCTTGTGTCGTTTCGATTTCTCAAAAATGAATATATCCCAACACGGGTTAAACTTACTATAATATTGTTTACTTTATTATAATTATGCAAATAAATGCTTATTATGCTATGCACATGTCTGATCATTGCTTCAGTAAGAATGAGCGAGCACTTTGACCTGGAGCGTCTTCTGTGAGTTTTCTAATAAGAGACATATTCAGTCAGCACGTGGTGATTTACACAGGCTGAGTATGAAAGACCAAAAGGGTTGTATCTGTAGATATCCAGTGTAATAGATGGATATAACAGGCCTCAGAAACTGGCCAAAGATGTTTCTTAGGTGGATTGTTTAAGGTATCTTGGATTGTACCTAAGCAGTAGGGGTTCTTTCCAGTTGACTCTTACTTCGTCGAAGTCGCTAAAAAAGGGTATCGGCACTTACGATCCGCATAGGTGGTCGACGTTCAAGTTTTCATTAGCATACGAAAAGAAGGTGTGACAAAGTAATTAACAGTTGATGATCAGAATGTCAGAAAAAGTAGTCAATCAGGATTTTTGACACTTTCTCCCCAAAACCACGAGGTCGAAGTGAGAGTTCAGAGTGAGATGTTAGACCCGAATGTCTAGTATTGGAAAATATAGGAAGACTCCATCTACTCTTTAGGACATCTACTGTTGTATTTGCCATCCAGCGAGACCGCGGCCCGGGGAGCGAAATCAGCGGAACTATTCACTGGGTATTGGAAGGTTGTCCCGAAGAGTCTCGACTCCAGTCGCCGACGGATCTGGGGCTATGGTCATAAAGGCCATCTGGGAAGAGACAGCTTCATGAGCTTGAATAGGAACTCCCGGGAACAATCCACAGATTTTTTTACCCCCCTCCCCTCAAGAAAGAAGGACCAGAGCTACAGAGATAAGATCCGTATACCACCCTCTTGGAGTGACCCCCCCACCCCAGAAGAATCTAATAAGAGATAGGTTAAACTCCACCCTCCGCGGCGACCTGAGGGTTTACGCCGGCTACAAAGGAGGAGCAGGAGGAGGTTATCAGCAACCCAGCAAGGCCACGGCCGGGAGAGAGCAAGAGTTGGAGGAACCATTCACTGAGTAGAGCAACCCGTCGAGTCAAGACCCCAGTCGGCGACGGCAAAGAATATACATATAAAGAAGGGAAGCTTCCATTGGGCTAATGTAAACACGAAATCCGGCGCATGCGCTATGAGAAATTGACGGAGGTATGCAGAGAAAACAACATTCCGGGGCCGCAACGCGTTGCACCCCAGCTTTTCCTCCTATTTTTTTTTTTTTTAATGCCTACGAAATCTTTTTGTACAAGACTTTGTAACATAAAATATTTTGTTTTTCTTTTTTGTGGTATTGTAATAGTAATAATACTGATGTGATTTCAGTATAGACTATTTTTTCAAAGATTATGCAAAACTGATTACGTTATATATTCCTTTCTCATAAATTTTGTATAACATGATTTGTTAAATTTACAAAACAAACATATATAGTTTTTCCTTAAATTTAGTAAAAATCTAAAATATTGCCGTACTGTATGAATAAACTACTTCGCTTTAAATGATCGAGAGGTCAAAATTGTTCGTATAACATGGAAAAATATTTTATGTTATGAAGAAATTAAAAAAAGAGTATGGAATGCATTTGTTTTTCAATTTGTTTTCAAAATTATATTTTCTGAATTTGTTTTAAAATATTCACATTAATTTCATATTGATAAAAAAATTAGTTTTTTCACAGATTGTAAAATATATTGAAAACAGATGTTATTTACTTATTGATAAAAAAATTAGAATAAAATTTACATATTAGTGAAATATGTGAATTTTTCCTTAACGGAAAGGAAAACCTAATTAATCCTTTGCCTTCACTTTTGAAATGGTATAAACATTATTTTTAACAGATTATTGTTTTATATATATTCCTTAATTTTAATAAAGAAAATGTTAAGAATGTAAAGAAAAAAAATTAAGGGTATAAACATATTTCAAGAAATAATTTTAATTCATAATCAAATTAGTTTTGAAAAGGATAACTCAAATTTGTATATTTTGAGTGACACCATTAACATATAGCTTTAAAATATATGAAAGTTTCAAACTACTATTCTGTGATTGAAAAATGAAGAAAATAAGATTTCTTTACACCGGCCCCTTTATAATCAAAAATCCAATTAGCAAATTAGATAAAAATAAAATTTCAGCTTTTTGAATTCAAAATTTATAAACTATTTTTAATTTTACTTAAAATTTAACACAACTAAAAAAATACTAAATTGTATGAATTGAATATTTTGCTTTAAATGATTGAGGGGCCAAAATTTTTAAGCAACGGCAATGTTTCGGAAAATAAACAGTCATTCCACTCTTTATTTTATCAAATAATCCAAATAAGAAAAAGTCTTGTTAATTAATGTATTTGGAGAATCATTAAAATCAGTAGAAATTAAAAACATAGCATAGTCATTACACAGTATAAATAATCTAATAGTATTTTATTTCTAATGCTATCTGCTTCAACACATCCAGCAAATCAACATGAACAGACAGAAAATTAAAAATAATTCTATCTCAAACAAGCTAATCAACTGGCTTATGTCAAGCTATTCTAATCAACTGGCAGTAGATTAGTAGAATCAAAATTCTAAGTATACAATGAATAAATATAATCATGATAAGAATCCTAAACGACAAGATCCCTTATTTCTAAAGGTGTTTATTGCGACTACATATGCATACTAAATAAAACAATAGATTAAATACTTTTAGGATAGAAATAATTCACGTACCTTTTGTGTTTGCAAGAAACTCAGCAAATTGGTCATTTTAAAACAATTACAATCGGAAAATCAAATGTACACAGCCCAGAATTGTAATACACGATTAAATACATGTCAACCATGTAAAAGAAGTGATAAAAATATTAAATTAACAGCTTAAAATTGTAATAAATTCGGACCACGTGGAAATATACCACACACACATTGACTTGCGATGAAGAAAAGAAATAACCCATTTCCCCCCTGCTTGGTACACAACTATTTCCCCCGAGCTAATGCGCATGCGTCACGGGAGTTGGAGTGAGATTGTGCGGGAGCAAATTCGCCTGTAAGTTTGCTTCACCTTTACACACCAAACATTGAATGTTTGAGGTCGCTCTTGACGTCTTTCGTAGCCTTCCCCCGTTTGGGCGACGGGTCTGGAAACAGGTCATAAAAGGCCTGCTCCTCTCCGCCACCTAGGAGTGCCTGCTTCAAAGACCAAACCACGTCAGCAGTCGGCCTATCCACAGATTGATGTACCCCCACAAGAAAGCAGGATCGGGGTTGTGAGGAAGCCAAGTTCCATAATACACCGCTATGTTGTGACGAGCCCCTATGTGTGTGTCTGGGGGGGGGGGGGGGGATCTAATAAGAGGCACAGGACAATCTCATTACGAATCTCATTTCTTTCAGCTCGATTAATAAGTGAAAGATGCAATCCATCTGTTTACAGGAGTGGGGTCGCCGTGTTTTGAAGAACAGATTTCCTCCAAAATATACATCTGCAATAAAACGATTTCGAGTCAAAGTTCCAAACTCTGAAATTAAGAGAAGTAAATCAACTCAGAGTCGATTTTTCAATTTTTATTGCCTCAGTGTGGCATGGTTTATCCTTTAATAACAATAGGCGGAGAAAATACGGGCCATTAAACTTTAAATTAAATACGGGCCATTGCGCCCTATCGATAATACGCAGCGTATCTTTCGAAAATGACCGATAAATTTAATTTTTCTCATCACCAAGAAATTAAAGACACTGCAGAACGCGAAAGATGCAGAAAACGGAGAGAGAGAGAAAGGACTCTTTATAGAAGCTTCATTGTTGACAGTACATCGTACGTGGAGTTCTTATACCTCGTTGGAAGGCAGTGCGCAGTTCAACAAAGAGATTGTATTCTTCAAGTAACACATTTCTTTTCATTAGGAGCCCCATCATTTACGGCAAGAAATGTCAGGGCGTAATTGCCTTTGACCTGCCTTACTCATAAAGTCCCATCTTCAGTTTTGAGAATTTTTGTTGTTTCGTAAAGTAATAAATATACAAAGTTCGTTTTCATTCAAAGAAAATCGAACCATTAAAATTTAAAAAGAACGTGATTGTCTTGTTTTAGCTATGGGAGTAGCGTATTAAATTAGTTCGTATTTAAAATGAATAAATTAAAAATTATTTATTTATAATATTTTATAATTTATTATTATAAAATACAATAAATATAACTTATAATTATAATTTTTTATTATATTAATATTTATAATAAAATTTATTCTTTTAATAATAATAATAATTTATAATTATTTATAATTTATTCATTTATTTTAAAAAAATGCTCAGATTGCTGCAAAAATAGCTAAAATGTAGAACCTTTGAAAACAATACTCCTTCTTAAAGATATAGGAGCACAGCAAGTATAGTAACAAAAGTAAGGAGTCTGTCAGTAAATAATTGCATCACCCAGGAAGGAAATATTTGTGCAAACAAATAATTGAATCGATAAAAAGAAAAACCTAGGAGGAAAGAAAAAAAGTCAGAAGAAGGATTCAAAACACCTTTTCAGATAATAAGAGCCATGTATTAAAATAAGTAGAAAAACAATCGGTTTCTTAGTCTATATAAGAAAAATGAATCATTCAAAAATATGTTTTAAAATTATTGCAAAAATATCTGGGGGGGAAAACATAATTATGCAATACTACAGTATTTTATCCTGTTAAAGATTAGGAATTTAAAAAGATTGCTGTTAAAGATTAGGAAACTAAAACTAAAAAAATTAAATTTCTTTTTTTAATAAATTTGAATTTGTTAAACAATGTCTGGCGCTTTGTGTCGAAAATAGTTTTCTTATACGGAGATTAGATTAGTTGGGTTCTGCCTCGTGATCTATACTATAAGTGTGCAAAGTTTCAGACTTCTATGTCACCAAAAGGCTTTTGTAGAGTCTCGTATCTTGAAAGGCTTTTCGATCCACTCACCTTTCATTTTGTAAGACTTTCGGTAAGAAATCAAAAATCCGGTTTCGACCCTGTAGTCGATATTATATCGTCTTGCTTTTACCAAAGGCATCGAGGGCAAGATCCGGACTAACTAATAGGAAGGAAGCGCGCGCCGAAATTAGATAGAATTTTACAATTTCGGGAAAACTCTCGCATGCGCCATGACTTTCCATTGGTAGGTAGTTGATCACTCCCAAAGCTCGTTGCGTTAAGTGAAAACTCAGAACAAGTGTAGATCCAGCTTCCTATGTCACCGTGGGGTGCTGGGTTTATGGCGTCTGGAAAAACTTTTTGAACCCCCCCCCCCCCTATTTTGTATGGGAAGAAATACAAAATCAAGCTCCTCTTTAGAATTGACCACAGGACAGAACCTAAATAAAGTGCAAAGATTCGACCTTCTAAGTCACCGGGTGGGGGCTTTCCGGAGTCTGGAAAGACACGAACGTAGAACACATTAAATAATTATTATATACAGAAGGATTAAAAAAAATGAGCCAAACTTTACGAGGTGGTAGTATACACTAAACCAAGCATTTTTTGTCATAGTTCACCGGGTCGGAAGTGAAACGTAAAGGCGTTACAGGGCGCATACTCGTTGGAAAGCGTCCGCTCCTGGATAAATAAGAAAAGATTTCTGGATAAATAAGAAAATCACGTATGCAAATTTCATCTGGGGAAGAAGTAGAACCCTCATGCAAATTTTCGTAACACCGAATATAAGGCCTTATCTGTTTGCAGCAGTTATTTGCAGCTCTAAGTTTTGAGACGATAGAGGAATTTACAAATAGGAAAAAAAGCCTATATGCATTTCATTTATGGGTCTTCTTTTTCTGGGGATAGCTGAAGAGTCTCGTCTATGACACTCCCCTTGAATCTGAAGAGGAACTCGTCGTTAGAATTTCAGCCGCTGCTGCCGAATTGCGCGTCATGCCTGGTCTGTTCGAGAGAGCTCGTCAATCCCTCCATCGCCGCTGTGAGACGCGCATTCAAGTTGGCGGTCGCTCTTTTGAACTATTACTGTAATTATTGTTTATTAAATGTCATTTTATAATTTCTAAGTAATTCTTGTGTTTTCGCCTCACCTGGTCGGTTTCACCATTGCCTTTATATTTCATTTCTGATTCGGTAAACAATGACGAAAAATGGTTGGTTTGGTGTTGTTGTTGAGACCCAGACCGTCCGACCTACCAGAAGGTGTAAGGTAACTGTTTGGACGGCCGGGAAGTGCCACCCAGTTTAGACCGAAACCCAGTGGGAAAGGCATCCACAGAGACCGTATCCTCCTTCCCCTACTACCAACCTCTCGGAAGGACTTACGGACCCACGTGTTTAACGTGATCGTACTCCGCATGAACACGGCGGCAGTTGTGGCAGCGTGCAAATCCTGCGCGCAAACCACCGGGCTACCGAGCCCGAAATATGCCAACAGCACGCGGTGTTCCCAGGTGGTCACCCATCCAAGTACTGTTGTGAAATGCTTGACCTCGTTTAATAATAATTTTCTTCCAAAATTTAAATGTCCGCAAATTCTAATTCACTTTCGATTCTAAAACTTGTTCTCAGAAATTTATTCCAAATTTGATAAAGCGCCATTTCTGTATTCGGCCCTTTTGGATATTTCCTGCCAGTTTCTGTAAACCTTGGTGTAGAGTTTTGTCCCGCGCTTTAGTACATGTACTTCGTATTTGCATTTCATATTCCATAACATTGGAACTCTTTTTCTTTGCGTCATGAACGCGTAATAACATTAAAGATGCTCAAGTCTGTTTTCGGTGAATAGTTTTAATTGGCGATGTGAAGCGGACGGGGTAAGACGCGCTTTGCCTACGGAGGCAACGAAATGAGAATTCTATTCGTAAAGTTCTAAGATATTCTAAATTAAATTAAATGTAATTAAGATTTTATCAAGTAGATCTATTTAGGAGGTGAGATGATGTTTGAGGAATATTTATCAAAAATTTGATTCTGTGAAGTTTCGTTAATGACTTTCGTTTTCAAAGTCAAGTTGCTTGTTCCTGTTATAAAGTAAATTATGTTCGAATTAAATAAATATATTGAAATTTAAAAGTCAAGATTGTTTCGTTTTATTCTTCAAATGCTTTCGTCACCTGCATCCCGAGGTATTCATCATAAGTGTGTTCTCGTCGACTATCTCCAATTCCGGAATAATCCGTCATCCCGAAGTGTCCGAGTTCTTCTCGTAGTTTTCGATTTACGAATATAACACACAACGCAAAAGAAGTTCAGTGATGCTTCATCACCACCCAGCGACCACTTATTCCGACCTTTGCCGGTTGTAATTCCCTTGACCTACGGGAACCGCCACGACACGTGCCGTAACAATTGATGCCCACTACGTTCCACAACATATGGTTCCCTGACCAGTGACCCGCGCCTTACAACAGTACTAACCGCGCCCGATGCTGCCTGACTTCGGTGATCTAACGAGAACCGGTGTTTTCAGCACGGTACGACCGTTGGCGGTTGGTTTGGTGTGTACTACCACCTCGTAAAGTTTGGCCCATCTTTTTACTTTCCTTATATACATAATGTATAAGGAAAGTATTGTGACGGGGTCGAAAATTCGAATTCGACGGGAGAGCACGTTTCAAGCATCCCTGATCACGAATCGAACATTTTTGAAGTGATGTCTGTGTGTGTGTCAGTGAGTCTGTGGAGACGATAACTGACGAACGAATGGACCGATTCGAACCAAATTTGGTACAAAAATCACAATCCGTAAACACTGGAAGCCTATTGTTTTTATACGTAATCGAATGTTCAGAACCCCCCTAAATTTTCGAATGAAATTTTGAAAAAATCGTCAAAAAATCAAAACCGCTAATAAAGTTACGCAAATAGACATTTCTTATGTAATTTTTCATTAGAAAACGATTTTCATAAATTTTAGAACGCTAACATGAACCGTTCTCGAGATATTGTACATTTTTCAAAAAAATTATGAAAAAGTCACATAAAAAAAAATCTGATGTGGGCAACACATGACTTTCCTTATATAATGTAATGAATTTACTACTTTTATAGTAAAAAAATAGGTTTTTCTTATAGTAGATACTAATATTCTTTCCAAGATATTGAATTTTCGACAATTAGTCGTCATTTTCATTGATTTAGCATCATTTTTATCCATTTGGCGAGATTTTCATTAATTTGGCAACATTTCAAAAAAGTCGCCAAGTTGGCGACATTCCGCCAAATTCGTCGCCAAAATCTCGCCAAGCGTTATGCACTAAGAAAAAGGTTATTCTTACAGCAGATAAATGACCATTGGCGTTCAAATACAAAAGTATTATTCAAAGAATATTTTTTCATGAATGGAACGAGCTAGATCCACGAGAATGGTGTCATTCAATTTATCGCATAGTATTACATATGAAAAGTGAACATGTTTCTCAATAGGAATTTTTTTTTTATGGGACTTTTTCATAATTTTTTTGAAAAATGTACAATGTCTCGAGAACGGTCCATGTTAGCGTTCTAAAATTTATGCCAATCGTTTCCTAATGAAAAATTACATAAGAAATGTCTATTTGCGTAACTTTATTAGCGGATTTGATTTTTTGACGATTTTTTCAAAATTTCATTCGAAAATTTAGTGGGGTTCTGAACATTCGATTCCATATAAAAACAATAGGCTTCCAGTGTTTACGGATTGTGATTTTTGTACCAAATTTGGTTCGAATCGGTCCATTCGTTCGTCAGTTATCGTCTCCACAGACTCACTGACACACACACATACTTTCACACACACACACACACACACACACACACACACACATACACACACACAGACATCACTTCAAAAATGTTTGATTCGTGATCAGGGATGCTTGAAACGTGCTCTCCCGTCAAAAACTCGAATTCGAATTTTCGACCCCGTCACAATACTTTTCTTATACATTATGTATATAAGGAAAGTAAAAATCTGATGTGGGCAACACATGACTTTCCTTATATAATGAAATGAATTTACTACTTTTACAGTAAAATAAATAGGTTTTTCTTCTAGTAGATACTAATATCCTTTCCAAGATATTGAATTTTCGACAATTAGTCGTCATTTTCATTGATTTATCGTCATTTTTATCCATTTGGCGAGATTTTCGTTAATTTGGCAACATTTCAAAAAGTCGCCAAATTGGCGACATTCCGCCAATTTCGTCGCCAAAATCTCGCCAAGCGTTATGGACGAAGAAATAAGTTATATATATATCTATATATATATATATATATATATATGTATAACTTATTAGATATTGAATTTTCGACATATATTATATAGCTATTATTATATATTTATATATTATATAATTTATTAGATATTGAATTTTCCACAATTAGTCGTCATTTTCATTGATTTAGCGTCATTTTTATCCATTTGGCGAGATTTTCGTTAATTTGGCAACATTTCAAAAAGTCGCCAAGTTGGCGACATTCCGCCAATTTCGTCGCCAAAATCTCGCCAAGCGTTATGAACGAAGAAATAAGTTATTCTTACAGCAGATAAATTGGCGTTCAAATGCAAAAGTATTACTCAAAGTATCTTTTTTCATGAATGGAACGAGCTAGATCCACGAGAATGATGTCACCCAATTTATCGCATGATATTATATATGAAAAGTGAACATGTTTCTCAATAGGAAATATTTTTTTCCTACTTTATTTGACTTTTTAATAATTTTTTTGAAAAATGTGCAATATCTCGAGAACGGTTCATGTTAGCGTTCTAAAATTTATGTCAATCGTTTTCTAATGAAAAATTACATAAGGAATGTCTATTTACGTAACTTTATTATTGGTTTTGATTTTTTGACGATTTTTTCAAAATTTCATTCGAAAATTTAGGGGGGTTCTGAACATTCGATTGCGTATAAAAACAATAGGCTTCCAGTGTTTACAGATTGTGATTTTTGTACCAAATTTGGTTCGAATCGGTCCATTCGTTCGTCAGTTATCGTCTCCACAGACCCACTGACACACACACACACACACACACACACACACACACACACACACAGACATCACTTCAAAAATGTTTGATTCGTGATCAGGGATGCTTGAAACGTGCTCTCCCGTCGAAAACTCGAATTCGAATTTTCGACCCCGTCACAATACTTTCCTTATACATTATTAGGATATAATTCCTTATATATTATAAGGAAAGTAAAAATCTGATGTGGGCAACACATGACTTTCCTTATATAATGAAATGAATTTACTACTTTTACAGTAAAATAAATAGGTTTTTCTTCTAGTAGATACTAATATCCTTTCCAAGATATTGAATTTTCGACAATTAGTCGTCATTTTCATTGATTTATCGTCATTTTTATCAATATGGCGAGATTTTCGTTAATTTGGCAACATTTCTAAAAGTCGCCAAGTTGGCGACATTCCGCCAATTTCGTCGCCAAAATCTCGCCAAGCGTTATGCACGAAGAAATAAGTTATATATATATTAATATATATATAACTTATTAGATATTGAATTTTCGACATATATTATATAGCTATTATTATATATTTATATATTATATAACTTATTAAATATTGAATTTTCCACAATTAGTCGTCATTTTCATTGATTTAGCGTCATTTTTATCCATTTGGCGTGATTTTCGTTAATTTGGCAATATTTCAAAAAGTCGCCAAGTTGGCGACATTCCGCCAATTTCGTCGCCACAATTTCGATAAGCGTTATGGACGAAGAAATAAGTTATTCTTACAGCAGATAAATTGGCGTTCAAATGCAAAAGTATTACTCAAAGTATCCTTTTTCATGAATGGAACGAGCTAGATCCGCGAGAATGATGTCACCCAATTTATCGCATGATATTATATATGAAAAGTGAACATGTTTCTCAATAGGAAATTTTTTTTTTTCTAATTTATATGACTTTTTGATAATTTTTTTGAAAAATGTGCAATATCTCGAGAACGGTTCATGTTAGCGTTCTAAAATTTATGTCAATCGTTTTCTAATGAAAAATTACATAAGAAATGTCTATTTACGTAAATTTATTATTGGTTTTGATTTTTTGACGATTTTTTCAAAATTTCATTCGAAAATTTAGGGGGGTTCTGAACATTCGATTGCGTATAAAAACAATAGGCTTCCAGTGTTTACAGATTGTGATTTTTGTACCAAATTTGGTTCGAATCGGTCCATTCGTTCGTCAGTTATCGTTTCCACAGACTCACTGACACACACACACACACATACTTTCACACACACAGACACACACACACACACACACACACACACACACACACACAGACATCACTCCAAAAATGTTTGATTCGTGATCAGGGATGCTTGAAACGTGCTCTCCCGTCGAAAACTCGAATTCGAATTTTCGACCCCGTCACAATACTTTCCTTATACATTATGTATATAAGGAAAGTAAAAAAAAAATTCCTATTGAGAAACATGTTCACTTTTCATATGTAATACCATGCGATAAATTGAGTGACATCATTCTCGTGGATCTAGCTCGTTCCATTCATGAAAAAATATACTTTGAATAATACTTTTGTATTTGAACGCCAATAGTCATTTATCTGCTGTAAGAATAACTTTTTTCTTAGTGCATAACGCTTGGCGAGATTTTGGCGACGAATTTGGCGGAATGTCGCCAACTTGGCGACTTTTTTGAAATGTTGCCAAATTAATGAAAATCTCGCCAAATGGATAAAAATGATGCTAAATCAATGAAAATGACGACTAATTGTCGAAAATTCAATATCTTGGAAAGAATATTAGTATCTACTATAAGAAAAACCTATTTTTTTACTGTAAAAGTAGTAAATTCATTACATTATATAAGGAAAGTCATGTGTTGCCCACATCAGATTTTTTTAATCACCCTGTAGATGCAACAAAAATGAAAGAATTAGATGATTTGAAAATTAAATGAGCTATCTTTATTCGAACCATTAAAAAACATTTATTTACATACTGTAAAAAATACCAGTTTAGACTACGAAAATTAAGAAAATAACAAAAGAAAATAGAGCAACTGGTGTTGGAAAGCTATCTAACATACTTAATCAACTAAATTAAAATAACATTCGATACAACGACTTTAAAAATACTATTGAATAAAGGCCTATGGAGTAAAGAAGAATATAACGACAGATGAGTGGAATAATCGGTTTCAGAAATTATATGAACAACTCAATACACAAACATAAGAAATTGGAAGAAGCAACTGTAAACAAGAAAGATCAATCATGCATAAGCATTGATTATGAAACACTTTCCAACTGAAATGCAATTTCATTTAAAAATTCCTAAAATGTGATACATTCAGTGGTGATATCTTTTACATTATCACAGTACTACAGTAATTTATTATACTTAAATATTTAAAACTGTATCGAAATATAAATCATCTGATTCTCTATGCAAAATCAATGAATATTTCATTCATATAACTTGTATTCCAGACTCCAGAGCTAAATAATTTTGTGTGAAATAAATTCAGCAATTCTTATGTAACTCATCTTACAATCGCTTGAGATATTTGCATTCTGCATAAGTAAATATGTATGATCTATATTTAAAGATCTACCAAATTTTTGTAGAATAAAATGTTCAACAAATTTAAACTGTGTACCAAATATTAACTCTCTAGGACGTAGGAAAGTGCATTAAAAATGCCATCAAATAAGTATATCATGAAGAGTTATATAAAATTAAAAAAACATTTGAAGAAATGTTATCTACCAAATTTATTTTAAAATTTGAAACTTCTCTCATAAACAAAATATAGAAAATATGATGTTGGAAAGATATTTTTTATATAATATATCTCTTTTTTCTTTCTGGGGGATATCCCAAAGTCAGAATTTAACTGAATTTGTTTTTATCCCTATATTAAATAATTTTTAATTAAAAAACTACTTAATATATTTCACTGAATTTTTTTTTATATATTTTATGGGATAATGTGAATATTTCCTAAAAATTTCGAAGCAATTTGTGAATTTTAAATTTGCATAAAAAGTGTTTGAAAAATTAGGTCCCATAGGGTTCAATGTATTTCATTTTTTCAACCCGGGTTCAATAAAAAACTAATTGGGTGATATTATTTATTTATATTCCCATAGGTCCCACAGACCGACTGAACAGCATACCAAAATTTCATTTTGGTAAAGTCATTTTTACGGCAGTTATCGTGCTAACGGACAGACAGACAGAATGAACAAAGTCATAAACACTTTTCAACTTTGTTGTAAAGTGTTAAAAAACAAACACACACACACAAAAAAAAACCAATGAATAAATGATTGCAGGATTAAGAAGAATTGTTACTATACGTATCCTCTGAAATCGTGGGATACAAGAATGGGTCCAAATTTCTAGATAACTAACTCGTTTATTCACAAAAACAGCGCAAACAGAAACAATGTACAGCAAATCGCTAGATAACAACTATCTGCCAAGATCACCAAACAATTGTCATGTGCAGTAAAACAGCAATTAGTTAATTTCACAAAACAGTAGACCATGGAGTTAGAAAGAAGGAGATAAAACTCCTATGGATGAAACGCTTGAAAATGCCATAATGCTTTGAGAATTATATCTAGGTATCGTTAGCGTTAGTAAAGCAGACGCTATTATTAGTTGACAAAACAGAAAGGCGTAGTATTTAGTATATGTATTTTTCGATTATTTTTAAATTAAGGGTTCCCTAATTATGAGTATAAACTAACCAGTATTTTTTCATAGCTGTAGGATAGGGTACAGAATATAGGGCGATAAAAATAAATTGAAAGATAAAATAACTTTGAATACGAAGGAATATTCTTTATTGATTCAGTTCTACTTTGCACAGCGCTCATAATTTATTTTTTCAAAATGGGCAGTTTAAATAAATATTTTATACCTTTCGCCATAGAAATGCATACAATGCAGGACTACTTATCTTACACCCGCGCCACCTGAATTATTGTCTCAAACGATATGGGCGTTTACTAAATATGAAGTTTTAACTATGCAACATACACTATTCCAGAATCATTAACGTATCTCACAATTTAATGAAACTCGTATCACGTCAATTGCTCCCCACTTGAGTAATGACTCTTATTATAGACTCTCTGTAGAAACTTCCAGAAGGGGCTCGTATCTGGTAAAATATTCTTTCTATCGAGAAGGTTCTCGAACATTCGAAATGCCATCAAAAGTCGCTAAATTGGCTATAAATCGCCAAATCTGGCAACCCTGAATCGATAATCCTGTTATGGCAACCCAAAATTCACGTTATCAATTCACCTCAAAATTCATGTATGTACGGTGTTTTCTCCTCCTGGCTCTCAAAAGAGCTTCCAGTGGAGAAACTTTTCTTGTTCGTAACAATATAAAAAAAAATTAAGGAGACAACGGATAGCTATATGAGCTTCATCGGCTGCATTCCAATTGGATTCAAACAAACTTCCTTAAAAATACCAATGAACAGACAGACGACTGTGGAATAAAATAACAAATCCCATTCCTTTCCACACGATTATTGAACGAAAAATGCAAATCATTCTTCAACATGAATAAGACCGCTGCGTTTTAAATTTTAAGGAACATTTACCAAAAGTTTCTCCGAAATATATATCCGCAATAAAACGATTCCGAATCAGAGTTACAAAATTTGAAATTAAGGGAAGTAAATCAGCTCAGACACGAAAAGATTTCAATTTTTACTGCACCAGCACGGCATGTTTTCTTTTTTTTTTTTACTTCTTCAGTAACGATAGCGGGGGGAAAATACAGACCATTAAACTCAAATTAAATACGGGCCATTCCGCCCCTCCCCCCTCCATCGACAATACGCAGCGTATCTTTCGAAAATGGCCGATAAATTTAATTTTTCTTACCACCAAGTAATTAAAGACACTGCAGAACGCGGAAGATGCAGAAAGAGCAAGAAGGAGAAAGAGGTGATGCTTTACAAACTCTGCATTGTTGGCGATATAGCGCACGTGGTGGTAGTGCGCAACAAAGAAACTGGAAACTGTATTATTCAAGAAGCGGACTTCTTTTCATTACGAGGCCCATCATTTACGGTAAGAAATAACAGAACGTAATGGCCCTTACCCTGATGTCTTGCGCGTTAAATAGTGCATCTTTAGTTTTAAAGGAATTCTGATGTTCTTTTTTTAGTAAAGTAATAAATATGCGAAAAAAGTTATCGCGCTCTAAGCAAAAAAACTAGAATCATTAAAATTTTAAATAAGATTAATTGTATTGTTTTAGCTGTATGCCAGAAAAATTCTTGAATTCGATGTTTGGGCAAAAGAATATATCGTAGGACCTCCTGAATACATTTGGAAACATCTATCTTTCTCCCCTCCTCTCTCTTTCAGAAATAACCGCGCCATATCTAAATAATGCACACTAAAAGTATATGGATAAAAACACACAAAATCTGGGTTTACTGCCACTAGAATGACACTTTTAAATAGGTAAATTTCCAGTTACACACTTAAAATAACTCTAAATGAATGTTTATTTATTTATTTATATGAGAATTACACGGAATAATGGGTATATCTTATTTTGCACTAAAAAAACAGTTTTAAACAGATAAAAAGGTAACATGAGATGCTCATTTTAAGCACTTGTTTACCTCCTTAAATGAGTCCCTTTTAAAGAACCCTTTTAAGCAGGTAAGTAAATGGGTGGTCTATAAAGAAGTCTGTAAAACCTAATGTTACCTCTTTACCTGTTTAAAACGATCTTTTCAACATGAGTAAAAATATACCTATTAGTCCAGGCAATTTTCATATAAAACAGTATTTTCATTTTCATATAAAAGAGTATTATAATTTTCATAACATATTCATATATAGTTACCTTTTTAAGTGTGCAACTAAAAATTTACCTGTTTAAAAGTGTTAGTCCAGTGGCAGTAAACCCGGTTTTTTATGTATTTCTTGTCAATATTTATTTAGTGTTGAAGACCCAGACCGTCCGACTCGTCCAAAGGACTAAGAGCAGCTATTTGGACGGCCGGAATATTTATTTAGTGTGTAGATTTTAAAGCTAAGGGGAAAATAGTGTTTCACAAATGTGTAGTTTAACTCAATTTGAATGCTTCGCTGTTTTTTAAAAGGTTTATTTTATTTTATTTATTTATTTATCTTTTTACAAGTATTTAAAAATCGATTCAAATTTTCGAATATTTCGCGTTGTTTCAATATGTAGATGCACAGAATTTAGGTAAAAATAAAGCGGTTTTCGGACGGATACAACACTCAATATGAATTAAAAAGAACTTTAAAAATCACGATTTTGAGACAAGATGGATGCCATATTTCATTTTGAAGTGGGTCACGTGAGCTCTTCATATAATGGTCACGTGATGTCTCCATATAAAGGGTGTAATTATTATTTTAATTTTTATTTAAAAAACTACTGAATATATTTTGCTGACATTTTTTTTTATATATTTTATGGGATAATTTGAATATTTCATAAAACTTTCGAAGCAATTTGTGAATTCTAAATCCGCTTAAAAAATGTTTGAAAAATTAGGTCCCATGGGGTTCAATGTATTTCATTTTTTCAACCCGGGTTCAATCCAAGCCTAATTGGGTGATATTATTCATTTATATTCCCATAGGTCCCACAGACCGTCTGAACAACATACTAAAATTTCATTTTGATAAAGTCATTTATACGGCAGTTATCGTGCTAACGGACAGACAGACAGAATGAACAAAGTCATAAACACTTTTCAACTATGTTGTAAAGTGTTAAAAAAGCAAAAGAAATCGAAATATTAACCTTTTGCTTACGGATGGGACAGCGTCCATCCTAAACGAAGAACCTCCCCAAAAGACAGGTATTTGGCATACCCTATCCCAAATAATTCGATCCCCCCTTTGCAGGCATTGGTATCCATAATAATTAGCCTTTCTTCAGTTTCTGATCTAGCTCTGACAAGTAGAGATTGCGCTTTCTGTTTATCCGGAAAAAGCTGTTTATTGCCTTCGAAACCAGTCGACACTATTAATTTTATTCATAGTGTTCTTAACGAGTTTTTTTTTTTTTAAGTTTTAGAATTTTAATTATAGTATTTTTTTTCAGTGCATTCGAAATATTCTAAAGGAGTTTTATTGCGTGTCAAATTCATAACAGGAATGCATACATTCAATATTCATTCAATGCAAGGAACGTGTCTAGGGTGGACAAATGCGTATACATTATTGCGTCGGTATTCCTAAATCACCTTCATATTCTTTTTTGTTTTCGAGGCTGCATCAGCTCCAATTGATCCGTTTGTTCTTGATGTTCTCGTGTGGCCAACACATTTACGACGTTGTGGGGTGTGATATTTGGCGATACGTAGTTGGAAACGTCTAAATTGTTTCCGATTTCCTGAGTAATATCCAAGAAAAAAGATTCCACAAAGACGCTTTCGGACTGTTCATCTGCAAATTACACAAGTTTCTTTTGATTTTTTTCCAACTATATGTTTGATAATCTAATTAATCAATTTGGTATTTTTTATTGAAAACGATTCACCTTCAATCCGTTCTTCATTCAATGGCAGTGTAATATGCAGGTTTTGCAAAGTGTCATTCTTTATAGCCCAACCCGATATTTTCTTTAAAATACTTTTAACACTATTTAATATTTCTCTTTCTTAAAAATATTTATAATTTAAAGTGAAATTGACATTTTTCAGCTCTTCTAATATTTGAAATATTATAAAAAATTTCATCACTAAATCTATCTGAGAAATTCTATATTTATTCTATGTATTTCTCAAAGTCTGACATCATAATTCCTAAAACAGCATTATTGTTTTCCCGTAGTGGCATCAGATCAGTTTTTATATATTTGTTCTTCGTGTTCTGGCAGTTTAAAATGCTGAGATATTTGGCGATTCATAACTGGCAATAGCCAAATGGTTTTCGATTTCCTGGGCAATGTCCAAGAAAGATCTAATCAGAGATACTTTTATACTATATTCTGTCACCGCTGAATTGCAAAAAAATTCTCTTTTCCCACCTTTGTGATTGATAAATCCAATGAACTTTTTTTTTTAAACTGTCTTTCAACGGACTTTGACCCGTAATTTTCCCCCTTCGAATAAAAGTGACGACTAAAATACATACTTCAGGGTAATTTAGAAAATTATTTTAACAACTAAATGACCAGGTGGTTCGACGAACTTTTTGAATAGTACAATTATATATATTTATATATATATATATATATATATATATATATATATATATATATATATATATATATATAATTTACAGATATATTGATGATCTGATCTGTTTGATCATTACAGAGATTTCTATCCGGATAATTTGGAACTAATTCCTAATGAAGCCACTATTTGTAATAACATTTTTTAGACTTAAAACTTATTATTGAACCTATTAATAGGATAGTTACTGATATATATGATAAAAAACACTATTTTAACTTTAACATTAATAAAATAATACCTTTTAATTCCTGCAACTGGATTCAATTGCTTAGAAATATTATACTTAATCAGCTTTTTAGAATTTATAGATTATCTGATAAAAAATTTCATGCTCTGCATATTAATAAACTTAAAATTACTAGCAAATTATATAAATATCCAGCTTATTTAGTACATAATATAGTTAAAAAGTTTAGAATGATAGATTATATTTAAATTCTCTCCTTAGTATATTTTATTTTAGCCAGAAATCCACTTTCTCTTGAATAAGCATTACCATGTATTTACATGTTCTTACTATTGAACCTTTTATTATTCTTACCTTTTTATCGTCTTTTATCATTACTGTTATTTCTTTCTCACGATTGGTAACAACAGTTCTCTATTTTTAACACTTTACAACAAAGTTGAAAAGTGTTTATGACTTTGTTCATTCTGTCTGTCTGTCCATTAGCACGATAACTGCCGTAAAAATGAATAATTAATCAAAATGAAATTTTAGTATGTTGTTCAGACGGTCTGTGGGACCTATGGGAATATAAATGAATAATATCACCCAATTAGTTTTGGATTGAACCTGGGTTGAAAAAATGAAATACATTGAACCCTATGGGACCTAATTTTTTAAACTTTTTTAAGCGGATTTAAAATTCACAAATTGCTTCAAAAATTTTGGGTAATATTCAAATTATCCCATAAAATATATATAAAAAAAAGTCGGCAAAATATATTCAGTAGTTTAAAAAAAAAATTAAAATAATAATTACACCTCTTACATGAAGCGATCACGTGACCATTATATGAAGAGATCACGTGACCCACTTCAAAATGAAATATGGCATCCATCTTGGCTCATAATCGTGATTTTTAAAGTTCTTTTTAATTATTATTGAGTGTCGTATCCGTCCTAAAACCGCTTTATTTTTGCTTAAATTCTGTGCATCTACATATTGAAACAACGCAATTACAATATAATTGAGTTTAATGTAAATACCAAAAGATGTAGAATGAGTTGTATAAGAATTGCTGCATTTCTTCAACGCAAAATTATTTAACTCATGGAGTCTGCAATATAGCTGATATATGAATGAAACATTCATTGATTTTCTGCAGAGAAGCAAACTATTTTTTTCGATGAAGTTTTAAGCATAGAGTTAAATTACTTGTAGCTCCATGGTTTTAAGTTTTTAAATAAAATAAATTATTATAGTATTGTGATGAATGAAATAAATAGAAAAATGTTTCTGACAAATGCTGCTTTTATAGAGCGTATGTTATATTTTGGAGCCGCGTTATACGTGGGTTCGATGACGTCATTTGAATAAATTTCATTTGTTTTCGATGAAGTTTTCAAATATAATAAAGTACTGTAGTATTATGATAATTTTAAAAATATTAACCTGGAATGTATCATATTTTAGAGATGTTTAAATCAGGCATTTTAAATTTCAATGCCGTCATTTGAATGAAGTTCATTTTTTCCTATGAAGTTTTAAGTTTTCAAATATAAAAAATTAATGTAGTATTGCGATAATTTTAAAAATATTACCGAGGAATGTATAGCATTTTAGAGATGTTTAAATAAAATTGCATTGAAGTTGGAAAGTGTTTCATAATCAATGCTTTATGCATGATTGATCGTTCTTGTTCCTTATTATTTCGGTGATTTTCTTTCTGTTTCCCGATTTTTGTTTTTGCGAAGTATTTGTTGACGATATTAGCTCTTTTAGTTTTCTAAACCAGTTAGTTGCTCTATTGTCCGTTCTACTTATTTCTCGTATTTGCTTAAAAACTGTTATTTTAACAGTTGTTTGGGACGATTTATTTAGCTTCGGAAACCGATCAGTTGCCTTTTTATTTTCCCTGCAATACATGGTAATGTATAGGGAAAGTATTAATTTCCCTGCAATGCATAGTCATGTATAGGGAAAGTATTGCTTTCTCTGCAGTGCATGGTAATGTATAGTGAAAAGTATTGGAATCATACCGAAAATCACAACTCGAGTTTTCGACGGATCTATATGTTTTGGGACCTCTAAAACACGAAATAACTACTTTTAGCGTAACGTCTGTGTGTGTGACGTATCTGTCTGCGCAATGTATATATCCACTCTAACTCAAAAGCTAATTGACCAAATGTCATAAAATTTGGCAAGTTACTTATGAGTAACCCTGGTGCTGATTGGATTTTGATACAATTCGAGACGAAAGAACCCGCCTTTTTTTGCGAAATGGCCCGCAAAAATCGCATGTATCCACTCCAGCTAGAAAAAATAATTCAACAAATTTCACAAAATTAGGTAGATAAGTAACGTATAGATTACACTGATGCTGATTAGATTTTGATAAGATTCGGGAAAACGTAACCTGCTTATTTTTTGCAAAATGTCTGCAAATTGCCCACAAAATTCATTAAAATCTAGAATGAATGACTACACCCAACTCGTTGTTCTTCATGCGTACTTTAAAATCGCGTTAGATTAAATAATTTTTTCCAAACAGGAAGACTTTTTTGAACCGTGTAACTTCAAATTCGTGTAAAAAAAAAGAGTTGAGTGTACATATGCTCAAATGTATCTAATAAATGCTTTTTTTGTACGTAATTTTTGACGATATAGAAAAAATAAGACCAACCCCATTCATTACTTTATCATTTATCGTCAAGACAAAACGCATTCGATTTAATCAAAACACCTGCCTGTCGCATGGTAAACCCATGATCCAATATTTTCGGGAGTGCGACCTAAAGTTTACTTATTTATTTTGGGGGTCAGCCTTTTCGTTTGGCCAGCTGCTTGCTCTCGGAATAGGAAACGGGAAGTCGGTTAGTGTTCTGTGGATCATATTTTTACAGAAAGATTTAATGTGCGTCCTTTTTGGACGGGTCATAGGGTTTTCGGCCTGATTTGAATTAGTGGCCGAAAGTATATCAGTTTCACAGGGGTTTGAGAGGGGGTATTTTTGTTTCTGAAGGCCTAAAGCCAATGGCGATGCTTTGGGGTCAAGGGGTTAAGACCCTGAATCCAATGGGATGTTTGTATGCGCTTCAGGGGCGTGTTTTAAAATCTTGGAGAGAGAGAGTTTTCAGAATTTTGAAAAAGGAGCGGAGAGAAGGAACTGGGTTTTTGATGACAGAAAGTCTGCTCCCCATCATGGTCCTCTAGAAAAAGAGAGGCTGATCTGCAGCAAGTGATGGTGAGTTACCAAATTGGGACTTTTTGCCTATTTCGTATTTGTTCGACCGCTCTCTCCGGGTTAAGGATATTTAAATATTTCATAGGGATATTTTTACACTTAATTTTTAATTACCATCTTTCACATTTTAGTCTATGAGACTACATATACTTTTGTATTTGTTTATTTGCCTATCTTAAATTGGTATTCATCCCATTTGGGATATGGGAAGTTGTCTTTTAAATATTTTAAATCAAATTCTTGTAAATATTTATATAGTGTGAATAAATTAATGTTTGTTTATACTCACGGCCTTATTCTTTTTTGCGCTCTTACCGGGCGTGTCCTAAAAAGGAAGTTACCTTAGGACACTGCCCTCTAAATATTGTCTGCGACGGTAATGGAAAAAATAGATTTAATTTGACAAAATAGAGGAAAATGGATTCAGGAATCCGTAACTTTCAAACTAATTAGAATTTTTTTTATAATTTTCTCCGAGCCGTATTGTTTAGGGACCTGAGGAACATCCATACTCAATTTCGCCGCTATTCGAAAGTTTTTCCCGCTTTAGCCGACACAGATAAGCATCTTCTTATCGTATGTGAGGTATATTCGGTACACACTTAAAAATATCTGAATTTTTTCCTCAGCGTAAAAATCGTGATGTTTAAAGGTAGTTTAAATATATATTCCTAAGCCACTTTATTTGTGCATATCATATGTGTATCTAAATTCTGTGCCAGCGTAATTACAATATATTTTTATTTTAAATGATCACTAAATTTTTATTATTCCTACACCGAAGCCTAATTTCTATAACATGCAGAATGTACGCAAATCAAGCGATTGTAACATGAGTTGTATAAGAATTGGGGAATTTTTTAACGCAAAATTCTTTAGCCCTGGAGTCTGGAATATAAGTGCTATAAATGAAAAATTCATTGATTTTACATAGAGAAGCAGACGATTTATAGCATTGCCTTTTGGATGAAGTTTTAAGTTTCCTAGTATAATAAATTATTGTAGTACTGTGATAATTTAAAAAATAGTATCGCATAATATACCTCATTCATACGATACTTTTATGTTTCCGAGCAGCATGTTAAAAAAGCCATTGTTCCCGAACTCATAGAAGCCGAATCACTTTCAAAAGAAACGTTCATTGGATTATCAACCACAAAGGTGGGGAAAAGTGGAAAAGAACTTTTTCAATTTAGCGCTGACCGAATATATAGTCTAAAAGTGTCTCTGGGTAGATAGATCTTTTTTTGGATTCATTGCCCAAGAAATCGAAAACAATTTAGCCGTTGCCAACGACGTATCTCGAAATATATCTCACCTTGGTAGATCGTAATGCACTTTTTAAACGAGAACATCAAGAACAAAGGTTCAAAAAATGCACAAAAGTAAAATAAAAAGTATATGATACTATTTTACGAATGCTGATGCCACAGTACACATGCATTGTTTTTTTCTTTGTTTTTTCAAGCAAGAAATGAATTCGAGACAGTTAATAGAAGGAGCTACACTGAATTGTGGTGTTGCTCCGGTAAAATAATGAACTTTATAAACATAACCGATGATTGTATTACGCCATTTATTTGAACTATCGAATATAACCCAGGGCGAGCTTAACTCTTCCATAATGCACCAGGGAAAGAGAGGAAACCATAAACAAAAAATATCAATTTAACAAGAAAGATCAATCATGCTTAAAGCATTGATTATGAAACACTTTCCAACTTCAATGCAATTTTATTTAAACAAGTCTAAAATGCAATACATTCCTCGGTAATGTTTTGAAACTTATCACAATACTGCATTAATTTATTATATTTGAAAACTTAAACCTTCATCGAAAAAATGAACTTCAAATGACGGCATTGAAATATAAATTGCCTGGTTTAAACATCTCTAAAATGTTATACATTCCTCGGTACTAGTTTTAGAATTATCATAATACTACGATAATTTATTATATTTGAAAACTTCATCGAAGATAACTGAAATTAATTCAAATGACGTCATAGAAAAAATAACACGCCTGGATCTCTCTATAAAAACAGGATTTCATTCATAACTTTCTCCCATTCATTTCATTCATCACAATACTATAATAATTTATTTTATTTAAACATTTTGTTTAAGACCCTGGAGCTACAAAAAATTAAACTCTATGCTAGAAACTTCATCGAAAAAAATCGTCCTTCTCTTTATGAAATCAATTAATATTTCATTCATATCAGCCATGCAGACTCCATGGACTAAATTATTTTGTGTTAAAAAAATACAGGAATTCTAATACAACTCTTTCTATATATTTTGCTGTTTACATTTTACATAGGTGAAAAATAGGCTTAGTTGTAGAAATAATCAAATTTAGATGAGCATTTAAACTCAAATATATTGTCATTGCGTTGTTTCAGTATGTAGATGCACAGAATTTAAGCAAAAATAAAGTAGTATTAGGACGGATACAACACTCAATATGAATTAAAAAGAACTTAAAAAAATCACGATTTTGAAACAAGATGGATGCCATATATCATTTTGAAGTGGGTCATGTGATCGTTTCATATAAGAGGTGTAATTATTATTTTAATTTTTATTTAAAAAACTACTGAATATATTTCTCTGAATTTTTTTTTATATATTTTATGGAACAATTTGAATATTACCTAAAATTTTCGAAGCAATTTGTGAATTTTAAATCCGCTTAAAAAATGTTTGAAAAATTAGGTCCCATAGGGCTCAATGTATTTCATTTTTTCGACCCGGGTTCAATCCAAAACTAATTGAGTAATATTATTCATTTATATTCCCATAGGTTCTACAGACCGTCTGAACAACATACTAAAATTTCATTTTGATAAAGTCATTTTTACGGCAGTTATCGTGCTAACGGACAGACAGACAGACAGAATGAACAAAGTCATAAACACTTTTCAACTTTGTTGTAAAGTGTTAAAAATATAACAGGATTTATTAAAACGCACACATTTATCTTGGATAGCATAATTTTCCCAATATTAAACAACTCAATCAATCTAGTCAATTTTACTCGCAACTAGCAAACATTGTAATAAAAAGCCGCACCTCCTCATCTAAAGTAACTATTAATTAGGAGGCAATTAAAAATGAACTATGTAGAGTTGCTTAATATTGGGAAAATTATGCTATCCAAGATAAATGTGTGCGTTTAAATAAATTCTGTAAAATTTTTAAATTAATATTTTTATTTGTGGTTTCCTGTCTTCTCATTCTGGGATATACTCGATAATTTGAGTAAGTAATGTAATACGACCATCGACTTTATTTATAGCGTTCATTATTTTACCGGAGCCACGCCTCATGAATAAGTAAGTGTACTTTTTTTCCCCAGTAATGAATTTGGCACGTAATAAAACTTCTTTCCACGCTTCAAATATTTTATGCGATCTGAATAATATCATTTTAAATATAAATAAATAAAAGCAAGAAACGTAGTATTTAACGTACTCCCTTTTACCATTTGTATGTAACTTAAATGTATAAAAAATAATTGTGGAATTGTGTTGAAGCATTGTCATTACAATTACATTTAAATAGAATTATCACCCCCCACCCCCTAAAAAAAAAATTTATTCCAACGGCGAGCCCAGAATGAGAAAAGCCGATAAGATTTTAAAAGCAAAAAAATTAAAGTGTATTACGAAAAATTGTGGTATGCAAAATTTGAGTTTTTAGCAACTCCAAATTTCAAGATATTCCCCGAAAACAAGTACTTTCCTATGGCGTGCCCTGAACGGACTAGGTCAGGGATGGGCAAACTTTTTCGGTCGCGGGCCAAAAATCGAAAAAAAAGTTTGGCGGGCCAAGATAATTTTTTCGAAAAAGATAAAAACAATAACAAGTACTACATTTTAAATATGTTAATGAGATGAATGAAATTGCGATTTCATTTTTAAAAGTTCCTTATATTGAGGTTCGAAGTGAGATGTACTGATTCTAAGGAACGAGGCAAAATGCTCATCTGTCAGTCTACTTCTGAGATTACTCTTTCTAAGGTTCATAGTTGAAAACACTTGTTCACATATATAAGATGAAGCAAACATAGCACTGATTTTCTGGGCGTGAGATATTAAATTTGGGAAACTTACTTTCGATAATGATTTGTAAAACTCCAACTTAGGCATATTTGGAAACAACTGTTTGAGATGATTGTTAGATTGCAACTCAATTAATTCAAGCTGTAAATCTGACTTCACTGCTTCACAATTTACGTTGAAAGGCATGGTAAAATATCCAATTCTGTTTGAATGGCACTGAAATCTTGAAATCTACGTTCGAACTCAAAATGCAGTTTTTTTAAGCAATCTTCATAATTCTTAAGTTTCTCTTTACTTACTGAGGGTATTGAATTTAACCTCGAGAAATGAGAAAAGTCGTTCTTAGTTAGCTGCCCAGCAAACAGATTAAGTTTTAGTTTAAAAGCTTCGAGATGGGCCCAGATATCGTCAATAAATTGATTTTTCCCTTGCATCTTGACATTCAAGTTGTTCATATGACAAAGAAGATCTGTGAAAAATGCAAAGTCCGAAAGCCATTCTGTATCTTCTAACATTTCACACTCTGCAGAACACTGTTTTTCATGAAAGAATGATACAATGTCGTCTTTCAGCTGCCAAACTCGCTCGAAAACACTTCCTGCGCTAAGCCACCTTACTTTCGTGTAATACAGTACATCAGAGTATTCAGATTGCACGGACTGAAGAAAATCTCGAAATTGTCTGTGAGTAAGCCCACGAGATCGAATATTGTTTACAAGCTTCACGACTGCATCAAGCACTGGTTTTATATTCAATGCAGATTTACACAGAGCATCTTGATGTATAACACAATGTAGAAAAATAACATTGTTCCCGGGATAGTTTTGATTAAAGAGTCCAAGAAATCCAGATTTGTCCCTGTCATATTTGGTGCTCCATCTGTTGTAATATTACATATATTTGTTATAGGCACTTTTATAGTTAAAAGCCCCTCCTGAAATTCACGAAAAATATCGTGTCCTGTTATAGTTCCCTTTAAAGAACGCATGCACGCCAGTTCCTCGGTAATTTCAAAGTTCTCATCAACACCTCTTATAAATAATACTAATTGAGCAATATCATTTATATCAGTGCTTTCATCCATAGCTATAGAGCAAAATTTAAACTGGCCAATCTTTGACTCTAATTGTGATGTCAAATTTTTATCGATGGCTTCGATTCTAGAAGTCACAGTTTTTCGAGATAAGCTTACAGTCTCAAAATTATTTTTCTTGTCTGGACATAAAACATCACAAACTTGGAGCATGCATTGTTTAACAAACACCCCATCACTGAGAGCTTTATTATTTTTAGCAATATTGTATGCTACAATGTAACTTGCATGTGTAGCTGCTTCTTGAATAGTCTTTACTTTCTTGAAAATATTTTGTTGGCCTGATAATCTTTTACAAAGACTTTCTACATTTTGTTTTCTTTCATATTCAGACATTTCTTCGTAATTGGAATTATTATGCTTAGATGTGAAATGACGGGAAATGTTATATTCTTTGAAGACTGCAACAGTTTCATTGCAGATGAGACACACTGGTTTATCTTTAACAACTGTAAAAAAAATATTTCCAGGTCCATTCATCATTAAAAGCACGGCACTCTGAATCAACTTTACGTTTTTTAGTAGACATTTTGGGGTTGAAATATTTTACGATAAACCCAAACAAGCACCATCCTAGCTACGCTATACTTTTAATACTTTCACCACTATTCACAATGATGCTATGTGTCCGCAATCTGTTCATACGCAATCAATAATATTAAAACTTGCGTCAAAAGAAAAAGCCGCTGGCTGGAGCTTAAAATGCGCAGTCTGCCACATGTGAGGTCTAATTCAACTATATTGGAGTCTCACTTGTCTGTTCTCGAGAAAGAGATAACGCTTGTTGGCGCCAGTCTACAGCAAAAACTAACAAAAAAACTTCCGCTTTTAACATTTTACCTATTTAAAGCTGTCGGTAATTGATATGTTTGTCGATTTATATTTTGTAGAGCAAAAATAAGAATATAAAAAGATCATCAGTCCTTTGAAAAAAAGGAAACAAAAGTAATATTTAACAAAGTAGAAAAGGAGATGGATATAAAATATAATAAATGTTTTCGTTTAATTTCCACCGGACCGACAAATTAAAATTCGTGGGCCGGATAAAACCTTCTGGCGGGCCGGAGTTGGCCCGCGGGCCGTAGTTTGCCCATCCCTGGACTAGATCGATAAAATTAAAAATCTAAAGAACTAAACTATATTACAAAAAATTGTGACATAGGAAAATTTAGTCGCCCTATACCTGCTCCGATTCTTGAGTTACTCCCCAAAATCGAATATTTCTGTGGCGGGTTCAGGACGGGCAAAGCCAAATCCAAAGAAATAAAATATACCACAAAAGACAACAACATACTAAATTCCATGTTGATGAAACTTATTTAGTTAGGGCCTCAAAGATTTTAATCACATTGACAAATAGATTAAGTTAAATAAAAGGGGTGTAAAAAGATAGTAAAAAAAAGTTATTTTAAATTGATATCCCTAAACGATGTATTTTGTTCCTGACGAAACCGTCTACAGCCAATTTAAGCATAATGTACATATAAAGGTAAAATTGTCTCTATGTTGTCATAGCGTTCACAGAGTTATCAAGTTCGCTTTGCCACAAGTAGGGGAAACTGGGGCGAAATAGGGAACCAGAGAGTCTATTTCCCACATATGGCGCTGGAGTCAGCTGGCAATCTCTGAAACTCTTCATTCCCACATTGTGCGTCGATCAATAAGGACTTCTTTATTACTGTTCGTGGTTGACATAGGTTTTTGGAAAAGGTAGCCAAAACGTGTTTGCTATTGTAATAATTTGAAATTTTTTAATCAAGGTATGTCATATTTCATTTTTTTTTTCTCAAATGACGTTTAACTCACTGAATACAGCAAGTACAAAAATACAAAAAATTAAAATATACCTCAAAAGACAACGACATACCAAGCATATTTTTGCCTGACACTATCGAGAAAAATACATATTAAAGATATTAAAGATGCGAAATGGAGTATATGAGGAGAAAACCATTAGGCAAATACGATTTTTTTTTATATTTTCTGTTTTAAAGTATTAACCTTTTGAATTTCTGATTTTTTTTCATACCCCATAAAAGCGCAGAGTCCACTTCAACGATAAGAGCTTGCAATTTCGTCCCAGTAGCTCAACGGCAGAGCATCGGCTGGCCAGTTTGGAGAACCGAAGTTCGATTCCCGGTTGGGGCAGCAAGGCTCTTTACAAAAGTTTAAACATGTTTGAATAAATTACTTTTTTTTTCCTAAGTTTTTTTCTCTTATCATGTACACCTTCAAAATTTTGGCAAAAGTTATGTACCCCTATTCCGCCCCGTTCTCCCTACAGTGTACGCATATATAGCACAGACAGATACACGCCCAGACGCCACGCTAAAAATAGTCGATTTGTGTCCTTGACTGTCCAAAACGTGTAAATCCGGCGAAAATTCGAAATCGAACTATTCCAATAATTTCCCTATACATTACTATAAGAGCTCCATTTTTTTTTTTTTTTTTTTTTTGTAGAATTTGAATTATTTTCAAAGGAATGTAATAAAACGAAATTGAAAATATCTGCGAGTTTCCACTCGGCTTTCTCATACAAAATGTCGAATAGTTTTTTTTTTTTTTCTTTTTCGACTATTTGTGCAGGGCCGTAACCAGAAGAAAGGTACGTACTAGAAACTAGAAAAAATACCAGTCGCAAAAAACAATGGGTCTCTAGACGCAGAAACACGGAAAACGCAAAAATTCGAGATGAGCTTTCATAGTTTGTTCGAATACTCGAGAAGGAAAGAAAGAATATACACAGAAGGAAAGAATAGAACGAAATGCACTGCAGTTGTTGCGAAAAGGCAACGACATTCGTTTAACATCCTTTTGCATCACGGGTTTTATCGTCCGTTCCCCGGAGTCAGCTTGTTCCCCCAGAGGGAGCTTCAAAGTGTTCTTTTCCGAGTGAGATATTTCCATTACGCCGGTGGCAACAGCTTGAATACCTTCGTTTCCACTGGGAATAAATGCATGGAAAAACTACACGAAATCCGTGCGATGAGTTATTGATGCGTTTTTCAATAATGAAGAAAAAAAATATTCACGTTTGAATATCATTAATGCAACACAGAATAGATGTATTACGTTATTCAATAGAAATTTACATAAATTAGGTTGAAATGTTTAACAAAACATGCAAATGGCTTAAAATTATATAAAATAATTCATTATTTCTTTAGAAAATTTTACAATTATTATAACTATTTTACATAATTAACCACTTCTCCGATTATCTTAAATTAACTCTTGTTTGTTTGTTCGACCCAGACCGTCCGACCTAATGGAAAGTGTAAAATATCTGTTTGAAAGGCTGGGACAGTGCCACCCAATTTAGACCGGAACCCAGTGGGGGAGGGGGCATCCGCAGGGACTGTACCCTTCTTCCCATGTCACCAATCTCTTGGGAGAACTTATGAATCCACATATTTAACGGTCCCGTACTCCGCGTGAACACGGGGACAGTTTGGAACAGTTTGGGAATTAAACTCGTATCGTCCGAGTGCAATCCCCGAGCTTTAACCACTGGGCTATCCCACCCCTAAATTAACTCTTGTTTTTCTTCGACCTAGACCGCCCGACCTACCCAAAGGTGTAAAGTATCTGTTTGGACGGCAGGGACAGTGCCACCCAATTTAGATCGGAACTTAGCGTGGTTGGCATCCACAGGGACCGTACTCCCCTTCCCCTGCCACAATCTCTCGGAAGAACTTGCGGATCTACATATCTAACGTGTCCGTACCCCGCGTGAACACGGGGATAGTTTGGGCAGAGACGGAAATTGAACTCGGGTCGTTCGAGTGGAATTCCCGCACGCTAACCACTGGGCCGCAAAAACGTCTGGTAAACTAAAGTCTGCAAGAAAGCAAACGTCGTGTAATCTAGCCCTCTCGCAGATTATCAGAGAACCATGGCGATAAATAATACCCCATGGTTCTCCTTTGGCAAAAGAATGAATTGTGCTAATGCATCTTGTTCAATTCTATTTTTTACAGAAGCGTAAAGAACGGTATATACACTTGCATGTATACTTGCAGGTGACCCGAACCCGCTATTATTTATTGCCATGGTCGAAGACCATGGCAATAAATAATACCCCAGGTTGGGTTCGGGTCACCTGCAAGTATACTTGCAAGTGTATATACCGTTCTTTACGCTTCTGTAAAAAATAGAATTGAACAAGATGCATTAGCACAATTCATTTTTTTGCCAAACACCTCAAGTATTCACACGTTATTGAATTTTATTCCGAACAAGTGATATTCAAGGGAAAATATTCTGTATGGAAAGAGAAAAACGGACGGTCTTATTCCCCGAACAGCATTCGCAAATAAAGACTTTGAAAGTGTATTTTTATTCTGAAATGCAAGATAAATTGACCCCCGTCTCCACAGCAAACGATGCGTCATGGTTAGTACATGAGCTAACCTCCCCCACCTCTCATTCTTCCGCTACGAGATGTACAAAGATATTCGGCAATTTCCCCATAAAAACGAAAAGGAGACATATATGATTCTATAACGGTAAAGATTATATTTTTTGAAAAACTTTATGAGTTTTAAGATAAATGGGTTTCTGTGTTGAAAATTTCTCTGTTAACTAACTATCTCAAAAATATTTATGCAATTGTTGTATAATATTTACGTAATAAATAGTTACCCCATTGTCAACATTTTTTCAACATACTTTTAACGTTGTCTAATTTATGAAGTAACCAATTTTCTTGATAAAATTATGAACAATTATCAACAAATGCTTATTACAGCATAAGCCAGTTATTTTTTCAAGTACGACCGCGACGGCATGTTTTCACCACCAGTAATAGCACCAAAACGCAAACTGTTGCTTGTACGACAAGAATTTAATATTTTCTTGTATAAAAACAATCATGTGTCAGTTAGGTGACGACAGTTGTTTCGAAGACGATATAAGCCACCTTCTTCAGGCCAAAGTAAATCAGTTACAGCAGTATGCGCCCGGGTTACAGCAGTATGCGCCGGGTTCTATTAAATACAGCAGTATTTAATAGAACCCGGGAGCGAACTACGAAAAGGCAAGTGATGAGTCATTCACAGCGTGAGCTAGGACACACACAGCAAAAAAAATCCGCATACGGGTGGTATTGGCACTTGAAAAACACCCATAAACATATCATCACGGGATTCCCGCCCACGAACGCAGCGAGACTTCCGCCCATGTGGCAGCGAGATTACAGCGGAAAAGTTCACGGAAAAGATAGTTTTAAAAAATAAATAGATTTTTTGCCTCGCCTATTCAGTAATTTTTTTTATATTTGATAATTTAATAATTTAATACATTTTTCGATTTTATGAAAAGTTTATTCAATTTTTCGATTCGTTGGCTAAATTAAGGAAAAAAAGAAAGGAAAAAAATAACGCGAGATTCTACGGCAAGTATACAATTTGGAATAAGGAGGATATACATACGTAGAAATATAAATAGGGTCGAATGGAAATTAATAAGGTGGATACATAATGTGATCTTTTTTTACCGCATACTGATTAAAGCTAAATCCGTGATTTTGCTGAATTTATGAAATATGGCGATGTTTGAAACACCTCATCCGGTTTAAACACTTTACAACATAGTTGAAAAGTGTTTATGACTTTGTTCATTCTGTCTGTCTGTCCGTTCGCACGATAACTGCCGTTAAAATGGCGTGTGTGTGTCTACGTATGCTTAAATATATCAATTTTCTTTTATACGTCATATTTCACGATGACAAGAATAAGACCAACCCCATTACTTTAGAACTAACCGTTTTCGATATATTCTAGTTTTTTCGCATTTTTGCTACGCCATCTTTAAAAATAAGTCCAGTTACCAAATAAAAATGTAAACTGAATTAAAAGTGCAAATTCAGTATAATTTAAAATAATTATGGGTGTTATTTTGTGCAATTAAACTCAATGTAATGAATTATTGATGAAATAAAGAAAAAGTAAAAAGAACGCATGGTCTGCAGGGAAAGTTATGTGCTGCCACATCAAATTTTTTACCTCTCCCCCATTGTAGTTTCTTCTTGTTAGTTAGAGTTCCATCAATCTCTACAGTTGAATATTTTCCTTCAATCTTTTCTCTTTTTTTAAATTAATAATGTCTCTAATAAGACTGAACCAATCGTAATATGTCTTTGATGATATATCAATATTCTCCTTTACTACATCAAGGCTGGATATATTAGCCCATTCATATATTACAGTCAGTAGCGAAGATATGGTTAATTTTGAATTAAAATAACGAATACTAATAGTACTTTGGAACAGATGTAGTATAATCCATCTTTTAATTTTGGCGATTTTAAGCGAGATTCTGGCAATGTGTGCTATGATTTGAAGAACATTCTATTCTGGCAAGTCTTTCCGCGTCTTTTCCCGTTTTCTGTCGCCAAGGTAAAAATCGCCCATTTTTCTCCATTTGTGCAATAATTGATCTGTAGCAATTCGAACATCGGCCTACGCCCACTGAAAAAACATCACAGAATCCTGTATCGCTGGCTGTCGGAGATCGCATGTAGCAACAAGTGTTCTGTGGCATATAGCACAACATGAAAACCAGAAATTGTTTTCATTTTTACCTTAGAGACAAAAGATCGGTTTTTACTTTGGCGACAAAATGGCGACAAAGGACGTCAAATGGGCGAGTAAAGACGACAAAATGGCAACAAGAGATGCGGAAAGGATTGCCAAAATGGATTGTTGCGATTTTTACCTTGGCGACAAAAGGACCACAAAAGACAACAAAATGGCGACAAAAGATGCGAAAAGGGTTGCCAGAATGGAATGCTCTCTAAATCATAGCAGAGTCTGCCAGAATCTCATCTAAGATTGCCAAGAATGAAAAAGGGATTATATTACATTCGTACGGGTTCTTTTCTGACATATTTTAGTCTCACACCTCTTGCACTCCATGGAACCCCTTTACGGATTTTAATTCCATCTCGTTCTTGCCATTTTGGAATTTCAAATTTTCGGGTAAAAGTCCCTTTTCTCGACACCAGATGACAATTTCGCGGACTGATATTATTAAATAAACCTCCTTTCTGTTTATTTTCTTTTTTTTCTCTAATATCCATTTTTGAGGGGGGTGGGGGAATGCTATTCTTCACTTTAGCCGAAAATGTCTTGGGAAATACCTAATAATTTTGAATTGTTGGTTCTGTAATATAATTTTGAATTTTAAATAAATTAGATTCCTGCCTCATACTCTTTTTTTTCTTATTACTTTCTTTTTTCAATTCGTTTGCCTCCTTAATGAGCCTGAAGTTCCTACGTCATTTTGGTCGGTTCAACTTTTACATTTCCATCATTCTCAATGTTAAATATATAGCGGATCCGGATATAGACACATAAGACGAACAGGGCTGAATTTGTACGGCCATGTTTGTTTTCATTAAGGCTAAATTCGTTGCTATCCGGCAAATGATAATTGGGTCATTTTTTCTTTCGAGCAACGTATACCATGTATCAAAGCAAAATATATTTTACATAATAAAAGAAGATGTCTATGTATGTGTCTGTCTGTCTGTCTGACTGGTCTGTAGCAGAAAAACAAAGTTTTGAAGCAGTGACAAAATTCGGCATTTAGTAGCTTTAGGTCCTCCGACTATACGGCTCGATTAAGTTTTTAATTTGAATTAGCATTTTAGTTATTTTATTTTGAAGTTCAATTTTGAGCAATTTTCACAGAAATCGGTTCTTTCGCGAGTTTCCATATTGACATCGGCGAAAAGATCGAAGAACGTTCTTTCTAACGATCTTTGAACCGAATCCGTAAGACAATTACGTTATAATTATTTATTTATTTATTTAATTTTAAATGCATCGGGATATGCATGTTTTAGGATATCGGATGCTTTTATTTCGACGCATCTGGAAATGGAATATCGTAGCAAAATTCTATAGTGTGGCAAAAAAATGGGTGTATATTTTCGCATTGTAATAAAAATAATGTTTTTAATTATTCTATTTTCTGATTTTCTGTTAATTTTCAAACAAAAGCATAAAAATTGGGATTTGCGATTCTGCTGGCGAAGGGCTTCATTCTTCGTTTCGCCGGTTGCCTATATACTAGGCCTTGCAACTGGCATCACAATCTGTCTGTTGCTATGAGAGCAGTGATATGCATATCGTTTAAATGTTGTAGGGGTTTTCGGGCATTCCGAGCAGACGATATAGAGAGTATGACGGGGCGAGGCTACGCCTTTTTAAAAATTTAATGAATGAATTTCATCAATCCCTGCTTTAAATTCCGAGGAATGCTGGATACACTTTCTAGCATATAAACAATCTTAACAAATGCAAAAGTTCCAAACCAAGTTAAAATAGGATTTAACAAAATGATAACTGTCGTAGAAAATCCAGTTCCTACACCCACCCCTTCGCCAAGCACCTCCCCAATTTCCGGATCTGAGACATGTAGATATTCTGTGGAATAAGTTTTTCAATGGAAAACACATTAATCTGTCCATGGAAGAGCACATTCTCTCTGCCGCATTGTACCGAGAGATCTCTTGAAAGGGGAGTATGAAACCGTATCGCCATTCCAAACCAGAAGATATATGGACCTCTTCCTCATCCTACTTCGGGGTGATGCGTCATCCTCCTCCCCCTCCCTTCTTTAGCATACACCCTTCTCCGTCTAATATAGTCGAGATGGAAGCACCACAAAGATGCGGGAGATGTATTATTCTACGAGAGCATACAAATACTTCGTGCTGAATGAATAGCATTTACAGCGGGAATGTGCGCAGAGTAAAGTAAGTTTATAAAATATTTCTTACGAGTCATAAACGGGTTCCCAAGCGTGTTCGTTGCACAAGTTTCAAATGCGTAAACTCCTACGGAACATTTGTAAAGTATATTTGTATTTTTATCCTCTTTAGATGCCTTTGTAGAGAATTTTTACTTTTCCTGTCAAAAGTGACTTAACTGAAACTTGCCTGATATTTCGACCTTTAGGTCCAAGGGCAATAACACAAGACGGCATTATTTAAATTTAAACTCAATTTATTGAGGACTTCACAGAAATTACAGCAGCTTGTTGTTTAAAGCAACGCACAACATATATACTAATTGCTATTTCACACGCCCAGAATAAATGACAATTATACAAGCTACTACCAAATACTTGGCTGGTGATAATGTTTACCTGGATACGTATTTACAAAGCTTATATACTTGCATCGGCATTCTATTACTTCGCTCCGTATTGCGGCCACACCCCCGAATACTAGACTCGTCCTAATCATCGTTGCATCGAATGGGAGTTCTTTCCACTCACTACTCGAATCCTTCATAGTCTACTCAAGAATACTTCCTTCATTCTAAGACTACTCAAGAACACTCTACTCAAGAAACCTAAAAAACTTACGATCCGAAACATATTCCTATTCTACCGTAGGAACCCAGAAAATGCTAATTAGGTCGGTGATTCGTCTAACAACCGAACCGGTAAGGATTGTTAGTTTAAAGAAACAAATTATAATGCAAACCGAGGGAAATAATAATGGGAAGGTTATTTAGACCTCACACACTTCATGCGCTTTGAGCTAGCTCATTAAGATATCAAAACTTATGGTGTTGGTGTTGCTATTCGAATAAAAATTATTTTGCTAAATAAGCTTTAGCCACAGATTTAATAAAATCTGATGTTGCCAGCATATGACTTTCGCTATATAATTAAATGAATTTGTTTCTTTCAAAACGAAAACACATCCACGGCACACTGTTTTTAAAGTTGAATTGTACATTTGGCGCTTTTCCGGATGACAACATGCAAAACTATTTTGAAGAGCTCAATTAACTCATATTTCACGCATCTTTAAATGAACAGTTATCAATAATGATATTCTCAATAAACAGCATAGTTCATACATTAAAATATTTTAATAATCAATCCATCAAGTTGGCGCCATTTCCATTAATTCAGCGTCAATTTTTGCAATTGTAATTATATTTTCGTCAATCTGGGACGACATGTCATCAAGATGGCGATATTTTGCTAAATGAGTTATCAAGTTCGTCAAATTTAGACTTTTCTTAATAATAGACTTTTATAATAGACAATAATAGACTTTTCTTATATGTATAAATGACTATTGGCCAGATGTTGGTCATAAAAATACAAAACTATTACACGAGTACCTTATCTCGTGAAAGGGATGAACTAGATTCACGAGAATGATGTTAACAAATGTGCGGCATAATATTACATGAAAGTGAACATATCTCACAATAGTTAATACTTTTTTAATTTTATGTAATATTTTTGATAATTTTATCAGAAAAAAGGGTAATATCTTTAGTCATAAAAGGCCGGTTCTCCTGCAGATTGCGGAGGTGGTGCAGTGAGGTGCAGATGACTCATGGAGAAGGGTTCCTCTTTGGAGAGGAGGGTTCCTCTTTGGGGAGGAGTTAAAATACAGTTAAAATAATTTCCTTATCGCACATTCATAGACCTCTGATTTGAAAGACTTGAAAAAATTTCGATCATACCAGTAAAAGACTTCTTCACCGCGCAACAAAACTTTCTTTGCTATGTTATTAATGTCAAGATTTAGAAGTACTTGTTCAGCCACTCTGTCGTACATTTCTAATGGAGTGCTGTAAAGACATTCATGGTAACTTTGATCTTTAATTTGAGCAACACAGCCAACACATTTGAAAAGTTTCCTTACATGACACATCATGCTATCATGAATACAAGAGATTAATTGTTCGAATGCAAAATTTTTATCACAAATAAGTGATGGTAGAAAGGTTATACTGTCCTTTATTTTCAATATTTGAGTAGGAAGCCACTCTATAAATATACTTTCTCGAAGTTTCATACTAATGTTGTTAACACAATTCTGTAAACATGCTATTTGATTTTTATCTAAGGTAATATGGCACTGTGTTAGACAAAATTTTGAATCATATAACTGAATTATCTTCTGTAAATGCAGTTTTCCATTGTCATTGAAACAGAACAACTCATTGCGACTGACGAAAAAGGTATCCACATATAGAATATTGAACAACCACAATTTTATGAAAAAATTCATTCCAAGTAGCAGGTGACAATGTAACGCCTTCACTCGTAGGCTGTAGTTCATTTAGCTTGTTAGAGAGATATTTCCATATGCACACTTTTAACTTCCCATGGCGAAGTTTCAAATACACATACACATCAGAACCTAAATGCCAACGACTGAGCGCATCTTGCACAAAATCTGAAGAAGTAGATTCAGCCGAAACTGATTCTGTAGTGGAGGATAACACTCCGCTATGTGTTAGAGCACAAAAAAGCAGATCTTGAGTTGAGTTTCCAACCTCTATGAGAACTTGTGTATTGACAATGGTAGATGTTTTTGATGGGGTTATGGAAAACATAAGATAGGTCTCTAACCAATCCACCGCAAACTTTTGTGAGAGTGAATTAATCACATCTGAGACAATTTCCATAGATTTTGCTTCTTCCAGGGCAGGAACAGAACATTGCATCTGCTGCAGCAGGTGCAATGTTTCTGTCAGCGATTTCCATGGACGCCAATGCCTGCAAAGGGGTTCCAACTGTTTGGGATAGGGTATGTCAAATACCTGTCCTTTTAGGAGGTTCTTCGTTTGGGATGGATGCTGTCCCACCCGTAAGCAAAAGGTTGAATGCATTTTTTTCGAAACGGAATTTTCAAAGGTTTTACATTTTTAAAATGCTCCATGCGTCTTAATTTTTGTGTTAAATGCATGAAATTTGGCAAGAAGATACCTCTCATACATTTTAATAAAACTGGGTATGCATTTTATAATTGGACTTTATTAAGGTAATTAAGAGTGAATAAGAACCTAGTTAAATGATGAAAATGAAGTTTTAATGCAGAAAAATATTTTTAAAAAATTAACTTTCTAAGGGATTTAAAAATGAATACCCAAATTTATTCTTAATGTGTTTTTGAGTGATCATAATGTAAAATTAATCAAAAATGTGAACAAATGGCACGCAAGGAGCATTTTCAAATTTTCGTTAAAAACATTAAATTAAAAAAAAATACAAAATTATAACAAAAAATTAATGGTATTGTATATAGTAATGTTAAGAGGAATATTTATACAAATTTTCACGTTTCTAAGTCTATAAATAAATAAAAAAATTTTCAACGTCCACCGTCCCCTTAAAAAAAAAAGAGAAAAAAAAATGGTTCTGTCTTCAGGACTGCACATATCTATTTCAGTAGCTGGGGGTTCATACACGCATAATCTAGTGATAGACTGAGGTTTGAGTTCGAAAAGAAACAGTACAAACGTACCAAATAGTTGGACTGCAAAATAATACTCGCATTCCCGCAATAAAAGCAATTCAACAAATGACCGTTTTAACTACAATATATACTTGAAGACTTTGTAGCTTACCGCTGAAAAGAAACATTGTGAAAATAACGGCATCACGAAAAATTCCTCCGAAATGGCTGGATTAAATAAATATTATTTTGTTAAATGGAGTGATTTCATGACTGCCTGCAAATAAGAGTTACGTATTGCATGCTACTTTCCAATTTATATATTACTAATCCTTTTCGTCCGAGATTCATTGCTACAGCGACGTCATTCATTGTTACAGCGACGTCATTCATTGTTACAGCGATGTCATTCATTGTTACAGCGACGTCATTCAGTGTTACAGCGACACACTTAAAAGTTGGTGATAACTTTTCTGAATATCAAAAACCCTTTCAGATTTAAGCATGAAAATGACGCATATTTTACAATTCTTTTAACATATTAAATGATAAAATCATGGAGGTAAAAGTAAGGAGTTAAAACTTCATATTAAGAAAACGCCAATATGTTTGAGACAATTATTCAGGTGACGCTAGGGTAAGATAAGTAGTTCTGAATCGTATGCATTTCTACAGCGAAAGCCATAAAATATTTATTTAAACTGTCCATTTTGTAAAAATAAATTATTAGCGCAATGCAATGTAAAGCTGAAACAATAAAGAATATTCCTGCGTATTCAAAATTATTTTACCTTTCAATTTATTTTTATCTCTCTATAATCTGTACTCTATCCTGCAGCTATGAAAAAAGTACTGGCTAATTATACTCCTAATTAGGGAAACCTTAATTAAAAAATAATCAAAAACACATATACTAAATACTACGCCCTTCTGTTGTGTCAACTAACAAGAGCAGCTACTTTACTAACACTAGCTACACCTAGATATAATTCTCAAAGCATTATGGCATTTTCAAGCGTTTCATCCATAAGAGTTTTATGTCCTCTCTAACTACATGGGTAAAATAAATTATTTTGTCACCAGTGGAAAATATTCAATATAATTGTTTCAGACTGGCTTCGGAAGAATACCAACTTGTATTTTTATTACTTCCGAAAGGTATAATGGTGTAAGTTTTTTTTCTCTCTCTTTATCGTCCTCTCTCTTTATCTCTCTTTATCGTTGCACTTAAGTCGAATTTTTAAAATAATCGATTTTTCAGTTATTTGGGAAGTTAGGACGGATCGAATGAGACCAAAACCAAGATTCTAGTTACAGCAGAAGTGCTCAATAATTAAGTAAAGTGGTCTTTAGCTTTTTTTTATTGCTCCTTTACATCTTCATCCCTCATTCGATTTTTCAGAATAATAGCTTTTCTGTTGATTTGGAAGCCAAGGCGGATCGAATGACACCAAAACCCAGATTCTAGCTCGAGAGGAAGTGCTCTATTGTCTTGAAGCATTCTTTTGTGTGTTTTGATAATCTGTTTCGCATCGTCACCCCTAATTCGAATTTTCGAAATTTCAGATATTTTTCCCGTTGTTTTCAAAGCTGAGATGGATCACAAAACCCGTCAAAACCAAGATTCTAGCTCCAAATGAAATACAGGATAACTTTGATAGGTTACACAGTCATCCAATCAGTTCAGTGCATATATTATTATGATATTTTTAGATTGATAATTTTGTTATTCAGATCACCTTTGACCACATTTAATAAACGGGATTATATATGCAGCATTTATATGAGTCTCATTAATCTAATCGTTATAATTATTATGCCTTTCAATGCTCTATTTTAATCTTTGCATATCCAAACTTTTACATTATAGAACGTAAAATTCGGGGAATGTAATAATCTGGACTCGAATTATCACATGACTTTCATGTTGGTTCGGCGTATTCTCTGAAATCATGAGTGTACTCCCGGGATACAAAAATGAGTCGGAATTTCTGGATGACTAACGCTTTTATTTAAAAACACGCGTGGGAGCACCCATAAACTGATTTAAAGGCCCTAATAAACAGAAACAATTCCCAATAAAAACGTAAATTACACTATTCTACTTCAACCCAAGATCGTGACTCTTGTATGAACCTTTACAATTTACATCTGTCTAAATTAAACTTCCAATAACCTAATGACTAGAGTTCGACGAAGGGATCACGACATTTAACAGATAAACAACTTTATTTACAGCTAGCATAAAATTATAATATATATATATATATATTACAAATCTGTATACAACTTATTTACAACGCTAGAATTACAAATTCTACCTGTGACATACTAATCTACACTGAAATTCAAAAACTTATTTACTAAACTGACCTTCAATCTGAACCTATGATGATCAACTACGACACAATATATATACTCACAAGATTGGAGGTTATAACTCTCGATGCTACCTTCCATGGACGATTAGAACACGCACACGCGCGCGAACTCGGCAGAATGGCAGAACCGTCATTCTAAAGTCTACCCTTCTTATAGATCTAGCCAATTCTGAGTATGCGATTCTTCGGAATGAAGCTTGAGAAGTTTAGGACATAAATTAAAATCAGGAAAAGTAGAATTAGAATAAAATTTTAATACATAATAGAATCCTCACAAAACACTATAGCTATCTTACAAGATCACAGACCAACTGTCAGGTACAATAAAACAATTAAATTATCCACTAATTCATTAAAAAACAGATACTATTCTTGAAACACCGTATTTCACAATGTACTTTGACTCGTATCGCGTCAAGTAGTCTAATTGTCGTCAAGTTGGCGATATTTCGCTAAATCTGGCACTCATGTCGCAAAAGTGGCGCTAAATTTAAGCAACCCTACTTTCACAATGCACTTTGACTCATATCACGTCAAGTAGTCTAACTGTCGCCAAGTTGACGATATTTCGCTAAATCTGCCACCCATGTCTCAAAAGTGTCGCCAAATTTAAGCAACCCTACTTTCACAATGCACTTTTACTCGTATAACGCCAAATAGTCTAACTGTCTCAAAGTTGGCGATATTTTGCTAAATCTGGCACCCATGTCGCAACAATGTGGCCAAATTTAAGCAACCCTACTTTCACGTAATACCGATCGTTTCCTGTAAAAGTGTTTTCTCCTTATGAAGAGTCACCGAGCCGTGAAGAATTTACACATTCTTAACAATGCGGATGCAATATCGATGCAATGACCAATACTAATACGGTAACGATATATCACAAACGATTCGTATTGATATTTCCCATACGTAGACACAATTAAATCCTTTTATGCTGCAAGTCCCGTCATGTTTGTAATAAATGAATTGTAACTAATAAAATGTGCAGTAACTTTATAAGAATCGAATCGAACTCCTATAAAAACGGAAAAGACAAAATTTCGGTTTTCCTGTTCAAAATAGATTTGTAGATGTCTCCCATATTTATTTTCTATTGGCACTTATTTATTAACTACTGACACGTAACTTATTAACTTTTATATTTTAACTATTGACACTTACAGGTCAGGTAAAATGGAATAAGTCAGGAATTTCAATGATCGATGTCTCGGCGAATTTTTTACAAGAAGGTATCGGTAAAATTCAATTCTGTATTTTTATGGCATTATCTGGATCGATGTGTGCCATTATTATAAATAAATGATCCCCTGTTTGCTGATTATTTTTTACATTTCCCTTTACTTCTACTACCAATGCTTGAATTCAAATTCCTTTCGGATACTCTTCTTGAGACATCCTATATATGGTTTGTCATAGATTTGTACACTGTACGAACATTCAATAAAGCCGTAGCGCACTATTCTAACATTTCATCACCCCGAGGGGCTTTAAAGGAATGAAAAAAATAAAAGCAGGGAATGCACCCTAAAGCACTTGAAGGGGATCTCTCCAAAAATGGCGATAAAAATGAATCTGGAATAGAAAATGGGTGGACTGCCCCTCTGGAGGAGGTGAGTCATTCCCAGGGCAGCAGTCAGTCTTCTTCCGAAGAAGCGACCCCGCCGCATCATCTCTATCCTCAGGAAGGAAAATGTTGGAGAGGCGATTTGGGTGAAAGAGTTCAATTAAGGCGAAACTCCTGGACAAAATTTCTTACATGTTTTATAATGGAAATTTCACATTAGATTACTTGCATGAAATACAATGACATATTCTTTGAACTTCTTGATAAAGGCAAACGTGAGTGACCACACATATAAACATACAGTCACGTGCCTTAGTATCTGCTGATTCACTATCCGCTTTATCGGTTATCCGCAGTTTACTGGGACTTGAAAAAAACAAAACTGGAAAATTAAAGAAATAAATTGCTCGTAAGTTTTCAAACCGAAACTATGTCTGCATTTGTAAAGCCCTATTCTGTTCTGAGGGTCATTGTCCAGGTTCTTTTTAACTACTTCAACATCTAAGTGAAACATACTATCATTTTACCTGACGATCAGAATTCTACGAAAGAATCACGACACTTAACATATTCAGCATTTTATTCGCAGCTACCTCGCTGGAACTCTAACATAAATGACATGACAAACAAATCTACAACATACACTATTTACACAGCTAACCATACACGATTACACTCGGGACATTACTGATCTAATTCGAACCTAACTCATTACTGAATTTCACAGACTATAAAACTAATGGATGTGATAACTTACTATATGACGGCGATGAACATTCCTGCTATTCCAAGCTCACGGTCATTTCGTAGCATGGCTTTCCTTAGCTGAATATGCCAAACCCTCTTTTTCATATCTCTTGTCAAATCTCTTTCTAGCCGAAACTCATAGTCTGCCGTATAAATAGATCTAGCCAACCACGAGAGTGGGCTTCTTCTACACTGAACTTCAAAGATTTGCATAAAGAATCCCCACACATTCTTTCCACAGAAGGGGAATCAACACCTCGTTCTCCTTGTCCCCCTACGCATCACTTTACACATATGTCTCAAGAGATCAATAAGACATGGGTCTTTTGAGACATGGGTGTCGCTTTGAGCATGAGGGACGCGAAATTTATATACAAACATTGGAAAAAAATCATTCTTATCTTTTTACTTTCCTTATATACATGCAATGTATAAGGAAAGAATTGTGAGGGGGTCGAACATTCGAATTTTTGACGGGAGAGCACGTTTCAAGCATTCCTGAACACGAATCAGGTGTTTCTGAGGTGATGTCTGTATCTCCGTGTGTGTGTATGTGTCAGTGAATCTGTGGAGGCGATATCTCATAAACGAATCAAGTGATGCGAACAAAATTTGGTACAAAAATCACAATCAGTGAATACTGGAAGCCTATTGTTTTTGCACGCAATCAAATGTTCAGAACCCTCCTAAATTTTGAAATGAAATTTTAAAAAACTCATCAAAAAATTAAAACATTCAATAAAGTGACGTAAATAGTCATTTCTTATATAGTTTTTCATTAAAAAATAATTGGCCTAAACTTTAAAACGCTAGCATGAACCGTTCTCGAGATATTGACCATTTTCAAATAAATTTATCAAAAACTAACATGAAATTAAAAAAAATATTAACTATTGTAAAATCTGTTCACTTTTCATATGCAATATTATGCGATAAATTTATAATCATTAATCTCGAAGGTCTAGCTCCTTCCAATTACGAGAGAAGGTGCTTTGGGTAATAGCTTTGTAGTATGACGCCATTAGTTGTTTATCTACCATAAGACTAACCTATGTCTCCATGAACAATGCTTGGCGAAATTTTGGCAGCGAATTTGCGGAATATCGCCAACTTGGTGAGTTTTTAAACGCTGCCAAATTGACGAAAATATCGCCAAATTGATTAAAATGACGCTAAATCAATGAAAATGAAGGCTAATTGATGAAAATTCAATATCTTGGAAAGAATAGGAATCTACTATAAGAGAAGATATAGGTTATAGTTTTGTATTTGAACGCCATTAGTCGTTTATCTGCTATAAGAATAACCTATTTCTCCGACCATAATGCTAATTTTAGTGACGAATTTGGCGGAATATCGCCCACTTAGCGAGTTCTTGAAATGTCGCCAAATTGATGAAAATGTCACCAAATTAATAAAAATGTTGCCAAATTGACAAGAATGACGCTAAATCAATGAAATAACAACTAATTGATTAAAATTCAATATTTTGGAAAGAATATAAGACTCTACCGTAAGACTCTGTCTGCAACGCTTGGCAAAATTCTGGCGACGAATTTTAGCAGCATATCGCCAACTTGGTGACTTTTTTAAAAGTTGCCAAATTGATAAAAATGTTATAAACTGATATAAATGTACCAAAATTCATAAAAATGACGCTAAATAGGATGCAATATTTTGCAAATTTTTAATTTCGTCATATGATAGGCATACCTTTTATTATATAAGAAATGCTCTTCTAAATATCGCCAACTTGATGATATATGGCACCACATTGACGAAAATAGCGTCAAAATTGCAAAAATGACGCCAAATTAATAAAAATGACGCCTAATTGATGAATTTGTTATTAAAATATTTAAATATATGGACTATATTGCTTATTGAGGATGCTATTAATATTGATAATTGTTAATTTAGAGTTGCGTAAAATATAAGTTAATTGGGTACGAAATAGTTTTAGATGTTGTCATCTCTATGTTTAAATTTATCGCTCTAAATGTACAATTTAACGCTACAAACACTGTGCCGTGGATCCTTTTATCACTTTTTCACCGTTAAAGAAGTAAACTCATTGCATTATATAAGGAAAGCCATATGCTGCCCACATCAGATTTTTTATATTGAAAAAGAATGATTTTTATCAATTTCTATGTTGAAAAAGAATGATTTTTATCATTTTCTATGTTGAAAAGAATGATTTTTATCATTTTCTATGTTGAAAAAGAATGATTTTTATCATTTTCTATGTTGAAAAAGAATGATTTTTATCATTTTCTATGTTAAAAAAGAATGATTTTTAATGGAAATAACATGCTTTTTTTATTCTATCATCTCTTACATGATACTATACATTACAGGTGCATTGTATTTTTTCATTACTATATTGGCAGAATCTCTTAACACACACACACCCTTACGTGTGTAAATAAAACCATTTCACCAGACTAAAATTTAGTCCTGTGATTACTGATCACTAAGCCTGTATTATATGTTATTTTTAGCAGATGGTAATACTACAGGCACTTATAGAAAGCTTTTTTTTTGTTTGTTTCAGATATCGGCTATTTCATACTGAAGCGCGTATATAAACGTGAAACTGGTCCGTGAATGCTCGCTTAATGACAGCGTAATCCTAATCCTATTCTTAGTACATTTTTCTCATTTTTCGTTGATTCTAATTTATTCTAAAATAGACCTTTAACAATAAACACTTACATTTCTAACTAATTTAAATCCATTTTTGCGGTTGGTGTTCTACTGGCTTGAGTTCAAAATTCATACGACTCTTCCACCCAGAAAAAAATGAATAAGTAATGTTTACTTTCCAGGAACAAAACAGGAACGTACCCTCCATCACCATTCTTGATTCATAAGCAGAATCAAGCCATTCCATTCCATTGAAAAGGTTGCATAGAAATCACAACATCGCGAGAGAAATGCTTGCAACTTCTAACAACGTAAGAAGGCGCCCTATCTCCGCATGGGTGATCGACTTAAAAGTGTGGGTCTGGCGATGGAAGAAGATCGCCAAGCTGAGTTGTTTACTTTTGCCGGAGCAATTTGGAAGACTGTGGGAAAACAGAAGGGTAAGCGAGCCGGAACTGTAACCTCCGAACGGCATTTGAAAAATTGATTTGAGTAATTATTCTTCAAAACTCAACAAATGTTTTCACAACTAAAACTCTTGCACATTAAATATAATTGTAAGTAGGTACTTTTATGCAAATGACAACATCCTTTTTCAACGTATACCTGTGGAAGAGCGTTTATATGTCGTGTTTAAATTGATGTTGTAAAGAACTTATGTCTCAAAGAGGGGGGGGGGGATTCGGATCAATTATCTGCTGATATTTCCTTCGGCCCAGACTGTCCGACAACCCGAAGGTGTAAGTAAGGTATCTGTTTGGACGGCTAGGGCAGTGCCACCCAATTTTGACCGGAACCCAGAAGAGGCGACATTCACAGGGACTGCACCCTCCTTCCCCTGCCACCAACCTCTCGAAAGGATTTTCACACCCACATACACTCTTTTGCAAAAAAACGAAGCACCATGAAGAAAGTGACTGTTTTTATTGAAATTAAATATGCGTACAGCTCATACACGGGTAATGAAATGATTACAAAATCAAGGCCGCAGGACAGATCAATGGTTAGTAATTGCACATTGAATTTCCAAATCAGTAATTGGTGAAACCCCCCTTGGCGGCAATGCATGCTTTTATACGTCTAGGTAAAGAGTGATAAAGTTTCCTAATGCCATCCTGCGATACATTCTGGCAGACATTCCTCAATTGTTGCTTCAAATCAGCTACATTTCGGGGTACCCGAATCTGGCTGCCTAGCATGCCCCATACATGCTCGATTGGCGAAAGGTCTGGTGACCTTGCTGGCCAAGGAACAGTATCAACATCACGGAGACAGTCCACAGATATGCAGGCCGTATGTGACGTGGCATTATATTGTTAGAAAATGGCCCCAGAATGACATGTCATACAGGGTAACGCAAACAGTCGAAGGATTTCATCAACATATCGTTGAGCTGTTAAAGTTGTACGTAGGATGACTAGAGGTGACCGACTGTCAAAAGACACACTATCCCACCAGGGATAATGGATGTGTGCCTGTTGTTGTTGTTGAAACCCAGACCGTCCGACCTACCAGAAAGGTGTTGAAGACCCAGACCGTCCGACTCGTCCTGAGGACTTGAGCATCTATTTGGACGGCCGGGAGAGGAGTTGGCAGGCGTCCGGCCGATGTCCGGGTGTCCACAACAACCAACACCAAATTTATTGAATCTTTAAAAAATTTTTACAGGAGTGGTTACAAGGATATAAGCTAATAACATAGTTTTGCTAATATGAAAATATATCTGAAGACTTGATTACATTTATACTCTTGTAGACTTGAATACATTTTGTTGACTTATTTACATTATTGAAGACTTGATAGTATATTTACAAATGACATAATGATCTGAGATAATATAAGTATTATGATAGTAGTTGAAAACATTTTGAAGTTGACTATATATTATAAAATGGGGTGCAACAACTAAAGACAACACAACAAAAGCAGACGACACCACCGAGAAAAACAACATATAAAAAACAACATAAAAAACAAACAAAAAAAACAACAAGAAGAGGAGTCACCGACCGAAAAAATTAAAAGCAGAGATCCCCAGGCTGATTATGAAATTTTATTAGAGATTTCTCTCGCTATGAGAACACAGTTTTTTATTTTATTGATTGAAGAAGGGTTAGAGCAGACACTCGAGAACCAGGTCGCCGTATTATGGGGTGAAGGTTTATAAAGGTGAAAAGCTTTGGTAAGGGGGCAAGAAAAAACGTAGTGATCGGCGTCGCCGAAAGCGCCGCAGGAGCAGCAGGAAGTAGATTTACATTTGAAAGAGAACAAATAATCGGGGAATGGGCCGTGGCCCGTAATAAAGTAGATTAAATATTTATTAGTAATATGTGTATTAAAGTTAACTTTTGGAAGGAAATTTAAAATTCTGGCGGGATCGTGAGTTCGGGGGGAGACATAGTCATTTAAAAAGGATTGCCAATTACTAAGGATATCAAGTTTGTAATGTTTTTTGAGAAGTGAATAAGGGAAAGGTAAAGAAGTTGGAGAGCCAGAGGTAGTAGCTAGTTTTGCATTTTTGTCTGCGACCTCGTTACCCGAGATGTCGGAGTGGGCTTTAACACAACATAAATTAATTAAATGTTTATTAAGATTAGCATTAGTTTTAATTTTGGATAAGTAAAAAGATTTGTTTTTGATGGAGTTAAAGGTCGAGATTGACGATTGACTGTCTGTAAAGATATTAATTTTAATGTTTCTATTAGATGCCCAATTTATAGAGAAATGGATCGCAGCAATTTCTGCTTGGAAAACTGTGTTCCCATGCTCAAGTTTAAAGGTGAAAGTTTCTTCCAGTGTGTTTTCGTTAAAGATGCAAATGGCGTATCCTGTATTGTTTTCAATAGAGGAACCATCAGTGTAAATATTTATTTTGGAAAAGTTAAGTGGATTAATGGGGGAAAAGGTCACTGTACGTTGAGAAGGAGGGATACTGGAAGAAGGGCAGTTATGATCAAATTTTTCAGGGGGGGGGGAAGGGCAGGATTTGTAAAAAGGTTATTGCGAAGTTTCCAAAAGGTATATTTTTTGTACAAAGAATTTATTACAAAGTGAATGGGGGGGATTCCAGTTAAAGAAAAGAGAGAAATGTTAGAAGTAGTCCGAAAACCAGATGAGATTTTTAAAAGAAAAATCCTTTGAAGAGAGATAAGTTTTTTGACCTGTGCCCCAGTCAATGCTTTTCCCCAAACTCCTGAGCCGAAAGTGATCGTACTCCGTGATCGTACTCCGCATGAACACGGCGGCAGTTTTGGCAGTGGCTGGAATCGAACCCGGGCCTACCGAGTGCAAGTCCAGCGCGCTAACCAATGGGCTACCGCGCCCCCGGATGTGTGCCTGTGTAAAACAAAGGCTGATTGGGACCGCTGGCCCTGGCGCCTCCACACACGTACCTGATGGTCATCTGCTGAAAGACTGAAGCGTGATTCATGGCTGGACACTATGCGATGCCAGTCTGCTGGCAGTCATGATGCTCGGCTACGACACCACACCAAACGACTCTATTGTGTTGTGGGGTAATGGGCAGACGTCTTAAAGAGTGCCGTGAGCGTAACCGCACTTCAGCCAAGCGCCGTGAGATGGTGGAAGATACCACGGGTGGTATGGAAGAGGCTGTAGCACATTGGATGGCGGACAATGATGCCGTTGGGCCAGTTCGGGCCTGTTGCACAATCATCCGATCTTGCCTCGCATTCGTGCAACCTTGGCCTTCCAGAGCCTTCATTCCGCCGATGAGTTCCCTGCAGCAGCCATTGCTACCAGCACCTTTGCACAGCAGTGTCCGGTCGGCGCAGGTGGCGACTTATTGCTCGGCATGACCAGCGAACTTCACGAATCCCGACTGTACGACCGCGTTGGAACTCGTCTAATTGCTTATAAGGTCTCCGACAACGTCGTAACAGCATTATTGGTTGTGTCTCCACGGAACTGCAAAGCCGATAACGAACAAAGATAAACCATCCACATTTTAACCTGTTTTATGGGATGCTAATTGCTCAGTATAAACACGCGCTATGACCAAAGTTAACACTCATTAGCCTTGCAAATGTAATCAGTTGTATACTTGGTATAAAAGAATTTGCATGCGAATTTTTGAGATGATCGGATTATTTATTAGGCGCGCTTCATTATTTTTGCAAAAGAATGTATTTAACGCCCCCGTACTCAGCGTGAACACGGGAACAGTTTAGGCAGAACTTTCTATCGAATCCGGGTCCTCCGAGTGCAAGCCCCGGGTTCTAGCCACTGGAGTTGTACCGCCCTCGCTGATTTCTCTGAATTTAAAATGGACCGTAGACTATGCAAGTAAAACAAGAGAGATCAATCATGCTTAAAGCATTGATTATGAAATACTTTCCAACTTCAATGCAATTTTATTTAAACATGTCTAAAATGCAATGTATTCCTCAGTAATATTTTAAAACTTATCACAATACTTCATTAATTTATTATATTTGAAAACTTAAACCTTCATCGAAAAAAATGAACTTCATTCAAATGACGGCATTGAAATATAAATTGCCTGGTTTAAACATCTCTAAAATGTCATACATTCCTCGGTAATAATTTTAGAATTATCATATTACTACGATAATTTATTATATTTGAAAATTTCATCGAAAACAACTGAAAGTCATTCAAATGACGTAATAGAAAAAATAACACGCCTGGCTCTCTCTATAAAAGCAGCATTTCATTCATAAATAATTTCCCATTCATGTCATTCATCACAATACTATAATAATTTATTTTATTTAAAAATTAAAACCATGGAGCTACAAGTAATTAAACTCTATGCGTAAAACTTCATCGAAAAAAATCGTCCTGCTCTTTGTAAAATCAATGAATATTTCATTCATATCAGCTATGCAGACTCCATGAACTAAATGATTTTGTGTAAAAGAAATACAACAATTCTAATATAACTCATTCTACATATTTTGCTGTTTACATTTTACATAGGTGAAAAATAGGCTTCGTTGTAGAAATAATCAAATTTGGATGAGCATTTAAACTCAAATATATTGTCATTGCGTTGTATCAGTGTGTAGATGCACAGAATTTAGACAAAAATAAAGTGGTTTTAGGACGGATACAACACTCAATATGAATTAAAAAGAATTTTAAAAATCCCGATTTCGACACAAGATGGATGCCATATATCATTTTGAAGTGGGTCACGTGACCTTTTCATATTATGGTCACGTGATCGTTTCATATAAGAGGTGTTATTAATATTTTAATTTTTATTTAAAAAACTACGGAATATATTTCGCTGACTTTTTTTTTATATATTTTATGGAACAATTTGAATATTACCTAAAATTTTCGAAGCAATTTGTGGATTTTAAATCCGCTTAAAAAATGTTTGAAAAATTAGGTCCCATAGGGCTCAATGTATTTCATTTTTTCAACCCGGGTTCAATTCAAAACTAATTGGGTGATATTATTCATTTATAATCCCATAGACCCTGCAGACCGTCTGAACAACATACTAAAATGTCATTTTGATTAAGTCATTTTTACGGCAGTTATCGTGCTAACGGACAAATAGACAGACATACAGAATGAACAAAGTCATAAACACTTTTCAACTTTGTTGTAAAGTGTTAAAAAAGTGGACTTTACATTTTGCAGATAAAAGTGCAATTTCATATATAAGCTCCCCCTCATGTTCCTCTGTAATTACTTTCCCTACAATACATGGTATATGCAAAGAACAAAGAGTGATGGGAGTCAAAAATCCGACGAATTTTGATGAATCTACATGGTTTGAGCATCGCTAAATTCAAATCAACCGCTGTTTTCTATGATGTCTGTGCGTCTGTTTGTCTTTCTGCCTGTGAGTCCATGGAGATAATAACGCTCAGAGTGAAACAATCACTCTCAATTTGGTACGATTATTGCAATTCGTAACCGTAAGAAGCTTCATGATTTTCAGATAAGTCTGTCCTGTGAAAATCTCTCAATTTTTGAAAGAGTCTTTTCGAATATCGAAAAAAACCTACTAAAATATATGCTAAAAAGTATTACAAAACTAGTCATTTCTTATGTACTTTATTTTAAGGACATAACATTTACAGACAACTAACAAGCAAGGTATTGCACATTTTCGATTTAAAATGGAAAAAAATACAAATAAATAAATAAATAAATACATTCACTGGTGTGTAATCGCTAAGTACTTTCAACTAGAAATAAATAAACACCACTGTTTAAGAGTTAGTATAGACTGTTCTCGAGATATTGTAAATTTTACTGTTCCGAGTAGAACACTTTACACGTCGAACAAATGGAACAAATCGGATGTAATTTGGTACAATTATTTCAGCGAATGAATATCAGAAATCAATTGATTTTAGAATAACTCGGACAAGGGGAATTTCTTTAAAAGCATAAAAAATTTCGAAAAGCATAAAAAGAAAAAAAAAGAATAGAAACTAATTTTGTTAATACTTAAAGAAACATAACCATATTAAATTCAATTTTGTATTTAATTAAATGTAATTTTGTATTTTATTTAACATCATTTACAGAGCAACATCACGTGCCATACTCGAAATATTGCACGTTTCTAATCAAATAAAGAAATCAAAGTAATTAAATGCGTTTACCCTAACCATAAGCAAGTAACAGAAATAAATGAACACCATTGTGCAGGAGTTATCAACAATCCTCCTCCAGATATTTGAAATTATAATTTTAGGGTGATTTTCAAAATGAACGCCTGTTTGATGTCCCAGTCTTTGAACACATATTTCATGCTAATAAAATTACTTTTTTCATATTTTTAGGACATATATTGGTACCATTAGTTTATAATTAATAAAATATACTCATTAAATGCTTTACGTTTTAAAAATATTAGCTATTTTCTATTATTTTTAGTTTTCAGGTAATAAATTTGCATCTTCCAACTCAAAACACCACACTTAAGGAAGTCTCTTTCTATGCTTTCAAACTAGATTAGCTTTTATATATGAATTAAAAAATATGGTTTTACATTTTAATTAACAAAATTGCAAGTGATTCCTTTAAAATATAATTATTAATATTTTAAATTTTAAATTTAATATGTGTCCCCTGTACATCTCACGAGTGTTACCTCAGGAGTGTTACTATTATTATTTTAAATAGGTTTTGATTTCCGCAGTTGGTAACAAAGTAAATGGAAGCCATATTGTTCCTTCTGATCTAGTATAAAAAAGATTACAAAATATTAAATAACAGAGTATAATTTTATTTTTGATCTAGTTCAAATTTTTATGTGATGTAAAGCTTAAAAAGGCAATTCATTTGAAAATCACCCTTTAACCAGGAAGCACGCTGGAAATAATCAATCAAATTATATAGAATTTAGTATGCCTATTTTATCGATAACAGGAATCATACAATTAATTTTCAACAAGACATCGATATAAGAAAGATATTACTTTCCTTATATACATATAATACATAAACAAAGTATTGTGACGGGGTCGAAAATTCGAATTCGAGTTTCCGACGGGAGAGCACGTTTCAAGCATCCCTGACCACGAATAAGACGTTTATGAGATGATGTCTGTGTGTGTGTGTGTGTGTGTATGTGTGTGTGTGTGTGTGTGTGGAGACGATATCTCACGAACGAATGGAGCGATTCGAATGAAATTTGGTACAAAAATCACAATAATATATGGACTATATCGCTTATTGAGGATGCTGTCAATATTGATAATTGTTTATTTAGAGTTGCGGGAAATATATAAGTTAATTGGGTACTTTCAAATGGTTTTACATGCTGTCATCTGGAAATTCGCCAAATGTACAATTCAACGTTAAAAACAGAGTACTGTGGATCTTATACATTATTACTTTCCTTATATACATAATGTATAAGGAAAGTATTGTGAGGGGGTCGAAAATTCGAGTTTTTGACGGGAGAGCACGTTTCAAGCATCCCTGATCACGAATCGAACATTTTTGAGGTGATGTCTGTGTGTGTGTGTGTGTGTGTTTGTGTGTATAAAAGTAAGTATGTGTGTAGTGTGTGTGTATGAAAGTATGTGTGTGTGTGTGTGTGTGTGTGAGTCTGTGGAGATGATGACTAACAAACGAATGGTTCGATTCGAACGACATTTGTTACAAAAATTACAATCCATGAATATTGGAAGCCTATTGTTTTTATACGCAATCGAATGTTCAGAATCCCCCTAAATTTTAGAGTGAAATTTTGAAAAAAAAATCATCAAAAAATTAAAACCTTTAATAAAGTTGCTTAAATAGTCATTTCTTATGTAATTTTTCATTAGACAATGATTGACACAAATTTTATAACGCTAGCATAAACCGTTCTCGAAATATTGCACATTTTTCAAAAAAATTATCAAAAAATCATATAAAATAAAAAAAAATATTACATATTGTGAAATATGTCCACTTTTCATAAGTAATATCATGCGATAAATTTAGTGACATCCTTCTCGTGGATCTAGTTAGTTCCATTCATGAGAAAAGATACTTTAGGTAATACTTTTGTGTTTGGACGCCAATAGTCATTTATCTGCTACAAGAATAACTTATTTCTCCGTCCATAACGCTTCGAGAGATTTTGGTGGAATGTCGCTAACTTGACGACTTTTTAAATGTTGCCAAATTAACGAAAATGTCGCCAAATTGATAAAAGTGACGCTAAATCAATGAAAATGACGACTAGATGAAAATTCAATATCTTGGAAAGAACATAATCGTAGACTATAAGAATAACACATTTCTCCGTTCGTCCCTCCGTCCGTAACGCTTGACGAGAAATTTAGCGAGACGTCGCCAACTTGGCGACTATTTTAAACGTTACTGAACTGACGAAAATGTTGCCAAATTGATCAAAATGACGCCAAATGGGAAGTAATGTCTCGCAAATTCTGATTTCCGTCATATGACGGGCATACCTTCTAGTATATAAAAAATACTCTCCTCTCCGTTTGTTTGTAACACTTGGTGATGCATTTGGCAAACTTAACGAATAATTTAGCAAAGTATTGCCTACTGACGATAGTTCGTCCCAGATTGACAAAAATATGGTCAAAATTGCAAAAATGACGTTAAATTAATGAAAATTACGCCTAATTGATGAAGTAATTATTAAAGTGTTTTAATATATGGATTATATCGTTTATTGAGGATGCTATGAATATTGATGATTGTTTATTTAGAGTTGCACGAAGTATAGGTTAATTGAGTATTTTGAAATAATTTCAAATGCTGTCATCCGGAAAATAGTCAATTGTACAATTCAACAATAAAAACATTCAACGATAAATCTTATACATTATTTTTTGACTGTAAAACTAGTAAATCCATTGCATTATATAAGGAAAGTCATGTGCTGTCCACATCAGATTTTTTTTTATTGTATTCCACAATGTCAAAATGTGTCAATCTGTAGGGAAAGTTATAAGTTAATACAATAGAATAAGTTAATGCACTAGACCCGCGCGCCCGCTACTTAAATAATGGAGATTTAGGTACAGATACAACAGCACTCAATTTCTTAATCGTCAGTTTTGAACCAAAATCATCCCCACTTTTAGTTTCAATTCAAATCCTTAAATTTCAATGCAAGCGTAGTCGCGAGTAGCAATTTGACAGGCATGCGCATAAAAGTCCAGTGCTACCAGACAAAGAACGAACCCTTCGCGAGCGGATTCGAAAACAATAGTTTATACATTAGTTTATCATTTTGTTCGAAAACTAACAGAGCATCATAAAAAAAGTAATTAAAAAATATTAGAATGCGAAGATATAAACCCATACTTTTGTCAAACTATAGAATTGTCCTAATGTTCAATTTCTGGAAGCGGCAAAATAAAAATAAATAAATAGAAAGTAAAACATGCATATTTCGATGTATATTTACATACATACATATATATAAAGGAACTGTCCTACGGATTTAGTTCGAAAATCATTTGAAAGAGCATTCGTTTGCCTTTCTGATGACGTTAAGATGGAAACTCTGTGATAATATTTTTGATCGCTAAGGAACCGATTTCTGTGAAAATCGCTCACCATCGTGCTTCCACTTAAAATAACCGAAAAAAAAAAGCTAATTCAAAATTTTTAAAAATCTTGCCGAGGCGTATTGTCCACCTGAAGTTCACCTGTACTGAATTTTGCCGCCATCCGAAGTTTCGATTCTCCGTTACACATATACACAGATACACAAACATCTTTCTTTAATATGTAAGAAAATTTGACAACGCTATAATAAATCGCAAGATCCTGGAAGAATTCAAATTTCGATACAATTCTTACGTCACTCATTTACGGCATCTAAACAAAAGAGTGAATTTGCTCGGGCGTTATTTATTTATTTATTTATTTATTTGGAATATACTTCTCAACAAGCACAAGAAGAATTATACAGAGAAGAGAAAAGCAAATTACAAATAATATAAAAACACACACAACAGAACATGTAAACACAATAAAATAAACATACCTAAAATGCGAAAATTAAAATAAATAATTCAAAAACATAATTCACATAAGGCAATCATTAGAATTTCTAAAATCATGAAACTCACAAGACGAAATTTTTAAAAACTTTCGGTGGATCATAAAAATTATCAAAAGTTTCAGGTATAGTTATAAAATCAATGACACAACATCATAGATAAAAAGTCATTTAACCTTTTGCTTACGGATGGGATAGCGTCCATCCCAAACGAAGAACCTCACAAAAAGACAGGTATTTGACATACCCTATCCCAAACAGTTCGATTCCCCTTTGCAGGCATTGGCGTCCATGGAAATCGCCGACAGAAACATTGCACCTGCTGCAGCAGGTGCAATGTTTCTGTCAGCGACCTTCCTGGCCACTCGTTCTCGACTCTATGCATGTCAAACCTCTTCCCAGTTATCCGTGACATCATTTTATTGTAATTATGCTTGGCTGCATATTTGAATTGTGTCTTTTCTTTGTAAAATATTTACCACTTGTTTAAATTAAATCTCTAACACCCTAAATTTGTATTTGTAATTGAGTAATTTTAATAGTCTGCTTGTACTACTACTATTTTGTGTTTATTTATGCAAATTAATCTGCTGGTATGGTCTATGTACAAGTATTCCGTGTTTACTGTTTTGTATAACAACTGATGAAGGGTACAGTAATGTACTAAAGCGCTCTGGATTTTTAAAGCTATGTACGCCTTGTAGGATGATTTTATTAAATGCCCTTTTATCTATGATGTTGTGTCGTTGATTTTATAACTGAATTTAGAATAGACCTGATACCACCTTTAATGTTTAAGGTATAAACAATTAAGCGTTCTATCTATGATGTTGTGTCGTTGATTTTATAACTGAATTTAGAATAGACCTGATACCACCTTTAATGTTTAAGGTATAAACAATTAAGCGTTCTGACAAAGAGCTTGATTCATTAAAAAATGTTTACTGTGAAAGGTTTTAATAAATACCACAGAGATATTGGATATGAAATTTGCCGTACTATATAGGAAAAACTTTTATCAATAAATAATGAAAATATAAGAATCAATTGGTGACAACCGATGCAGGCAACCTTAGTAACGCTCTGTCTTCCTCTGTGGTAAATGACATTAATATACAAGAGAATAAAAATATTCATTACCCTAGACCCATTAAAAAAATTATCTCAAACACGAATCCAGTTCACTTATTATCTCTAATTAATATTAACTTTTGCACTCTATCTAAATATTTTACCCAGTTCCTAACTGATCGTGGCCCTTTTTTCTCTATGTCTACAGACTAAACAAGATTAGCGCTCCAAATTGTATTTGTGACACAGATGAAGGCAATTCAATTCGCTTTCTTTTCGATTGTTCACTCATAAAATATCACCACTTAAAGAAACTATCTATAACAAACTTTCAACATTGCATACATAAATCATTAAATAACAAATGAATTCAAAATAAAATATACACTCTTATGATCTTTCTTCAAGGAAATGAATCAGATTTTTCTAGCCATAATATTATTTAAAGCATCCTGGCCACGTATTTATTAAAGATTTATTATGCAAAATATTATGATATTTATTCTTTACACTCGTATATTTTATATTTATTCATCATCGCAGTAAAAGGGTATTAATGTTTAAAATAAATGTTTATTTTAAAGGATGTTCATGCTTAAAGCAGAAGTTTATTTGAAAGGATATTAATGCTTAAAATAGAAGTTTATTTTGTACTTCTTTGAACTTCTTAGTACTTTTATTTTTCTTTGTACTTCTCAAAATTATATTTTTCATATAGTGTAACAATTTCTAAATTTTAAATTCAAATATACTTTCGTGAGACAGAGATCAACTAACTCTTCAACTCGTTTTTTGATAAGGGTCTCAAGAAAAAAAATTCCTCCTCTCCCGAAAAAAAAAAAGATTAAAAGGAAATTTCGCATCTGCATGACCTCTCTATCTCGCTTTTTATTTTAAATTTTTAAATCCAAAAAACATCCTGTTCAACGGAAATTTTTCGAGAATTAAAACCATGTTAATAAATCGTACAGTCCAAGAAAAATTCTAATTTTCGTATTATTCAAACATGTCCTATTCCCTGCAACTAAAGTGCAGGTTAATAGTCACAGAATTATATAAAGAATTCGCATACAGGGGGTACCACAAAAGCTAGCAATAGAGTTCCAGATGTAAAGATCAGCATTCTTGAAGCAAGATTTCTTGCTACTATTGCAGTTGTCGGCTAAAATAGTCACGGTCAAGGGGAATTTAGGTTACCCAAAATTTGGGTCCTTGGTATATATATATATATATATATATATATATATTTAGGTTATCCCCCTTAAAGACTAGACTTTTGCCATTTAATATATCTTCAAATGTATTGTGAGATGTGTACGCATTTCAAATATGTAATTATTGATCCATTATAAATGCGTTTTATTTTTTAAAAAATGTGCTATGTTTTCGTCGAGAAATTGTGCGAATTGTCTATTCATCGTGTGGACTCTTCAAAGTTTGTCTGAAAGAAAATTTTTCAATCGTTCCAATGGTGTCAAGCTGGAAACTCTGTGATAATATTTTAGTTCGCTAAAGAATCGATTCGGGTAAATAACGGCCTAAATCGGGGTAAAACATAAAGTAACTGAAAAATCAATTCAAAATTAAAAAAAAAAATAATGCTGACGTGCACTTCTTCGGGTCTTGAAGTACCTACGTACCAAATTTCATGATCGTACGACGCTTAGATTTCTCGCTATAGATTGCGCGCGCGCACACACACACACACACACACATACATACAGAGACATCTTCCTTTATTATGTAAGATTATATACTGCTTTTAACGAAGATATTTGAATTTTAATACAGCTACGCCTTTGAAACACCCTAAATAAGCTCTTTTTCATACGCCCTAAATAAGCGCACTACAGTTCGTTATACATGCGGACAAACATTTGGTTCACTGGTCGTTGACAGAACGACACAAAGATATCTTATATGCTTTGTATGCAAATTCTTTTAAATTCGCGAAGTTCAAAAACGATATTCAAGAAGTTAGACTTTAGGATTACTTAAAATAAACACTAATAAATGCAAATACTTAAAGTCGCTAAAAAAAGAGCTCCTTTATGCCTGAAATAAAATTCGCAAAATTAATTGTTATGGGAGCGAGTTGTTATACGATTCAAATTAAATTTTCACTATATATTGAAACTATATATTGAGTCCACTATATATAGAAATAATTTTATGTTTTAAGAATTGAAAATTTATCTTTTAAATTTACGAATTTAGAAAATAGCACATTCCATTCAGTTCATATCTGTCTATACAGAACATCTGAGATAACGTTCGCAGACCACCGACTTCTGGAACGCGAAAAATATCGTCTGCAGGATCGACGGACATTGATTTAACGAATGCGATTTTGGGGTTTTAAAGTCCATAATTTCTGCATGTCTGCTTTAAAGACGACAAGAAAAACTATTTCAAACAATAGTAATGCTTTTTCTGATAGCCCACAATTACACTTTTCAAACATCATCAAAAGACCAAAATTCGAACGCACACCCGTTAAAAAAATATCAAAACCTGAATGAGCAAAAAACATCCGATTCCAAGAAAATAAATCGAAGCCATTTTGATATCACTTTAAAAATGTTTGCTTCATTGACGCTAATGAAAAAAAAATTTTTTTTGACTATAAAAACATTGTAACTGGACTATAAATAACAGCTTTGTGGTTAAAAAGCGAGCTCTTCTTTCCAACGATATAGGTTACTTTGCAGGGAAAATTCGATTTTAGGAAATAATGGCGGAGGCTTGATTTTAGGAAATAATGGCGGAGGCTCGATTTTAGGAAATAATGGCGGAGGCTCGATTTTAGGAAATAATGGCGCAAGCCGTCTCTTATGAAGTCAATGAGAGAATAGTGAAGAGTAGAATATATGATGCACAGCAAGCAGTATCTCGTTATAAAATACATTACCCCGGATTTTAACGTCTATTTATTTATTTTACTTCTCATAAACAACAGTCAACACGAATCGGGAATTAAAACCAATTGATCGCTTGCGTCATATATTTAGAGTACTAGTTGAGTTGTAATTTTATTTAACTATTAATAAAATATGTTGTCACAGATTCTAAGGTTTATATTTTTTATTGTACCTATTGTTTACGAATTATAGGACAGAATGCCACTGTTACACTATTTGCATTAAACAGTAGAATAAACTTACCCGTCAAAACATCCAGAGATCCTCCTTCTTTCAAAGAAATTTCCGCTTCACAACATGACAAGCGTGAGAAATTACATGTCGAAAAAATGTCGCATGCCAGTGTCTCTTGAAATGACGCAGAAAAGTACAAAACTGACAGATTTCGGTACCGAAATATATCCACGAGTTACCTAAAAAGAAGTTGTTAAAAGAATATTATGTCGAACAAACCGCTTTTTTCTGAATTAATAAAATGGTATTTGACAAAGTAAAAAAAAAATAATTAATGAGGACAGACATCCATTTCCTTACAGATTCAATTTTTTCTTTATTTTTTTTATCTTTATATGCGTGGTTCCTAGGCAAGTCCTAAAGAACCCAAAATAACTTTGTAAGGATAGGTCCTCGAGTGTACACGTTAGCTCTATCTGCAGTACAGTGGCTATGCCCTATCGAATAAAAGTGATTACAGCACGCGCGGAGAATTAAAATGTCAGGACAATGCACTCGACAACAAAGCGAGATAGACGAAATAGGTCAATTACAAAGTTTAAAACGTTGGCAAATGAGTTGAAATCGACTCTAAAACTGTTAAAGAAGGCATTTATTTCACACCATCGAGTTATTAGCAAATGGCTATCCCATTCAAGATGTACAATAAACAACGCTCATATGTACAGAAATTGAATGTATGTCCTCCCTCAGCAACAATGCATATTTGAATTGGAGAAAAATATGACCGCGGTACATTAACAAGCATTGCAGGTGTCACCGTGTTACAGACGTTGATGATACGACTTTTTGGCAGGTATTTATTGGCTTCCATATACGCGCTCAGTACGTTCCTGATATCGATTCCTGATCCTCGGATAATCCTTCTACAACGTTTTAAATAACATTTTTCTTCTATCTCGCTTTATCGGAGAGTTCATTAACCTACCTTCTTGACTTCTCTGTAGCGGCGCTGAAATTACTTTTATTCGATTGGGCATGGTCACTTTACTATGGATTGGCGTATGCACTCTTGGCCCTTTCCTTACAAAGTTATTTAGGATGCTTAAGGGGAACTTCTATCTTATTTAGGATGCTTTCCAATATATTTATTATTTTATATATTACTTATATATTTCGATATTTCTTATATATTTCGATATTTCTTATAAACTTCGATATTTCTTGTTTCTTATATATTTCGATATTTCTTATAAATTTCTATATTTCTTATATACTTCGATATTTCTTATATACTTCGATATTTCTTATATACTTCGATATTTCTTATATACTTCGATATTTCTTATATATTTCGATATTTCTTATATATTTTGATATTTCTTATTTCTTATATATTTTGATATTTCTTATATATTTCGATATTTTTTATATATTTTGATATTTCTTATTTCTTATATATTTTGATATTTCTTATATATTTTTATTTCTAATTTCTTATATATTTCAATGTTTCTTATATATTTCAATTTTTCTTATATATTTCGATATTTATATATTTCAATGTTTCTTATATATTACGATATTTCTTATTTCGTTATTCCTTATATATTAAGAGTATATCAGTGCCACCTAACTGAAAAATATTGGGAACATAATTTAGAAAATTTTATGTAATCGGCTTTTCCATCTATCTGCATTTCTGTCAGCAGCCAATCAAATTCCTCGTACAGCGTTACACATATAGTCGGCAAAAAAGAAAATATATATATAAGATTTTTAATTGTACCCTTCTCAAGTTACATATTAGTGCCCGCCACGCCCATTTTCTAGCGATAACTTCGCCAACATGATATCTCCGTGAGAACCACTCTCTCCAAGCGCTTGTAAAAACGAAAAGGGAGTTCAACAACTCACCTCTTTACCTTATTCCGCTCGCATTTCAAGTTCAACCGCCTCCGGGCGAGTGCAGCGAAAACAGCAACATTGTTTCGGACTGCAATGAAAACAATTTCCACCCAATTGGGCGATTGCGACTCGTAACATATTGTAAATTGCGAAAAATGGGAGAAGGGGCAGAACAGTCGTTGCCACGCAACTCGGTGATGCCCGAAGTCGATAGTTGAGATTAATTTTACGCATACCAAAATGACGGATGACCAGTTTTTTAAGTTTCCTTACAATACATATGTAAAGTGTAGTTCTAGGTGCATAAAATATATGAAGTGAAATATAAAGTGTAGTTCCAGGTGCATAAAATATGTAAAGTGAAAGTGTAGATAGGATTAAAAGAATCCGATCCTAGATGGACTGACACATCTTGATAATCCCTGTAAACAAGTTTTACAAATGAATCAGTTTCCCAAATCAACAAGTTTTTCAATTGCACCCACGTGTCTATCTATATGTGCGTGTCTGTCTGTCGGCAGTGGCGTATTTCAAACTTCAATTTGAGGGGGAGGGGTGCTTTTGTGTGAATCATATCTATTTTTGGAGTATATGTTGCGGTTATCGGAGCGTTACGAAAAATGTAAACATTTTGGATAGTTATACTCGTATCTTCAGATCTAATGTATATAACTTTTGTTTTGGGGTCCAGATTAGGAATGTATAAAAATAATTTCAATTTTTTAATATTTTAACCTTTTTTTTTTAAAAAAAACGTATCTGTCCGAACAAGATTTTTTTTTTACTTTCACTCGAAATATCTTTAATTTATAAAATATAGATATAAATAGTAAGCGACAAAAATATGTATTAGGAAATTTAGTTTCTAAATCTATATTTTGTTTTTAAAAAATCTCTTAAAAATTTCAAGCATCGTCTTGTCAATTTGAATAAGATTGACAATATTCCGTTTCCCAAGTTTGTAATGCTCATATCTCAGAAATTAAGCGTGCTATGAACAATAAAGAATACTTTGTGTCTCTTTAAATTCCGCATAAATGTATATAATTGTATTTTGGACCGGGCTCTTAGTGTCTGAAGTACAGTGGTTATAATTCGAAATTTTAGTATTTTAACTTGGGTATTCCAATGAGTTTTATAAATTTGCAATATTAAAAATGTCACGAGCAGCCGGAGCACGTCTTTTTGAATTATTTGTTTAATTTTTAAAAGCTCCTTGTTTGTTCCTATTTTAATTTTTGGGGGTAAAAATGGGTTGTTTTTCCAATTCAGGGACTCACTCCATAACGACCCATTGAATGAAGAGTGGATTTTTTTTTTTATCACATGGGTGTTTAGACAGCATTTTGATATGTTTTAATTTGGGCGGGGGTTGGAACCCCCTAACCCTCTTTTCAATGCGCCTCAGTCTGTCAGTGAATCTGTGGGAAGAATATCTTTTGAACAAATTGAGTTATGCCAGTACAATTTTGTAAGTTTATTTCAACCAGTAATCGTAAGATGTCAATTGATTTTCGGAGATCAAACAAAAGGAGACGCCCTCCATTTTCCCAACATTCTCTTTTACAAAAATCGAAAAACGTTATTAGAATAATTAAATTTAAAAATGTTACAAACAAATAACCATTTTATATAAAATTTTAAATTTAAATACGAATGTCATCTTTCAGTGGTGCAATTTCAAGAATTTTTTTTTTTGGGGGGGGGGGGAGGGGGAGGGCAAAAGCATTTCTTAAGGAGGATGGCAAATGTGGATGGACTATTATTCTGAGGAGGGAAATATAATTTGGTAAGGAAAATTATATAGGAAAACATAATAACTTGGAAATTCTTGAGGGATGGCAGCCGATTCTCTGCCCCCCCCCCCTCAAATAGCGTATTTGGAATCTTTAATGAAATTGGATGATTTTTTTAATCATTAACAATAAATCTATTGATTTTTTTTCAATCCTTAACAATAAATCTATTGATTTTTTTCAAACATTAACAATAAATCTACTGATTTTATTTTCAATCATTAACAATATATCTATTGATTTTTTTCAGCGAGATGGAGTTATATTAAAACTTTGGCAACCATAAAATCCACATTGAATACAAAACACAATTAAAATTAATTTTGCCAACCTAGTTAATAGCAGAGTATAAAAGAAATGCTAACTTACTTTATAGAAACAAGTAAAAATTTGCTAGGAAGGATGTTTTTCATGGAGAAGAAATTATTTCTTAGAGAAATAGCCCCCTTCTTACATTTATATGCTACAAAATACTAATTCAGAAAAATAACAGTAAGTAATAAGAGCGTAAATAACCTCCACCTTTACAATTAATTAAATTCCCCTTACTTCAATCAAGCATTTTACATAACACCACTAAACTACGTGTAGGGAGCAATAATAAACTTAATATCTAGTTGACTACGCAATCGATTGAAAATTTAATCAAATATTTGTAATCATATTCAATTTAATTAATTAGTCATCAATCAGTGACTAACGGGCTAGTTAGCAATCAGTATAAAATTTAATCATTCTCAAATTCAATCATAAAAAACAAAGATCCATCTCGGCCCATCTAAAAGTCATCACTCTTTAAAATAGGGTCAGTAGTTTAAGCTATAGGTTAGACCACAAATTTTTTTTTTTCAGCTTTGAGAAAAAACAACAGTGAAAAATGAGTCAAGTCTAACTTTCTTGAGGGCTGAGCCCCGAAAATCGGGATTTGTATCGTCAAATATAATATATACTTGCCAGTTTCGGACATGACGACTTGATGGGGCGGACCTCTATACCGCATTTATAAAATTTTCTAAGGGAAATTTTTTATCTAAACTAGAGAAGATTTTTACCTTACTGTGAGGAATTCTATCACTCACCATAATTACTGTTAGTATATATCCCTAAAAAGGATAAATGCCTCTGTGTAAGCATTTATTCTTCCCCACAATTCTATCCCCATTACGTTTATTATGTCCTATTAGGAAACCCAAAACTGAAAACGAAAGGAAGGCTATTTTGAAGTTGATAAATTTTCGCTTTGCCGCTATTTGTTATCGATCCATAAAAGGGGGTGAGAAAGAAGCGTTAAATAATTGGCTCGGTATGATAAATGGTTGACTTGAAGACTTTAATGAAGGACAAACTGGTGAAATGAAATTCGACCATCCACTTAGCAACGGTTTCCATACTACCGCTCCGTGCTATAAATGGTTTCCTGTTGTAGCTGATATGTTCGTCCTTGTTTCGTTGAGCTACTTTTTGGGCAAATAGAAATGAAATTTGATCCACAATTTTGTTCACATTTTAATACGGATTTTCGCGTCACGTTTTGTGTTTCGAAGAATACAGAAATATTTAATTTGGGGGAAATATGCATGGCCTGATTTACGCGTAGACCATGACCCTGGGCGTAAGTTTGGTAAATTAACTGCGCCTTAAATTTTGCCATAATATGCTAGAGTGGATACATGAGATTTTTTTCGAACCATTTCACAAGAAAAGGCAGGTTTTTTTTTTACCCCGAATCGTACCAAAATCTAATAAGCACCAGAGTCACCCACAAGTGACTTACCTATGGAATTAAATGAATATGAAATTTGGTCCACTAGTTTTTGAGTTAGAGTGGATACGAAGATTGCACAGACAGACACACAGAACCACAGTCACACATACAGACATCACGCTAAAAATAGTTTTTCGTATTCTGGAGGTCTCAAAAAGTGTAGATCCGTTGAAAACTTCAGTTGCGATTTTCGACATGATTCCAATACTTGCCCTATGCATTACCATGTATTGTAGGGAAAATAAAAATATGACTGAGAATTTGAATTTTTGGAATCAATACATTGGAACAAGAAATTTAAAGGAACATTTCATATGATGGCAAGAGGTGTGTGCACTACATTTTCGATGGAACTATTAAGAAGTTTTATTATTTTTTATACACATTTTACACCTTTTGTACGATAAATTTTCGAATAAACCGAAAGTGACATCTCTAGAACTAAAAGTGGAAATCATTAGTGAAATCTCCCCCCCCCCCCCCTATACCCTTAGAAATTCGATACTGGATACTGAATCCATATCAGCTATCATCAAAGCTCTATTTATAGACAATCCTGAAAAATAGATGTTTTAAGAAAAATAAAAAAAATTCTAAACAGGAAATGGTAAATAAAATTGAAAGTGGAAATCCTTATTGAATCCCTTCCCCTCTCCATATCTTCCTCGAAATTCGATACTGAACCCATATCATTCATTATCTAAGCTCTATCTATAATAATCCCTGAGAAATAGATACTTAAAAAATGGAGGTGGGGTGGTAAAAACATAGATGATGGCAAATTTCATTGCCTCCAACAAAATTTCGCTGAAAATATACTTTCTGAAAAAGTAGTTTTATCATCAGAAGAGTTTTTCAATGCAAAGAAAATGCTATTTACAGTACTATTATTTTGAGTACTTATGGGTGGATGCCCATTTGTCGATTTTTTTACAAAACTCAAAAAATTGTGTCTAACACTAATTTGTTCCATAAGCTATCCCATACATAAAATCTCCTAGTGGTACTTGCATTCGTTCTTAATTTATCATCCACACATACCTTTTCAATAGTGTTCGAAATGGGTTTAGAAGGTTCTTAAGCGTATTTATCGTCAAAATATCGAATTCTAAAATTTTCGAAAAACAATTTCTTTATTCAATAGTAAAAAAAAAGTAAAAACTAAACATTAAGATTCCTTACTGGCAACTACCCAAACGGAAAACCTTCATTATTTATTGAAAATTCCACAAGTGGCAATAATTATCTTTTAAATTAAATTTTCCTAATATCGTCTGCAGCGGTTTATTTTCCGCATAGTAGTTTTGAACATGTACAGCAAAAACGATAATTGTATTAAAATTTCGCTTCGATCCAAGCTGTTTATGACTGCTTCGAGCGCCGCCTATTAGCGGTTACGAACATCATTATACACAATGTGTGGTATTAATTAGTTTCATTCCAGTGGAAGTTTTGAAGGAAACTGCAATTAAGCTGGAGGAAAAGGATCACTTCATTAGGGGCAATTTTCCGCACTCCTTTCTATTGAAATCGAGTATAATTATCAGAGAAAAATTCTATACTTGTTTGTAGTAATACTAGAGGTAAATAAACGCTTGGAAAATTTGAAATTCTTTTTGTTTTCTTAAACGAGGGTTATCGAACTCTTCGTTTTTCCATTCGTGATCTCTCTTTGGAATCTTATTTTTCTAAATTAATTTGTAAAACTTTCAAGTTTAGTTGTTTTGTTTCTTTTACACGCTACGTTTTCGCAATGACTGACATTAAAGTGTTGTGTGGAATTTTCATAAAATAATGGATTGAAGATGTTTTCATTTCTCGAAATTTTATATTACGGACAACTGCAGATGGAGATCAATAAATGTAAAAAATAACGGGATATTATATAATATTTATAGTTTAATTTATTTAAATGCGCCAACGAAGTCACAAAGAGCTCTGGCTAAATACATATACTTAATGTTTCTTTAAAAAAAAGCTTCAAATCATTAAATCAGACAAATAAATGTTTAAATCGGTGGAGGATCAATAATTTAGGAATGACGTGTACGCCATTCCTAAAGGGCAGACGGAAAATTTCTGAATTCTAAAATTTGATGGATAAGCAAGTTTTAAAAGTGCCTGAACCCATTTCGAACACTTTGTAAATATGTCCATGTATGTGTGTATGTGTGTGTCTGCCTGTCTATAAGGTTTAAACAAAATAGCTCAAGAACGAATGCATCTACAAGAATAAAATTTTATGTGTCGATAAATTATATTAAAAACTAAACTTGATAAAATGTTTATTCATTCACATGATTAAAACTCCAATTATTCTAATTCAACCTTTTGCTTAAGGGTGGGACGCCATTGTCAGCAAAGGGAAGTCGAACTGTTTGGGATAGAGTATGTCAAATACCTGTCTTTTTGGGAGGTTCTTCGCTTGGGATGGACGTTGTCCCTCCCACCCGCAAGCAAAAGGTTAAGGTTTATATAGCATGATTCCATCATTTTCTATAATTCTGGCAACAATTAGTTATAGGTATCAAAGCAGAGTTTTTTAACAAACAAAAAGAAACACATTTGCAGACGTCACTAAGCTGTTGTCAGCTTGAAAAAACAAACTTTAAAAAACTTTGTGAAATCTTTTAAGGGACTAACTGGACTGCAAAATCTGAAAAATATACATAGTTTTCCATTCTTATAAAGATCCTTTCTACCCCAACAGGAATGGAACCACGGATCTTCGTATTGGCCAACAGACTGGTCAACAACTTCGTACTGGCCTATAGATTTGGAAGCGGCGCTTCATATACAAAAATCCATTGAATCCGTGCTAGTCGTACTAGGCTCACTTTTAGACTTCCGACATCTTTGCACTTACCTACAGGGTTGATTTGCTTATGAGCCATTGTGAAGTACCTTGCTGCCCCAACCGGGAATCGAATCACGTTCCTATCGTAACAAACCTGTTACGGATAACAAAACAGATTTTTTTCACAATAAAAAAATTCCAAATGCATTTATAGACGTCACGAACTTGAAAAAAGAATTTTGTTTTTCCAAAATATTGTAAAGGACTAACTGGAGTACAAAATTTGAAAAAAGATACATAGTTTAGCATTCTGATACTTGTAAAGAACCTTTCTGCCCCAACCGGGAATCGAACCACTGATCTTTATACTCGCCAGTCGGCGCTCTACCGTTGAGCGAATGGGATGAAATTACGCTTTTATCGTCGAAATAGACTGAGCATACTGATTGCGATATAAATCAAAAGAGAACGTTGCAGAATAGGATTCTATGAGAAAGTCAAGTGGAGAATCACACGCTATATATTTAATACAGTAGAGAAATTTAAAAAAAAGTTCTTTACAGTGTAATAGTTACCCGTTTATATCTTAGAAAATTTCCTCGAAAGGCATCCTACAGTTAGCGGTATAACCATCTCCGGGCCTGGACTGGAAAGTCGTCCCTTTCCTTCCCTAGCATATATATAGGGCGCATGTTTCCCGAATTCCAAACAAAATGTTTGTATGCTTCCAAAACTATCTTTGAAAAATTCTCATTTCTTGTGTATGTGCTCTGTATAAAGCACAAAATAAATCTGACTGAAAAACTTTTCCGTTCAGGAATTTGGAAACAAGGAGGCCGCCTCCTTTTCAGGGACAGTTCCTGGGACTGAGAGCATCTGTTTCCAGATTCTCGTCGTGTATTTTTCAGACACGAAAAATCTTCCCGACAAGGATTATAGAATGGCAACACCGACGGACCACCGGAATAAAAAAGACTAAACGCCTCATCTTTTTTTCTCCTTTCTAATCTTCTGGGACGGACAATTTGGGCCTAAATTGCGCAAAGGATTTGATATAAACTAAAAGTGGAAAGACTAGAGCGAAAAATTATGAATCATTTGTATACTATAAAATTTATATTTAAATTTGGGACTTTCTGGTTTTCACTTTCATGTTTAGGCATCGCCTCGTAGATGAATTTAACAATTCGAACGAAATGGCATACAATTTTCCCATCAGTTAGTCTATCAATTGGAAGGGGATTTGGTCACCCTAAGGAACTGCTTGAGTTAGGAGCAATACAGTGTTGTGCTAACAAGACTCTCACTTCGAGGGTGGTACTGGGTTCGGACCAAGTGTTCAGAAGGCATAGCAATATGACTGTACACGCAAGTCGAGCGACGAGGAGGACTGAGGTAGGGCAGTTTAGGTATCTTCTTCGTTGGGTTGCCTCTTCCTTAAAAAGAGAGGTGCTTGAAAAAAAAAATAGATAAATAAGAATTAATATTGCTTTGGGGCGAAATCAAATCGCGTGATTCTCACATTCTGTCAAACAGTTTTTAAATCACAAGAAAAAGAATGACCTTTAACAAAGAATAATGACTGCATGACCTCCTCTAACAAAACGCAACTACCATATGACCTCCTTAACCAAAACGCAACTACAAAATGACCTGTTCTCACAAAGCACAATTTCTATATGACTAAACCCTAATAAAACGCTCTTACCAAACGCTATCCGAAAGAATTGATGGACCCTCAATGAAATGAAGCCACTATTCAACTGATATACGCATCACAAAAATTTGTCTCATGAATATTACCACAAATTCTTTACTTTAAACCGCCATTTTTTTTAATGGACTACAGATTTAATGCAAATGTTTTCTGAAATCGATCTTTCTTGGCTAAGATGTGCAGAGTACACTTCGACGATAAGAACTTGAAATTTCGTTAAAGTAGCCCAATTGTAAAGAGCCGGCCTGCCAGTACGAAGGTCGGTGGTTCGATTCTCGGTTGGGACAGCAAAGTTCCTTACAATGACGCCCGGACAAATCAGCTCTGAAAGGTTAGTGTAATGATGTCGGAGGGCTAAAAGTGACCTTAGAACGACTGGCACGTATTCAATGGATTCTGGTATGTAGACCGCCTATTTCAATTCTGGAGAACAACGATCGCGCGCAGACAGCTGACCTGGATGATAAAAATAACATCAGAAGGCTGACCAGAGATAAAAAATAACAGGAAATGTCCAGTTAGATTGTCAGTTGTGCGCCAATCTGACATTAGAGGGTGAAGAATGCAGAGTCCACTTCAATAAGAGTATGCAATTCCGTCCCTATAGCCCAACGGCAAACCGTCGGCAGGCCAGTAAGAAGATCCGCGGTTGGATTCCGGGTTAAGGCAGCAAGATTCTTTACGGGTGGCTCTAAAGTTATTTTCTGTATCATTATACTATTACATCACACAGTTTTGAAAGTGTTTTAATATGATGTTTCATACGATTTAAAACAATTATCTAATACGTGGCTATATCACTTGCGGTTTAGAAGTTATAGTCTGATCCGTCTTTTTGAAACACCATGTAAAGATAGCCGAAAGAATTGATTACGCATGCAGCACATTTTTAATGAAATTCTCGTTATTACAGACATTAATGTGTAACCGTAAGAAAAAAAAACTAAAACCAATTATTTTTGACTTGATTAATGATAAAAATCTTTCATACAAATAAAGATCACATTCCATTGGGCTTTAGTAACATTCAGTTTTTGAGAACCATTTTAAAAATGAGGTTATTTATGATTTCACAATGCCTTATTAAAAAGAAAAGGGCATTAGTCAAGTGATTTTTCACGCTAAAAATATATATTACCTAAGACTTATTATGTGCTGTCATTTAAAAAGAAATCCTAGATTAGAGGATATTTAACGCTTTTTATCACCATTTTTATAATAGCCATTCCATATTTTACCGTTATCTCAATTTTTACAACAAATATACGAGCCAATAAACCTGCACATGATGACAAAACGAAAACGTAATTTTAAGGATCTTTTTATTTTTTTCTGCTTAAATGCTCATTGTTAAAACATGTCAGAACAAATGCATATTTTTATTTATTTATTTAACTGAGTTGGCAATGCCATTTTACAAAGTCTGGCATCAAAAAACTTATTTTTCGTTAGCAGGTTACGAATACACAGGGTTAAGTCCTTAAGCACCATAAAAATATGTAAGGAAAAGTTCATGAATGTACACGTTATAGATCTATAGCAAAGTGACCATGTTTAATTAAAAAGAAAAGGCCCCTAATAGAACAGAATTTAAAAGTTTGGCTAACGAACTTGGCAACAAAGGTAACTAGACAAAAAAAGCCAATTACAAAGTTGTATTGTCTAATGAAAGGAATTGACCCCAAACTGATACAGAATACATTTATTGGATGCAATAGGATTATTGGCGAATGGTACTTACATGAATAGAAATATAAGTCATATTAAAAACCATATTAAATATACGTCATATTAAAAACCATATTAAATATACGCCATTTTTAATATAGTTCTGATAGAGGACATTTTATTTAAAATGTCCTCTATCAGAGACAATGCGCATTTGAGTTACAGAAAAATATTAACACATACTTTAACAGATCCCAGAGAACACTTATACAAATAGCAGCATCCGTGGAACGGTTTCACACTTATTAAGCTCTCGTCAGCATGAAATAGCCGATACCAGCAATAGCCGTCAGAAAATTTACCATACTCGCAATTTTGTGAACTTTAATGGAGACCAACAAATGCTATTCGTCAGTTCCAAATTTGGGTTAGAAATAACATTATGCAAGAGCATTCAGAGGGGTGGCAAATGAGTGTACGCATTTTAACGGAACCGTTAAGCATTTTCATTCTCTTTTGCATATTATTTCGCACAGTCATATGAATGATCAGAAAACTGGAAAGAACATCTCCAGAACCGGAAATAGAAATCCTTTGTAACCCGCCCCCCTCCATCCAACCCACTTTGGAATCCGATGCTGAATCCACATCAATCATCCTCTAAGCTTCATCCATAGCCAATCTTGAGAAAAGGAATTTCAAAGAAAAAAATTTAAACTAGAAGGGAAGAAAGAACCGGAAGTAGAAATCATTAGTGAACCTCCCTTTTCCTTCAGAATTTGATGCTATATTTAAATCAGTTATTAATTAAGCTCTGTGTATGGTAGATCCTGGGAAGTAGATGTCTCAAGGATTTCTTTTCCATCCTCAAAAAAATAGTATGGCAAATTTCCCCCCAAATAATAGTAATTTTTGCCACCGAGTACTTACTTTTAAGAGTGGGTGGACTGAATGTGACAATGGTGGTAGCTCGCACCTGCCATCATGAACCTTATACAGTATTGCAAAGATAATTGGCAAAATATCCAAGGCGTTTGCATTTCGATGCACCTGAGGGAAAACCCTCGCATCCCCACGTCGAATAGTATTGTTGTTCTTTTTAGTGCTTGAAATCGTACCAATGAGATGTTTGAATATTCTATTCCACCGATGCTTGTAGTTGATTGGTTGAGCCTATGGCTCGCAGGCGTGGTCTGCATTACCTTGGCCGATGGACGTCGACTGAATTACTATTAAAAAGAAGAGTCAAAGAAAAAATGGCAAGTGAAGAGAGAAGGAGAAAGTTTACTAGGTAGGCTCAGGTTTCTAGTGAAAGAACGCGTAGGCCATCGTAGTTTCATTCCTAATCAGTGGTATGAAGTAAGTGAAGAGTTAAATAAAAACTATTTTGTTTCCTACATATATTTTTCCCTTATAAGTTGTTATATTGTAAGCGACATTTTTCTATGAAAACTCTATAAAGTTCTAGTACTTTCTTTAGAAATTTTAAGAGAATCTTCCACAGAAAATTTTTATTCTAATAAAAGAAAATTGTGAATGTAGTTATTTATGAATAGTTTTATTCACGTATGTTTACACAGATGCGTTTCTTTTATTGAATGTAAATGTGTTATGTAAAATAAATAAAAAATGAATTACATATTACAAAATAAATAAAAACGTAAAAAAAAAATTAATTTCATATATAATTATGAATTCAAACACTGTTATAAAATAAAGATATTTCGTATTGGAGAAAAGCAAGTTCTTTAAATTGTCTTCGGGATATTTTGGATATACTACGAAAAAATTCAAAATGTGTTTTAATGAGAAATTTATTGTATGATTTACTTACGTATTAAAGACCATACAGTCAAAATTTACTATTCAATGTACAAACCCCGAAGACAAAGTTAACATCCTAGACAAATCATGTCCCAAATTTCATAGATCTAGCTCAAATCTTTCTTGAGTTTCATTGACTTAAACATTGAACTTTTCAGGAATTCAATTTTTGAGAAAACAAAGTTTTAAGTTCTGTTTTATACCAGTAATTATTGCAGAAAATCAAGTTCATTAATGCTTAACTTTATAAAGTATTATTTAAAGGATTTAAATAATTTTTATCTCATTCGTTTCTACGTTATTTGAACCGAATAAAAAAGTTTCAGCCAAATAAAAAATGAATTTTTTCGAAAATGTCCTGTCCTAAACCTCTTTAATAAAGCGTCTGATGTGAACAACAGATACCTGCACCTGCAGACTCATATTCACGTTATCTTTATTTCTTCAATAATTCATTAAATTGAGTTTAATTGCAAAAAATAACAGCCATAATTATTTTAAATAGCACTGAATTTGCACTTTTCAATTCATTTTCCTTTTAATTTGGTAACTGGACTTATTTCAAAAGTGGCGTAGCGAAAATGCGAAAAAACTAAAGTATCTCGAGAACGACTAGCCCTACAGTAATGGGCTTGATCTTATTCATTTCTTCGTCAAAAATTATGTATAGGCATTTAATTGACACATTTGAGCAGACTCGTGTGTAGTTTTTTATTTTTAGATTTAACGATTTTTACGGGCCGTTTAGCAAAAAAAAGCAGGTTCTTTTTCAGAATCGTACCAAAATGTAATCAGCACCAGGTTAACTTGCAAGTGATTTATCTACCAAATGTTGTGAAATTCGGTCAATTAGTTTTTCAGTTAGAGTGGATACAAAATCTGCACATACAGACAGACACACAGACAGAGATGTCACGCTGAAAATAGTTTTTTCGTGTTCTAGAGGTCCCCAAAATGAGTAGATCCGTCGAAAACTCGAGTTGCGATTTTCGGCACGATTCCAATACGTTACTATGTATTGCAGGGAAAGTAATACTACTTCATTACAGACCCTCGAATTAGTTTTAACTTGTGAAAAGCCCCTCAAAACTATTAATCCAATTTACTATTAATACAGATCTACCTTGAACTAACGCTGAATATTTGAAGAGCCATACCGATGGTTGGTTGTCAGAGGGCTGTTCGTCGGAGGGTGTCCAGTCCATTCTCAAACTGCATCGCCCGTTACAACCCTCGCTTCAGAAGCAGAGCGTGTCGGTCCGCTCCGACGACCCCAACAACTTCTTTAGAGTCACAATGCCAGCCAACAGGGGATCTTTCCAAAGGCTGGTATCTTAAAAATTTACATTTAATCTTATTACTTTCCCTGCAATACATGGTAATGTATAGGGTAAGTATTGAAATCATGTCGAAAAGCACAACTCGAGTTTTCGACGGATCTACATGTTTTGGGACCTACGAAAATACTATTTTTAGCGCGACGTCTGTGTGTGTATGTGCGTGCAATGAATGCATCCACTCTAACTCAAAAACTAATGGATCAAATTTCATAAAATTTTATAGGTAAGTCACGTATGGGTGACCCTGGTGCTGATTAGATCTTGGAATGATTCTGGAAACAAAACCTGTTTTTTTTTTTTTTTTTGCAAAATGACCCGTAAAAATCGTCAAAATCTAAAATAAAATACTACGTATGCTCCTCAAATATACCAATTAAATGCTTGTTCTATGCGTAATGTTTGACGATGAAAAGCTTAAGACCAACTCCATCACTCTAGGACCAACCGTTCTCGAGATATTTTAGTTTTTTTGCATTTTTGCTACTCCGCCTTAGAAAATACGCCCCGTTACCAAATGAAAACGAAAATTGAATTGAAAGTGCAAATTCCGTGTCATTTCAAATAAATTATGCGTGTTATTTTAAGCCATTAAACTCAATTAACTAAATTATTAAAGAAATATACAGAAAATGAATTTCAATCTGTAGGGAAAGTCATGTACTGCCCACATCAGATTCCTTTTTCTTTATTTACATTGCACGATTGAAAAATCCATCTCGTTATTAGAAATACAATACATTTCAGAGTACGTATGAAACATATTTAGTTGGTATCTTATATATTAAAATGTAGGTATGTGTGTTTGTGTGTGTTCTGTAGTTTTACTTTCGGCTTTAAAATCAATTTGCTACAGCAGACAAAAGGAACTTTATTCTTTTTTATCAGCTCTGAGCTGTGAACTTAATCTCAGAAAATGGTGGAACACGAATTGGATGGTGAAAAGCGAAAATCTAACTTTTGAACTGAAAATTTCTAAAAACGAAAACTAAACTACTAACTTTTCTAACTAAACCAAACTTCCTTATTTTTTATTTTATTTATTTTTTTATTTTATATTTATTTATCTTATATTTGTTTATTTTATCTTTATTTTATATGTATTTATATTATTTATATATTTTATATTTATTTTATATTTATTTATTTATTTTTTTGCGATTTTTAGTATTTTCAGCATCCATTTTAAAGGCATGGTATATTTACAACGTATTATGTCCCTGTTCTACAATTGGTATACGGTTATGCATAGAAAAATCGGAACCAGGAAATGATTTTGATTCAAAACAGACGATTTAGAAATGGTGGCGTTATTTGCATTTGTATTATTTACTTAGTGAGCAATTATATAAGACCTGCTCAACACAGCGTAATACGATCTACTTTAATATGTACTTCCATAAGAAATCGCTTATCTAATCTAAAGGATCCATTAAAAAATAGACCATCAACGTTAGCCTTAAAGGGACCTATTTGTATACCCTTATAGGACTGTTCTGGTTTAAAAATTAAACGAACTAAGCACTAACGTGTTATGCTTTTTTATTAGAATAAAACCTCAGTAACGGACACTCTCGAATAGTGAACGCACACATTTAAGGAACATTTTTGTTATTTTTGTCCCAAAATTTATTTGGTTATATGTATTTATCTTTAAACTAGACATTTCACGCGTTCCTCGCGAAAGTGGTGCAAGTTTTTTTTTATAGTTTTTTTTAAATTCCTTTGTTTCGCCACCTCTAATTCGAACTTTCAAAACTTTCAATTTTCTCGTTGATCTGGAAATCTCTTTTCTTCTCGTTGATCTCGCATTCCGAGGACAGTCTTAGGCTCTTAGGTCCAACAACTTTGTCCAATAATTTTGCAACGTATGAATGTACACGTTATATATCTATCTATAAGTAAGGTGACTCTTCCCGATCGAATAAAAGTAATTGCAGTGCCCCTAGCGGAGAATTTAAAAAGTTAGGATTAACTCGGATACAAAGCGAGACAGACAAAAGAGCCACGCACGAAGCTGTAGAGCATTTTCTAATGAGAATGAATCGACATTAAAACGGTTACAGAAAGCATTTTTTTCACACAACAGGGTTGTGAGCGAATGGTGATAATGATACATTACGATAATGATACATTAGACGACATTCACACGAAGAGAAATCTAGTGTTTAAAATAAAATTCGTCAGAGACAATGCCCATTTTAATTCCAGAAATAATAAGACCGCATACTTTGACAAGCATTGCAGATGTCATCGTCTTAGAGGCCCTGCAAACACAGCGTTTCACCGGTATTTATTGCATTCCATATACGCGTTTCGTTCGCTCCTGTTATCGATTACTAAAAATTAGACAATTCTCTATAACTCTGTAATTGCCTTTTTCTTTTTTTATTATATCGTTTTGTTGAAGAGTTCGCCATACTAACTTTTTTAATTCTACGCTAAGAGAGCTACAATCCCATTTAATCGATCGAGCACGGGTACTTTTCTGTAGATAGGCCTAACGTATGCACTCATGCACCTTTCCTTACAAGGTTATTGGGGACCCAGATTTTCCTAGAAATCCTATATAGATAAACAAAGAAAGAAATAATTTAAATCCGTAGGGATAAACATGCACTACACAAATCAGTTATTTAATTATCAAAATATTGTAAATTAAAGACTGTATCCGACGTAGCCTAAGATTTAAAGCAGGGGTTAATTCAATTCATGCATTCAATTTTTCAAAAGGTTTAGTCATGCCCCCTTCGCTTTTTAAAACTGCCATGTTAGCATTATCGTCTGCAACCCCAGCAACTCTTTTGCGATAAATACTTCACTGCTGTGACGTTCGTTGCATAGCAACGCCTAGTGCATAGTAACCAGCAACCCGAGTGACCCGAAGAATGAAGGCCTTCCCCAACGGAATCGACAATCTCAATTTTTATGCTTTTGTTTGAAAATTCGCAGAAAATAAAAAAATAGAGTAATTAAAAAAAATCTTTATTAGAATGCGAAAACATACATCCATATTTTTGCCAAGCTATAGAATTGTGCAAAACCTCCATTTTCGGATGCGGCGAAGTAAGTATAAAATAACCTAAAAAAAGACAAATTTCGATGTATTTAAAATAAATAAATTAATATGAAGGAATTTTCCTACGGAAAACTAAAGCAACGTAAATAAGCACAAATAACACAATAATGCAGCATACAACTGTTTCGGGAATACGCTGGATCCCCTTCGTCAGTATAAAAGAACCAAAAAAGGAAGGGACGCGAAAGAAAGAAGCAGGGGATTATATACCCAAGACCTGGGTTAAGAGAGAGCCAATCAAAAAGCGGCATTGGATCCTCTAAACAGCTGTATGCTGCATTATTATGTTATTTGTACTTATTTACATTGCTCTAGTTTTCCTTATTCTTCGCATAAAGGCATAAAGAGAGTATTTCTGTACACATTCCTGCGTATACATTTCACAACTGTCCGGCGATATGATTTTCCGCTACATACAACATACACAGACCAGGGCCGTAGATATATTGAAGACGGGCTAGAATGAAAATAAGGGGGGGGGGGGGGGGCTCAACATTCTAAAAGAAGGGACGCAACAAAAACGCAATTAACAATTAGTCATTAACATTTATAAACCATAATCGTTACTATTATATATTTCAATCCATATAAATTATTAACAAGTAATTGCATATTTATATGTATAAGCTAAGAGTTGATTAGGAATATTCATATAGCTACTATACATCAATATTAACATATAATAATTACAATTCATTTTAATAAAAGCATTCACTAGTAGTAAAGATGGTAATGAATCGAAGAGAATTCCTGAAAGTTAATACAAGTTAATGCTTAATATTAACTCATAACAGTGAACCCCCGCACTAATACAAAAGGATCCTAAATACTATTGTCATAATTTTTATTATTTTTAAATTAAATATGTAAGTAAATAGATCATCAGTATAACCACAAATTCAGTTAAATTAAAAAAACCTTTAAAACGAAGTAATTTATACAAAAATCTCAAAGCAATTTTCATGCAAAATTTGGATGTGTTGGATGAAATTTCATATCACTACGAAACATTTAATATTTTTATCAGGGGGGACTGAGTATATCTCTTGGGGGGGGGGGCTTAACCCCCTCTGTCCCTTACCTGGCTACGGCCCAGATACAGACAAACAATCTTTTATTACGTAAGATAAAACAATTAGCATAATGCAATATAGTTATGCAAATACAACATTTAATTCCTCTAACTATTCGGGACACAAGGAAGGAATGTGAGCATTTTTATATAAAAGACCCAAAGACCCCCCCCCCCCCCCCCCCAAAAAAAAAAAAAAAAAAAAAAAAATCTATTCGCATTTCTGTCCAATCTTACTTAGGAGCAGCTTCTTTTACTTCCCGAGTGGTACATTAGGAGTTTCTTTGGGATAATTTGGCCGCATTCCTCACTTAAAGCTTTGTTGCGTTCGGTACTTTTAGTAATGGAGCAGAAAAAAAAAAAAAATAGAAATTACGTCGTTTGAGGGGCTAAACAGAAAATCACAATCAAGGAAACACCTAAATTGCGAATATTAGAAGCTATTATGTTTTAATCCGATGTGTGTCCAAGAAAAGTGCAAATATTGAAAATTTCAAATAATTATGTGGTTCTTTGATCTGTTCTTTTTTTCAACATTTTATTACTTTCCCTAAAATACATAGTAATGTATTGGGAAAGCATCGGAGTCGTGTCGAAAATCGCAACTCGAGTTTTCGACATTTTGGGATCTCTAGAACACGCAAAAAAAAAAAAAAAAACGAATTTTAGTGTGATGTCTGGGTGCATGTCTCTGTGTGTGTGTGTGTGTTTGTGCAATATATGTATTCACTCTAACTCAAAAATTAATTGACCAAATTTCAAAAACTTTTATAGGTATGTCAGGTGTGGGTGACCCTGGTGCTGATTCGATTTTGGTACAATTCTGGAAAAAAAATTTCCTCTTTTTTTTGCGAAATGGCCCTCAAAAGTTGTCAAAATATAAAATACTACGTAACCTCAAATATACTGAATCAATTAAATGCTTGTTTTATACGTAATTTTTGACGATGAGAATATGAATAAGACCAATTCCATTACTCTATGACTAGCCGTTCTCGAGATATTTTAGTTTTTTCGCAATTTTGCTACGCGTCTTTGAAAATACACCCTCTACCAAATGAAAACAAAAATGTAATTTAAAATGCAAATTCAGTGTTATTTCAAATAATTCTGCGTGTTATTTTGTACAAGTAAACTAAATTTTATGAATAATTGAAGAAAAAGATAAAATGAAATTGAATTTGTGGGGAAAACTATGTGCTGTTCACATCAGATTTTTACTTTCCCTGCAATACACGTTAATGTATAGGGAAAGTATTGGAATCATGTCGAAAATCGCAACTCGAGTTTTCAACAGATCTACACGTTTCGAGACCTCTAGAATACGAAAAAACTACTTTTAGCGTGTCGTCTGTGTGTATCTGTCTGTCTGTGCAATGTATGTATCCACTCTAACTCAAAAACTAATGGACCGAATTTCATAAAATTTGGTAGGTAAGTCAGCTGTATGTGACCCTGGTGCTGATTAGTTTTTGGTACGATTTGTAAAAAACAGAACCCACCTTTTTCTGCGAAATGATCCGTAAAAATTTCATTTATACGGCCTAGCTAAAATACTAATTTACCAAATTTCACAGAATTTGGTAGATAAGTTCCTTATTAGATACTTTGGTGCTGATAAGAATTTGGTACGATTCGGAAAAGAAGAACCAGTCTTTTCTATGAAATGGCCAGCAAAAATTTCATGTATCCACCCTAGCTAAAATACTAATTGACCAAATTTCACAATATGTGGTAGATAAATTACTTGTGGGACACTCTGGTGCTGATTCGATTTTGGTACGATTCGGAAAAGAACAACCTGCCTTTTTTTTTGCCAAATGGCCCGCAAAAATCGAAAAGAAAAAAAAAATACGTATGCTGAAATGCATCAGTTAAATTCTTGTTTTATACGCAATTTTTGACGAGGAAAAGAATATAACACACTCCATTATACTTTAGGACTAACCGTTCTCAAGTTATTTGAGATTTCTTGCATTACGTCGCTATCGGAAAAATGTCCAATTACCAAATAAAAACAAAAATTGAATTAAAAATGCAAATTTAGTGTTATATGGTGCAATTAAACTCAATGTAATGAATTATTAAAGAAATAAAGAAAATATGAATTTAAGTCTGCAGGGAAAGTCATGTGTTGCTCCCATCAGATTTTTTTAACTTGTTCTGGTGTTTGTTTATCAGTGCGATTCACTTCTTTGAAGTCCTAAACACTTAGGTTTCTTTAATTATGAAATGCAGTATTTATTTATTTTTTAAACCGTCCAGTTCAACCAAAGGGTGCAGGGCAGTTATAAGGGAAAGACCACAGAAAAACAGCACATAAACATACACTCATGTCCAAAAGTTAAAGAAACAAAGTGAAAAATTTGAGATGGGCAGCACATGCCTTTCCTTGCAGTCTCATATTCACGTTTTCAATTTCTTCCATAATTCATTATATTGAGTTTAATGGCACAAAATAATGCCCACAATTATTTAAAATGTCACTGAATTGGCACTTTTAATTCAATTTTCGTTCTCAGTTGGTAACTGGACTTTTTTTTCAACTGTGGTGCAGCGTAATTGCAAAAAAAATAATAATAATAATAATAAAAATAAAATGTCTCGAGAACGACTATTCCTAGTGTAATGGGGTTGGTCTTATTCATTTCATTGTTAAAAATTATGTATAAAACAAGCATTTAATTAATATATTTGAGCATACGTAGTTCTTATTTTAGATTTTGACGATTTTTGCGGGACAGTTCGCAAAAAAGACAGGTTACTTTTTCCGAATCGTACCAAAATCTAATCAGCACCAGGGTAACCCACAAGAGACTTATCTGCCAAACTTTGTAAAATTTGATCTAATAGTTTTTCAACTACAGTGGATACAGGCAATTTTTGCGGGTCATTTCGCAAAAGAAGGCGGGTTGTTTTTCCCGAATCGGGCCAAAAACTAATTAACACCAGGGTCACACACAAGTAACTTACCAACGGTCCATTAGGTTTCGAGTTAGAGTGGATACATACATTGCACAGACAGAAAAACAGATACATACACATACAGACATCACGCTAAAAATTGTATTTTCGTGTTCTAGATGTCCCAAAATGTGTAGATCCGTCGAAAACTCGCGTTGCGATTTTCGGCGTGATTCCAATACTTTCCCTATACATTACCATATTTGCAAGGAATAAAAAAAATCTGATGTGGGCAGCACATGACTTTCCCTGTAGACTTAAATTCATATTTCTTTATTTCTTTTATAATTCATTAGATTGAGTTTAATTGCATCAAATCACACTAAATTTGCATTTTTAATTCAATTTTTGTGTTTATTTGGTAATTGGACAATTTTCCGATTGCGGCGTAACAAAAATGCAAGAAATCTCAAATATCTTGAGAACGGTTAGTCCTAAAGTATAAAGGAGTGTGTTATATTCTTTTTCTCGTCAGAAATTGCGTATAAAACAAGAATTTAATTGATACATTTCAGCATACGTAGTCTTTTTTTTTCCCTTCAGATTTTGGCAATTTTTGCGGGCATTTTGTAAAAAAGGCAGGTTGTTATTTTCCGAATCGTACCAAAACCTAATCAGTACCAGAGTATCTCGCAAGTAACTTATCTACCAAATTTTGTGAAATTTGGTCAAATAGTATTTTAGCTAGAGTGGATACATGATATTTTTGAGAGCCATTTCGTAAAAAAAGGCGGGTTCTTTTCCGAATCGTACCAAATTCTAATCAGCACCTGAGTATCCAACAAGTAACTTATCTACCAAATTTTGTGAAATTTGGTCAATTAGTATTTTAGCTAGAGAGGATAAATGAAATTTTTACGGGCCATTTCGCAAAAAAGGCGGGTTCTGTTTTTACGAATCGTACCAAAAACTAATCAGCACGAGAGTCACATCCAAATGACTTACCTACCAAATTTTATGAAATTCGGTCCATTAGTTTTTGAGTTAGAGTGGATACATGCATTGCACAGACACATAGACACACAGACAGACACACAGATAGATACACACACAGACGTCACGCTAAAAGTAGTTTTTTCGTATTCTAGAGGTCTCGAAACGTGTAGATCCGTCGAAAACTCGAGTTGCGATTTCGACATGATTCCAATACTTTACGTATACATTACCATGCATTGCAGGGAAAGTAAAAAATTCTGATGTGGGAAACACATGACTTTCCTTATATAGTGTAATGAATTTACTACTTTTACAGTAAAATAAAATAGGTTTTTCTCATAGTAGATACTAATATTCTTTTCAAGATATTGAATTTTCGAAAATTAATCGTCATTTTCATTGATTTAGCGTCATTTTTATCCATTTGACAAGATTTTTGTTAATTTGGCCATATTTAAAAAAGTCGCCAAGTTGGAAATATTCCACCAAATAATTCGCCAAAATCTCGCCAAGCGTTATGGACGAGAAGTAAGTTATTCTTACAGCAGATAAATGACTATTGGCGTTCAAATACAAAAGTATTACTCAAAGTATCTTTTTCATGAATGGAACGAGCTAAATCCACGAGAATGATGTCACCCAATTTATCGCATGGTATTACATATGAAAAGTGAACATGTTTCTCAATAGGAAATATTTTTGTTTTATTTTATACTAGCCGCCTTTGGCGACCAGCCTGTTCGCTACCCTTGAAAATTCTGACCGTGGCAAACTCGTTGGCGCGACCTACCAGAAAGGTGTAAGGTAACTGCTTGGAAGGCCAGGAAGTGCCACACAATTTAGACCGGAACCCAATGGGGGAGGCATCCAAAGAGACCGTACCCTCCTTCCCCTACCACAAACCTCTCGGAAGGACTTGCAGTCCCACACGTTTAACGTGATCGTACTCCGCGTGAACACGGCTGCAGTTTTGGCAATGGCGGGAATCGAACCCGGGCCTACCGAGTGAAATTCCCGCGCGCTGACCACTGGGCTACCGTGCCATCCGCGACAATCTCCATAACTTTATTTTTATTCGGCAATTTTGGGAATCGAACCCGGGCCTACCAAGTGCAAATCCCGCGCACTAACCACTGGGGTACTTCACCCTCCGCGATATTCTTCATAACTTTCTTTTTATTCACCCAATTTAGACCGGAACCAAGTGGGAGAAGCATCCACAGGGACCGTACCCTTCTTCCCCTACCACCAACCTCTCGGAAGGACTTACAGACCCACATGTTTAACGTGATCGTACTCCGCGTAAACACGGCGGCAATTTTGGGAATCGAACCCGGGCCTACCGAGTGCAATTTCCGCGCGCTAACCATTGGGCTACTTTGCCCTACGCGACAATCTCCTTAACTTTCTTTTTATTCATCCAATTTAGACCGTACCCTCCTTCCCCTACCACCAACTTCTCGGAAGGACTCACGGACCCACATGTTTAACGTGATCGTACTCCGCGTAAACACGGCGGCAATTTTGGGAATCGAACCCGGGCCTACTGAGTGCAATTCCCGCGCGCTAACCACTGGGCTTCTTCGCCCCCAGCGACTATCTCCATAACATTCTTTTTATTTACCCAATTTAGAACGGAACCCAGTGGGAGAGGCATCCACAGGGACCGTACCCTCCTTCCCCTACCACCAACCTCTCGGAAGGACTTCCGGACCCACATGTTTATCGTGATCGTACTCCGCGTGAACACGGCGGCAGTTTTGGAAGTGGCGGGAATCGAACCCGGGCCTACCGAGTGCAATTCCTGAGCGCTAACCACTGGGCTGCCTCGCCCTCCGCAACTTTCTTTATATTCACCCAATTTAGACGGGAACCCTGTGAGGGAGGCATCCACAGGGACCGTACCCTCCTTCCCCTACCACCAACCTCTCGGAAGGACTTCCGGACCCACATGTTTATCGTGATCGTACTCCGCGTGAACACGGCGGCAGTTTTGGAAGTGGCGTGAATCGAACCCGGGCCTACCGAGTGCAATTCCTGAGCGCTAACCACTGGGCTGCCTCGCCCTCCGCAACTTTCTTTATATTCACCCAATTTAGACGGGAACCCTGTGAGGGAGGCATCCACAGGGACCGTACCCTCCTTCCCCTACCACCAACCTCTCGGAAGGACTTCCGGACCCACATGTTTATCGTGATCGTACTCCGCGTGAACACGGCGGCAGTTTTGGAAGTGGCGGGAATCGAACCCGGGCCTACCGAGTGCAATTCCTGAGCGCTAACCACTGGGCTGCCTCGCCCTCCGCAACTTTCTTTATATTCACCCAATTTAGACGGGAACCCTGTGAAGGAGGCATCCACAGGGACCGTACCCTCCTTCCCCTACCACCAACCTCTCGGAAGGACTTACGGGCCCACATGTTTAACGTGATCGTATTCCGCGTGAACACTTCGGCAGTTTTGGCAGTGGCGGGAATCGTACCCGGGGCTACCGCTAACTTCCCGCGCGCTAATTTACAATTTAAAATGACCATATGCTCTCTAAGCTCTTAATTCCATCATCCTCATTCCATTGTTCCATCATTTAAAATATCCATAAAATTTAAATATCCATCGTTCCATCATTTAAAATATCCATAAAATTAAAATATCCATCGTTCCATCATTTAAAATATCCATAAAATTAAAATATCCATTTAAAAAATCCATATCGTTCCATCATTTAAAATATAAATATAATAATTTCTACAGTGCATATGTTAAGCTCTTATTTCATTTAAAATCGGAAGCGCGGGAAACGGAAAGTAAAAACTAATTCGGTTTCTTATTGTCCCACCCATCGCTATGCATATACAGAACCGTGACGTCACCTCCACCTTGACGTCCCCACCCACCACCTTCCCTGCTTCAGCGGGGGAGAAACGAAGCGTCACGCAGAGCGGAACGGCGAGAAATTTAAAATCATGACGTCTTTAAAATTGCGATCCTGAAGGCAATTTTCATTATTTCTGGACCAGATTAGACTTGTAAGAATGCCAGATGTTTGACCTTTCTGAAAATGTAAATTATTAGTCGAAATTATGAGTACTTTTCACGATGCGAGAATTTAAAAACCAAAAATCGTTTTCTTGAGCAAAAAGTGACTTTTGTTTTAAAATCTTTAAAAAATATTAGAAATCGAAATTCAGATTTGAAATTGATATATTTTTACTCGAAATTCTCTGCTCTTTCCGATGGTGTAATTTGTTTTTTTCTACGATGTCTGGATCGTGGAGAAAAAAGGGCAAAAAGGGCAAAAAACGGTCGAAATCGCATAAAACATTAAATAAATAAAAAAATAATTAAAATTTTAAAAATCGGTTTTCACGTGTCCCCTTCCCTCCCCCCCGGGTCTCCGATTGCCAAATTTCGTAGCTCTCCGACGCGCGGTCGCGAAACGTATAGTGTATAAGGCAGACAGACACACACACACACACACAGACATTGCCTTTTATTATTTACTAGCCGCCTTTGGCGACCAGCCTGTTCGCTACCCTTGAAAATTCTGACCGTGGCAAACTCGTTGGCGCGACCTACCAGAAAGGTGTAAGGTAACTGCTTGGAAGGCCAGGAAGTGCCACACAATTTAGACCGGAACCCAATGGGGGAGGCATCCAAAGAGACCGTACCCTCCTTCCCCTACCACAAACCTCTCGGAAGGACTTGCAGTCCCACACGTTTAACGTGATCGTACTCCGCGTGAACACGGCTGCAGTTTTGGCAATGGCGGGAATCGAACCCGGGCCTACCGAGTGAAATTCCCGCGCGCTAACCACTGGGCTACCGTGCCATCCGCGACAATCTCCATAACTTTATTTTTATTCGGCAATTTTGGGAATCGGACCCGGGCCTACCAAGTGCAAATCCCGCGCACTAACCACTGGGGTACTTCACCCTCCGCGATATTCTTCATAACTTTCTTTTTATTCACCCAATTTAGACCGGAACCAAGTGGGAGAAGCATCCACAGGGACCGTACCCTTCTTCCCCTACCACCAACCTCTCGGAAGGACTTACAGACCCACATGTTTAACGTGATCGTACTCCGCGTAAACACGGCGGCAATTTTGGGAATCGAACCCGGGCCTACCGAGTGCAATTTCCGCGTGCTAACCATTGGGCTACTTTGCCCTACGCGACAATCTCCATAACTTTCTTTTTATTCATCCAATTTAGACCGTACCCTCCTTCCCCTACCACCAACCTCTCGGAAGGACTCACGAACCCACATGTTTAACGTGATCGTACTCTGCGTGAACGTGGCGTAAGTTTTGGCAGTGGCGGGAATCGAACCCGGGCCTACTGAGTGCAATTCCCGCGCGCTAACCACTGGGCTGCCGCGCCCTCCGCGACAATCTCCATAACTTTCTACATATTCACCCAATTTAGACGGGAACCCAGTGGGGGAGGCATCCACAGGGGCCGTATCCTCCTTCCCCCTACCACCAACCTCTCGGAAGGACTTACGGACCCACATATTTAACGTGATCGTATTCCGCGTAAACACGGCGGCAGTTTTGGCAGTGGCGGGAATCGAACCCGGGCCTACCGCTAACTTCCCGCGCTCTAATTTGCAATTTAAAATGACCATATGCTTAATTCCATCATCCTCATTCCATTGTTTCATTGTTCCATCATTTAAAATATCCATAAAATTAAAATATCCATTTAAAATATCCAAAAGTTAAAATATACATTTAAAAAATCCAGATCGTCCCATCATTTAAAATATAAATATAATAATTTATATAGAGCAAAGGCGCTCTATTTAGAACCGTGACGTCACCTCCACCTTGACGTCCCCACCCACCACCTTCCCTGCTTCAGCGAGGGAGAAACGAACGGAACGCCGAGCGGAACGGCGAGAAATTTAAAATCATGACGTCTTTAAAATTGCGATTCTGAAGGCAATTTTCATTATTTCTGGACCAGATTAGACTTGTAAGAATGCCAGATGTTTGACCTTTCTGAAAATGTAAATTATTAGTCGAAATTATGAGTACTTTTCACGATGCGAGAATTTAAAAACCAAAAATCGTTTTCTTGAGCCAAAAGTGACTTTTGTTTTAAAATCTTTAAAAAATATTAGAAATCGAAATGGAGATTTGAAATTGATATATTTTTACTCGCAATTGTCTGCTCTTTCCGATGGTGTGAGTTGTTTTTTTCTACGACGTCTGGATCGTGGAGAAAAAAGGGCAAAAAAAGGTCGAAATCGCATAAAACATTAAATAAATAAAAAAATAATTAGAATTTTGAAAATCGGTTTTCACGTGTCCCCTTCCCTCCCCCCCGGGTCTCCGATTGCCAAATTTCGTAGCTCTCCGACGCGCGGTCGCGAAACGTATAGTGTATAAGACAGACAGACGCACACACACACACAGACATTGCCTTTTATTATTTAAGACTAGCCGCCTTTGGCGACCAGCCTGTTCGCTACCCTTGAAAATTCTGACCGTGGCAAACTCGTTGGCGCGACCTACCAGAAAGGTGTAAGGTAACTGCTTGGAAGGCCAGGAAGTGCCACACAATTTAGACCGGAACCCAATGGGGGAGGCATCCAAAGAGACCGTACCCTCCTTCCCCTACCACAAACCTCTCGGAAGGACTTGCAGTCCCACACGTTTAACGTGATCGTACTCCGCGTGAACACGGCTGCAGTTTTGGCAATGGCGGGAATCGAACCCGGGCCTACCGAGTGAAATTCCCGCGCGCTAACCACTGGGCTACCGTGCCATCCGCGACAATCTCCATAACTTTATTTTTATTCGGCAATTTTGGGAATCGAACCCGGGCCTACCAAGTGCAAATCCCGCGCACTAACCACTGGGGTACTTCACCCTCCGCGATATTCTTCATAACTTATTTTTTATTCACCCAATTTAGACCGGAACCAAGTGGGAGAAGCATCCACAGGGACCGTACCCTTCTTCCCCTACCACCAACCTCTCGGAAGGACTTACAGACCCACATGTTTAACGTGATCGTACTCCGCGTAAACACGGCGGCAATTTTGGGAATCGAACCCGGGCCTACCGAGTGCAATTTCCGCGCGCTAACCATTGGGCTACTTTGCCCTACGCGACAATCTCCATAACTTTCTTTTTATTCATCCAATTTAGATCGTACCCTCCTTCCCCTACCACCAACTTCTCGGAAGGACTCACGGACCCACATGTTTAACGTGCTCGTACTCCGCGTAAACACGGCGGCAATTTTGGGAATCGAACCCGGTCCTGGTAACTGGTTGGACGGCCAGGATGTGCCACCCAATTTAGACCGGAACCCAGTGGGTGAGGCATCCACAGGGAACGTACCCTCCTTCCCCTACCACCAACCTCTCGGAAAAACATACGGACCCATATGTTTAACGTGATCGTACTCCATGTCAGTGGCGGAAATCGAACCCGGGCCTACCGCGTGCAATTCCCGCGCGCTAACCACTGGGCTACTTCGCCCTCCGCGACAATCTCCATAACTTTCTTTTTATTCACCCAATTTAGACCGTACCCTCCTTCCCCTACCACCAACCTCTCGGAAGGACTCACGAACCCACATGTTTAACGTGATCGTACTCTGCGTGAACGTGGCGTAAGTTTTGGCAGTGGCGGGAATCGAACCCGGGCCTACTGAGTGCAATTCCCGCGCGCTAACCACTGGGCTGCCGCGCCCTCCGCGACAATCTCCATAACTTTCTACATATTCACCCAATTTAGACGGGAACCCAGTGGGGGAGGCATCCACAGGGGCCGTATCCTCCTTCCCCTACCACCAACCTCTCGGAAGGACTTACGGACCCACATATTTAACGTGATCGTATTCCACGTAAACACGGCGGCAGTTTTGGCAGTGGCGGGAATCGAACCCGGGCCTACCGCTAACTTCCCGCGCGCTAATTTGCAATTTAAAATGACCATATGCTTAATTCCATCATCCTCATTCCATTGTTTCATTGTTCCATCATTTAAAATATCCATAAAATTAAAATATCCATTTAAAATATCCAAAAGTTAAAATATACATTTAAAAAATCCAGATCGTCCCATCATTTAAAATATAAATATAATAATTTATATAGAGCAAAGCATCGCTATGCATATACAGAACCGTGACGTCACCTCCACCTTGACGTCCCCACCCGCCACCTTCCCTGCTTCAGCGGGGGAGAAACGAACGGAACGCCGAGAAATTTAAAATCATGACGTCTTTAAAATTGCGATCCTGAAGGCAATTTTCATTATTTCTGGACCAGATTAGACTTGTAAGAATGCCAGATATTTCAGCTTTCTAAAAATGTAAATTATTAGTCGAAATTATGAGTACTTTTTACTATGCGAGAATTTAAAAACCAAAAATCGTTTTTTTGAGTCAAAAGTGACTTTTGCTTTAAAATCATAAAAAAATATTAGAATTTATCTCTGAGATTTGAAATTGATATATTTTTACTCGAAATTCTCTGCTCTTTCCGATGGTGTGATTTGTTTTTTTCTACAATGTCTGGATCGAGGAGAAAAAAGGGCAAAAAGATCAAAAAAAGGTCGAAATCGCATAAAACATTAAATAAATAAAAAAATAATTAGAATTTTGAAAATCGGTTTTCACGTGTCCCCTTCCCACCCCCAGGGTCTCCGATTGCCAAATTTCGTAACTCTCCGACGCGCGGTCGCGAAACGTATAGTGTATAAGACACACACACACACACACACACAGACATTGCCTTTTATTATATAGAAGATGACTTTTTGATAATTTTTTTGAAAAATGTGCAATATCTCGGGAACGGTTCATGTTAGCGTTCTAAAATTTATGTCAATCGTTTTCTAATAAAAAATTACATAAGAAATGTCTATTTGCGTAACTTTATTAGTGGGTTTGATTTTTTGACGATTTTTTCAAAATTTCATTCGAAAATTTAGGGGGCTTCTGAACATTCGATTGCGTATAAAAACAATAAGCTTCCAGTGTTTACAGATTGTGATTTTTGTACCAAATTTGGTTCGAATCGGTCCATTCGTTCGTCAGTTATCGTCTCCACAGACTCACACAGACTCACACACACACTTTCACACACACACATACTTTCACACACACACACACACACACACACACACACACACACGGACATCACTTCAAAAATGTTTGATTCGTGATCAGGGATGCTTGAAACGTGCTCTCCCGTCGAAAACTCGAATTCGAATTTTCGACCCCGTCACAATGCTTTCCTTATGCATTATGTATATAAGGAAAGTAAAAATGATAAAAAAAAGTTATTTATCCAAATTCATTGAAACTTTCACAGATCATGGAGTATAACAAAAGACCCTAGCGTGGGGAAATGTAATGGAAACTATCAATAAATAATGAAATAATAGTGATAAACAAAAACAAGGATTTTGGACGGCAAAAACAGTTCATAGGTGGAGGTTTGTCAATACAGACCTCTGCTGGCAACACATGCCCGATAGCGCCCATCCATTCCAAGAATAAGATCATCTATGGTGGTATCTGTGTCCATTCATTGAGCAGACATGTGCTTAGCTCGTAAAGGGTCCGTGAGGGTCATGGAGAGAACTTAAACGTCTCCTAAGCACGTTCCACACATGCTTGATGGGATTCCTGTCGTGTGATCTCGATGGTCATTTCATACGAAGCAGAGATTCCGATTAAGTATTGGCTGACATAGCAACCTCTGTGAACTGGCGTGTCATCGCCCATAAAAATGGCATCAGGACCCATGGTCTTAAGAAACGAGGGAACATATTAAGCACCTCTATACCGCACTGCAGTCACAGTACCGCGAGGGAAGATGTGGAGATCAGTCCGGGCGCCGACAGAAATGCCTGCCTACACCATCAATCCACAGCCTTTGTATGCATACATTTCGCAAATGTTACTGGCGTGATATCGAGTTCCAGGCTTCACCAGACCAAAAGCCGCCGAGAATTATTCTGTGTACCAAACCGCGACTCATCCGTGAAGAGCCCAATACCCCATTGTTGGGGAGTCCTGTTGAAGTGATTTCGATCTCAGTTGAAGTGGGCCCTCTATGCGAGGGCATCAGTGGGACGCAAACAACTGATCGTCTTGCATACAACTGACCTGCATGTAGCCGTATGTAAACAGTTTGCCGAAATACCGTTCTTCCTGCCGATGTTCCGCGTCGGAAGCAAGATGATCTGCAGTGATTAACATGTGACATCGTGCTTGCAGACCCAGACAACAGTCATCCTGATCGGTTGTGACTCTTGACGTCTACTTACTAGTCTTCGAGACACTGTTGCTTCATCTTGATACCAGTTCCACAGGCGGCAAATGACGGAACGATTGACATTTAGGACTAGGGCTACTTCTGACTGTCGCTTGTCCTGTTCGAGACACCTATTACCTCCCATCGCCTGGCGTCACTCCAGCGATATCGTCCACTCGTTTTTCAAATTTTGGCTATTTCGATTTTCCTTCTGGAATCCGTAACACGGAGATACAGGATCTGCAGTCTTCACGGGATGGGTTGACGAAGCGCCTTGCCAAACAGGGTGTATCTCCGGGTTGAGGCCATATAGCTCAGAGTATGGAATTATTTGAAATGTTCCAATAATAGGGGGTTGGAAAATGTGATCTCTCAAAAGTAGATTTCATAATTGGATGGTGAAAATTTCATAATTGGGTGGAATCCGCAATGCGGAGATACGGAGTGTAAATAGCTTTTGGACATGAGTATATGGTACGAAATGAGATGCAAATACTTTTAGACATGGGTGTATGGTACGAAACGGGGTGTAAACAGCTTCTGGACATGAGTGAATAGTACGAAACGGAGTGTAAATAGCTTTTGGACATGAGTGTATGGTACGAAACGAGATGTAAATAGCTTTTGGACATGAGTGTATAGTACGAAATGGGATGTAAATAGTTTCTGGACATAAGTGAATAGTACGAAACGGGGTGTAAATAGCTTTTGAACATGAGTGCACAGTACGAAACGAGGTGTAAATAGCTTTTGGACATGAGTGTTATACAAGCTATTTAGCTTGTACAAGAGTGCAACCTTTTCACGGATATTGTTATCTGCAATGGCTGTACATTATAATCTTAGGAAAGTTTTGTTTAAAAACTGTTCCAACCAAAAAATTAACTAATTCTATGATTAAATCCCCGAAATTCGCAGATTCTGTCGAAGGCATAAAATAAACACCGAATACAAGAAAGAGAAATAAAACGCCGAATTTGTTCAACGATTTACGGAAGAAAACACGGGGCGATTAGAATAAACGTGTGTTTACAAGGTTGCGAATAATTCGATTATATGATCGGTTAAAACGAATCACCAATTCGATTAGAAGCAGTAAATAAGGGAAATGTTAATCCACCCTGGGCCATTCTACTTCACGTTTGACAAAATATACATTTTAATAAAACAAGGGAATGAGCGGTGCATTGCTGTTTTCACGTCTTTCCTCGCGTTTCGACGTCTGTATTCGCTACAACTTTTTCACTACGATTATTTTATTATATTTTATAATTCAACTTTTTATACGGGTTTTGATTCCATTTGTAATCATAGTCACAGCGTTATGCTTCAAATATCGAAATTGTCTACTAACTATTCTTCCTTTTCAAACGATTGAAAATATGTTTTTGCTCATGATTGATTTTTAGATTAAAAGGCCGTTTTATAACCATATTTTCGTCAATCTGGGGCGAAATATCGCCAAATTCGCTAAATTTATTGCCAAGCGTTAGAGACAAACGGAGAAAAGAGCTTTTTAATATAGTATAAATGGTTATCGAAGAATTGTTAGTCGTCAAAATACAAAACTATTATTCAAAGTATCTTCTCTCGTGAATGAAACGAACTAGATCCACGAGAATGTTGTTAACAAATTTATCGCATAATAACTCATACGAAAAGTGAATATATTTCACAATAGTTAATACTTCTTAATTTTGTGATTTTTAACACTTTACAACATAATTTAAAAGTGTTCATGACTTTGTTCATTCTGTTTGTCTGTCTGTCCTTTCGCACGATAACTGCCGTACAGATCACTTTAACAAAATGAAATTTTAGTATGTTGTTCAGGCGGTCTGTGGGATATATGGGAGTGTAAATGAATAATATCAGCCAATTACTTTTGGATTGAACCCGGATTGAATAAGTGAAATACATTGAACACAATGGGATCGAATTTTTCAAACATTTTTTCACAAATGGCTTTGAAAATTTTAGGAAATATTCAAATTATCCCTTAAAATATATAAAAAAATTTGAGCAAAATATGTTCAGTAGTTTTTAAATAAAAATTAAAATAATAATTACACTCTTTATATGGAGAGATCACGTGACCATTATATGAAGAGATCACGTGACCCACTTCAAAATAAAATATCTTTTCTTTCCCAGTGTTTAAAAATCGTGATTTTTAAATTTCTTTTACATTTATATTTAGTGTTGCATCCGTACTAAAACCGTTTTACTTCTGCGTATTTTCTGTTCATCTACGAGGCATGTTTTTTATGTAAGTACCGTTTTGCGATTCCGCCGCCGCAGCGCTACGGTCGGCGTTCCACGCTGGTTACCTACATCTCTTGTCTACGCACTGACGCCATTACAGTCTGATTCTTCATTGTATACGTTGTTTACTGAGTGTTTAAGAGTGTTAATCGTGAGTCCCGCCGATTGTGAAGTACGGGCTGTTATACGATTTCTTAGTGCTAAAGGCGTAAAACCGATCGATATTCATCGTGAGATCTGTGAAGTTTACGGACAAAACATTATGAGTGATGGAATGGTAAGGAAATGGGTGAGAGCATTTAAAGATGGCCGCACAAATGTGCATGATGAAGAACGGAGTGGGCGTCCTTCGGTCTTTAATGAAGATTTGGTGCAGAAAGTGGAAGAAAAGGTGAGAGAAAACAGACGCTTTACAATTTCATCAATGTGCGACTGGTTTCCTCAATATTCTCGTAGTGTTTTGTATCGCATTGTGACCGAGAACTTGAATTACCGGAAATTGTGTTCACGTTGGGTTCCAAAAATGTTGACGGATTTGCACAAAACCCAACGTTTAGGCAGTGCATTGACTTTCCTTGAGCGGTACCACAATGAAGGTGAAGATTTTTAGCCCAAATTGTTACTGGTGACGAAACATGGGTGGCCTACGTCACACCAGAATCAAAACAACAATCCATGGAATGGCGACATTCATCATCACCCAAAAGAGTGAAGTTTAAGCAAACAATTTCTGCCCGGAAAATCATGTGCACAGTTTTTTGGGACAAAAAAGGAGTATTGCTAGTGGAGTTTCTGCCTCGTAATGAGACAATCAATGCAGCGTCTTATTGTGAGACATTGAACAATCTGCGTCGTGCAATCCAGAACAAAAGACGTGGCAAGTTGAGTAAGGGTATCGTTTTGCTGCATGACAATGCCCGTCCACATGTGGCTAATCGGACCAAAGATCTTATCAAATCTTTTAAATGGGAAACTCTAGATCACCCTCCATACAGCCCTGATCTGGCGCCCAGCGACTACCATTTGTTCCTGCACTTGAAGAAACACCTGGGTGGTCAGCGTCTTCAAGACGATAACGAAGTCAAAACAGTTGTGATACAGTGGTTAACAAGTCAGGCGGCAGAATTTTATGAGGAGGGTATTCAAAAACTGGTGCCACGTTATGACAAGTGCCTCAATATTCACGGAAATTATGTAGAAAAGTAGATTAAGGTACAGGCTTTCATGTAGAAATAAAATTATTGCGATATCTTTGCACGTCTTTTTTTAATTCCAAAACGGTACTTACTTAAAAAACATGCCTCGTATATTCTGTGCCAACGCATTTACAATATTTTTAAGTTTAAATGATCATCAAACTTTGATTATTTCTGCAATGAAGCCTCATTTTAATGAATGCTGAATGATTGTAAGATGAGTTGTATAAGAATTGCTGAATTTTTTTAACCTAAAATTATTTAATTCTGAAGTCTGGAATAAAAGAGTATGAATGAAATATTCATTGCTTTTGCATAGAGAGCCAGACGATTTATATTTTGATGAAGACATTTGAATAAAGTTCACATTTTCGATGGAGTTTTAAGTTTTCAAATATAATATATTATTAAAGTACTGCGATAATTTAAAATATATCAGCGCTGAATGTATCGCATTTTAGAGATGTCTAAATAAAATCGCATTTCAGTTGGAAAGTGTTTCATAATAAATGCTTTAGACACGATTAATCTTTCTTGTTTTTTATATATTAATTTGAAAAATTTGCAATATCTTGAGTCCATGCTAGCGTTCTAAAATGTGTATCATTCGTTTTCTAATGAAACATTATATATAAAATGATTAAAATGATCACTTGCGTAACATTTATGAAGGTTACGATTTTTTAATGATTTTTTTCAAAACTTCATTCGAAAATTAGGGGGGGGGGGTGTTATCGTCAGAACATTCTATTACGTTTAAAATCAACATAGTTTCCAGTATTCACTGAATGTAATATCTATACCAAATTTCGTTCGAAACTATCCATTCGCTCGTGAGATATCGCATTAAAGGATTCACGAATGGACACACACAGACATAACCTCAAAAACGTTCGATTTGAATTCAAGAACAATTGAAACGTGCTCTTCCATTGAAAATTCGAATTTTCAACACCGTTCTTTCCATATACATTAAATATTATGCATATGCGGAAAGTAATATGAAAATTCCTATCATTTTAAACTGCATCGGCACAGTAATAATATGTTCAATACTACAGCATTACATTAGGATTTTTTTCATTTATCTGTTTATCCTTTGAAATTTATATTTTAAAACTAAAAGATCCTAAAACTTTGGAGATTTCTTTCAAAATTTTCCTTAATAACAGTAATGTATAGTAGCTTAAGAAAATTAGTGGGGGAGAGGATATATTATATAATAATATAAAAAGTTTAAAAATCCAATGAAAGAATAGAGAGAAGTTTCAACTCAAAAAGCCCCAACATTACAAAATGCCTTACGAATAAAAGTATCAAACAGAGAATCATCAATCAAGTGGAAAATAAAAATGCAAACTTCTAGTCATCAAGATGAAAACAAACAAAAAACATCAATGGAAAGGAATCGATATAATAATATCAAATAAAATCCAAGCATGAAAGTTTTACACGTGGACAAGTCCCAGGCCTAATAATGAATTGTTTATTTCGATAAAACTCTTTATCAAGCCCAAGTATTTTAAAAAAATGAACACAAAAAAAGCATGTTTCTGATATCAGTGATAGAACGTTTCTATAACCACTGAAAACTTGGACAACATGCATAAGATTGAAAAATAATAGGAAACAAGAATACCTGAAAAAACACTAATAACAATAAAAATAAATATAATAAAGCTATTTTAAAACATGAATAATGACATACCCTAGTTCAATAACGTTAAGGAGGTAAATTGTATATAAAAGAGGATTTGAAATAAAACGTCTAACAAAAGGAAACCAATGATACCCGAGAATTTAAATTTATCTTAATTTTAAACTATAAGGTAATATAATTAATAATACATGGGAATAAATTAACATTTTTCAAAAGTGATACATACAAACTAAACACAAGCATCAAAGGATTGGCAAAAGCTGGAGACCCAAAATATTAAAATGACAATATATATATATATATATATATATATATATATATATATATATATATATTAAAGAAAAGATGCAAATTGAATATATGAAATTGGATAGAACCTCTGTAGATGCAGCTTATCAAGCAAGGATCTTTGCATCTACAGAGGAGTTTCCAAATGTGTTTCGCTTAACAATGCAACCACGTGCTTGAAACATATATATATACATATATATATATTATATACATATATATATAATATAATATATATATATATATATATATATATATATATATATATATATATATATATATATATATATATATATATATATATAGTGCATTACCACCTTCTACACCTGCTCTTGATACGTTCCTGTCAGATGCATGCTGCCACAGCAACGGCCCACCCCACCACGAAAAGTGGCACCTTATCATTTTGCCTCTTTACTTCCAAGGGGGTAAACTAGCACACAACGACATCTCTCCATAGACCTATGCATCACTCACGATGCGTCATACTCACTCCCCAACCCCCTAATAATATATACACCCCCCCCCATATCTTCGATTTCGATTCCATATAGAATTCGAAGAGGCGGGGGTGGTACTTTACTCTCCAGGGAGTAAAGCGGAAAGTACTCCAGGCATTGTTAGTCAGTTTTTCTCCCATTATATTAACAAAAACCGAAAGCTTTGCTAAGTAGGCGAAACATTTGCAGGAAATTGTGAAGGCCATAGATAATGGTGAACAAGATTATCTGAGATTGAAAGGAAGATTCAAATCTGTTACTGCAATAGTTTTAGTCAAAAGTTTTGAAAGGAATTTTTCAAACGGGAGAACCATTTCATTGAAGTTGAGTAAGTAGTTCAAATGCACGTCTGGTGTTGTTAGTGGAAGAAAGACCACTGTTTTAGAGGAATCAAGAATTTGAAAATAAATTTGTCAAGTTTTAGAATGGGGATTCAATAGTTTAGGGATATATCAAATCCGTGTTTGTTAAAACAAACTTGGTGGATTCTACTAAATTTTTTAGAAATAATTATATATATATATATATATATATATATATTAAAATAACAAATACAAAAGTGCAGGAGTGTGAATCAGTAATCACAGTATCAAACCGCGGGCAATATAAAAGCGTGTATAGCAAAAATCAACAAGGAAGGGCCGGAAAAACAGAGCACGGAGAAGCCAGGACAAGGAAAATATATTAAAGAATAGTATATCTGCCAGAAACGTCTTCAGGGACACATTCTAGACAGATATACTAAAATCCGTTGTTTCTATGATTGCTTTAAAACACGTGGTTAAAATTTTATGCAATCTGTGCCCAACAACGGAATAACGAGAATAACAGAAAAAAAAACCAAAGAGGATAAAATTCAACTATAAAACATAAAATACCACATAAACATGAAATATATAAAATACCACATAAAACATGGAAAATATAGCGCACAAATATACAAACATGCAAAAAAGAGCAACTCACAAGTCGGAAGGTCGCCAGAGAGAATAATCTTCAAATGAGTCCACCACATGCTATAGCCTGAACGCTCACCTCGCATAATACCACGTGGGAATAAATCAGACCATGTATATATATATATATATATATATATATATATATATATATATATATATATATATATATATATATATATATATATATAAATTATTAACGCTGACAAAATTGGGTTTTATTGAATAGTAAAAACAGTTTTTACCATTTCTTCACAGAAATGTGTCCATTTGTAGAACCATGCAGTTAGAAAGAAGGAAATAAAACTCCTATGGATGAAACATTTGAAAATGCCATAATGCTTTGAGAATTATATCTAGGTGTCGCTGGTGTTAGTAAAGTAGCTGTTATTGTTAGTTGACACAACAGAAAGGCGTAGTATGTAGTATATGTATTTTTGATTATTTTTAAATTAAAGGTTCCCTTATTATGAGTACAATTAACCAGTATTTTTTCATAGTTGTACGGAACTGAAAATACGGAGATAAAAATAAATAGAAAGATAAAATAACTTTGAATGCGCAGGAATATTCTTTATTGTTTCAGTTTAATTTTACATTTCGCTAATAATTTATTTTTATAGAATTGGCAGTTCAAAATAATATGTTAGGACTTTCATCGTAGAAAAGCATACCATGCAGGGCTACTAATCTTATCCCAGTGTTATCTGAATGATTGTCTCAAACGATATTGGTGTTTTCTTAATATGAAGTTTTAACTCCGTACTTTTACATCCATGGTAAGAACATTTAGTCATTTTAATATTCATAACTGCCAATGCATTTATACGTCATCATTTCACATTATCATTTTTCAGAAAGATAGGTTAAACACCCAAGTTTCCACCCTTTTTTATCATAATCCATTCCGTGACTTTTCACGCTCGCAAAAGACTACCTTTGTGTCAGAAAAATAATATTTTACTACTTTTTACCCTTTTTATCAAAAATGGAGAGTAATTTAATTGCGAAATTTAAGATGAAGTGACAATTTATGTTATCCTTGGATTGAATTGATCAATTCTGTTACTTTCCCTATAATATGTTATACGGAGTAAAACCCAGGTGTGCAATTTTTTTTTAATTGTATCTGCTTAGAATAAATATTAAAAACAGAAAAAAGTCAAAAATAATGTATAAAATGGGAAAATATGGTAAAATTAGTCTAGAAATTTTAATATATTAATCTAATGCTTGACAAGAATGAAAAAAATTCTTTAAAGTTTATACATTTAAAATTTTTTTTTATAAAGACAAGAAAAGTTTTGCTCACAATACAACGTAGGTATAGAGTTAATGAGACACAGATGGCAAAATAAAAAATAAAAAGGAATACTCATATTTATATTTTTTGCTCGCGTATCAAACTGAGATTAATCATACTTATACATTCAAAATACTCATACATTCATATTGTTTAGATTATATTTTATTATGCAAAAAGGTTGATAACTGTTTCAAAAGTATGTGTTTGTAGTGGCATTTATGTACTTGCATTTCTTAGTAAGCAATACATTATAATCTCCGCATATGTCACGTAATCTGGTATTTAATTTTTTTAAACTTCGTCTCAATTATTTTTAAACTGTATATCCCATATCAAAACATTAAAGAGAAACATGCGTTCCTAAAAATTCAAGATGCCCTTTAATGCCCGTAATAAATAATGGATTAAGTATATAAAATTGCTTCTAACTTTGTTTTAATTTAACCTACTTTTACAAATTTTGTTTTGGTTCGACAAAATTGTTCCTAGGTGTTAAATTTAGTAAAAAATAAGCATCATTTTTACTTTCCCTGCAATACATGGTAATGTATAGGGAAAGTATTGGAATCATGTCGAAAATCGCAACTCGAGTTTTCGACGGATCTACACGTTTCGAGACCTCTAGAATACGAAAAAACCATTTTTAGCGTGACGTCTGTGTGTGTGTCTGTCTGTGTAGATTTTGCATCCACTCTAACTAAAAAGCTAATTTACCGAATTTCAAAAAATTTGGTAGGTAATTCACTTATGAACGAGTCTGGTGCTGATTAGTTTCGGGTACGATTTGGGATAAAAGAACTCGCCTTTTTTTTTGCAAAATAGCCCTCAAAAGCTTGTATCCACTCTAACTGAAAAATTAATGGGCCGAATTTCACAAAATTCAGTAGATGAGTCACTTGTAGTTTACCCTGGTGCTGATTAGATTTTGGTACGATTCGGAAAAAAATAACCTGCCTTTTTTTGCAAAATGGCCCGCAAAAATCTTCAAAATTAAAACTAAAGAACTAGGTATACTCAAATATATCCATTAAATGCTCGTTTAATACGTAATTTTTAACGACGAAAAGAATAAGACCAACCCCATTACACTAGGACTAGCCGTTCTTGAGATATTTTAGTTGTTCGTATTTTCTTTACGCCACCTTTGAAAATAAGTCCGGTTACCGACTGAGAACGAAAATTGAATTAAAAGTGAAATGAATTTAATTTAAATAAAGAGAACGTGGATATAAGTCTGCAGGGAAAGTCATGTGCTGCCCATATCAGATTTTTTAAGTTGGCAACAGCTTAGTGATATTAATGAATTGTGGGCATTTTGTTTATCTGTATTCATATAAACTATTTTGAAAGCATTAACATCCATAACGTAGTTCAAATTATTAATTTCTTCATATACTATAAACTACGATTAATTGTATCGGAAGTTATCATTATTTTCTACAGGAAAAAAAATTGTTATGAAAACCTTAAAATTAAGTCATTTAAGTTCTAAATCAGGAGAATAATTAAGATTTCTATTTAGTTCTAGTTCATCACAATGTATCTACATCCAAAATTTTATAACGGTAGGTGCATTTGTTCTCAAGTTATCGTGTTCAAATCACACACACACATGGTGATTTTTCGGAACGTGTTCTAAATGCGTTCAGGAGTTCTTCAAAACGTGCTTAACCCGCAAAACATAGTAATTAAACATTTTCGAGAACACAATACATAAGAAAAAAAATATAAAAGTATTTAAATGATCTGTTAAGTGTTTGCCTCGAATCTTCCATCTGCCATTACTTGATGCCTCTTTTTTAATACGACGGTGGTTAAAATTCACTTGATTACGATTTAACTTGCGCTTCCAGAATTTAACAAGCGCGTCCATTACGGTAATGGCGATGGGCATAGAACGATTCCGTTCTTTGCCGAAATGAACGTAATTAATTCAGTTAATGGTTCAGAAATACGAAGAAAACTAATTCTTCTGAGACCATTTCGAATTCTTATCCCCCTTTCTTTTTGCTTTTGAAACAAATGTTCCACGGGGCTTCTTGATTTGTAGCCCAAATTTAGACGTTATTCTTTATCAAAAACACGGCCGAGCAATGCTCGAACACGCTCAGCTGTTCCTAAAAGGATAAAAAGAATATTCCATGTTTCAACAAGGCAGTCATTATTCTTGCTACCGGAATTATTTATACGGGAATAATGATTCAAGCGCCATTTTCATTAAAATAATTAAAAGCGGTGGAATATACTGAAATAAATAAGATAAATCGCTAATAATAATTTAAATTTGATTAAGGGATTTGGAATGTCAGAAAATCACTATTATTATTCGGGAGTGGAGCATTCAAGCGTTTTCATTTTATGGCTTTTTCTTTCCCTTCATACATAGTATAACGTATAAGGAGTCGAAAAGTCAAATTCGAATTTTTGATGGAAAAGAACGTTTCAAGCATCCCTGAACTCGAATCGAAAGTTTTTGTGGTGATGCATGTGTGTCTATGTATGTGCTTATGAGTATGTGGACTTGGCCTATAAGTAACGAGAAAATTTTAAAATCTTGGAATTATGTTCGAGAAATTTATAAATCGTGTAATTTTTCGTTTTAAAGTTCTTTTAGCTATAACTCGCGAACGGCTAGATACACATAATTTATTTTTATACCATCATACGCAAAATATAATATCCCAAATTTTCTTAATTAACTTTATTAGTGTACAATCAACCGTTGTTGAGTAATTTCATTTATAATTACAGCAGACAATTTTTCTTTATATTTTATCGTGTTTGATTCAATTGGGGTAAAAGCGAGTTACGTTTCAAATACCAAACCGTTTATTAACAATTCTTCAAATCAAAGAAATGAAAAATAAGGCTATATTTAATCGATTCGTCGAAAAATGTTAAAAAAAAAAATAGCAACACACAGTGATCAGAGGTAAAATATTGTTTCACATGCCTTAATTTTCATATCATCAGAACCATGGAATTAGAAAGGAGATAAAACTCCTACGGATGTCACGCTTGAAAATGCCATAATGCTTTGAGAATTATATATAGGTGTCGCTGGTGTTAAAGTAGCTGCTATTGCTATTTGACACAACAGAAAGGCGCAGTATTTAGTATATGTATTTTTGATTATTTTTAAATTAAGGTTTCCCTAACTATGAGTATAATTAACCAATATTTTTTCATAGTTGTACGATAGAGTACAGAATATAGGAAGATAAAAAATAAATTGAAAGGCAAAATAATTTTGAATGCGTAGAAATATTCTTTATTGTTTCCATTCTGCTTTGCATTGCGCTAATAATTTATTTTTACAAAATTGACGGCTTAAATAAATATTTTAGCTCTTTCGCCATAGAAATGCATATAATGCAGCACTACTTATCACAGCGCCACCTGAATTATTGCCTCAAACGATATTAGCGTTTTCTTAATAGGAAGTTTTAACCCCTTACTTTTACCTCCATGCCCAGAACTATAAAATGTGCGCCATTGTTATGCTTAAATTTGAAACGGTTTTAGCTATCCAGAACTTTTATTGTGTAGGCGTCACATTTAGTAGGCGACACTGACCGTTAAATGTGCCGCCCACCCCGCTCGCTCAAAGCGTGTGTGGAAATTGCTATTTTAAATATATCTTGTAAATAACTTCTGTCACAACGTTGTCAATTTTTATTCTTTACCTTCCACAGCAGTACATCCAAAATGTATTTTAATATAAAAGAAAATATGATAAAATTTATTATTTACAAAAGAAATATAAAAATTAGAGAAAAGAATGAGGGATTGTTTATAATGCTATCTATTATAGAGGTCGCCCAGCTTACATTTTACCGTGCGGTCATTTTACAAAAATCGTTTTATAAATATAAAAATCGTGACTATTTTGAAGTATATTCAATATTTGGGAGGGGGGGTATTTTAACATCTACCTTTAGGCACACCCTTACACTGTAGGAAAAGAAATGCAAGTTTACACCTTCGAATGATAGCAGAAGAGATTCTCTGCTTTTTTTAAGCAACGACAATCACTACGTTTTTAAAATGTTTTTTAAAACACTTTAGAAACAAGTACGGCTAAAATTAACATAATACTCGAATAACATGTGTTATTGTTGTTGAGACCCAGACCGTCCGACCTACCAGAAAGGTGCAAGGTAACTGTTTGGACGGCCGGGAAGTGCCACCCAATTTAGACCGCAACCCAGTGGGGGAGGCATCCACAGGGACCGTACCCTCCTTCCCCTACCACCAACCTCTCGGAAGGACTTACGGACCCACATGTTTAACGTGATCGTACTCCGCATGAACACGGCGGCAGTTGTGGCAGCGTGCAAATCCAGCGCGCAAACCACCGTGCTACCGCGTCCGAAATGTGCCAACAGTACACGGTGTTCCCAGGAGGTCACCCACCCAAGTGGTGGAACCGCGCCCGATGCTACTTGACTTCGGTGATCTAACGAGAACCGGTGTTATCAGCATGGTAGGGCCGTTGGCCCGAGTAACATGTGTATTATATTTCGAACACATACAGTATATATCGTCAGTTTTGGGTCCCATTACTCAAGAATTTCTAATTTACTTAGTTTAATTTATTTCATTTAAGTTATGTGCTTTATTTTAAAATACAACTTGTATTCACCTGAAAAAATCTATGTGTACAAAATGTAGAATATATATTTGAATTGATAATGAAAAAAAAGCATCTATTAATTCATTATCATATCAGCAATGTATGCCTAAATGTTTGTTTGTGTTTAAAAAGAAAATCATTTCCAAACGAAAAATAAATAAAAATGAAAGCAAACGACCCGATATTCCAGTTTTGAATCTGTATTAATACAGATAGCTTGGTTTTGAAAACAAAAATACTAATATCCCAGTTTTGAATCTGTATCAATACAGATATCCTGGTTTTGAAAATAGAAATACTGATATTTCAGATGTGAATATGTATTAATACAGATATCAGGGTTTAGGAAATAAAAATACTGATGCTCCATTTTTCAATTTTGTTCCAATACTGAATACTCTATTAATGAAAAATTCAAGTTATGCATTTTTTCACATTACTTGCGGTAAAATAATACGGTAAATATTTTTACCTTTTAGTTTCATTTGGAAATACCTTATGAAGAAAGTTAGTTGACTGTATTACGATTCGAAACACCTGTATAATGAATAAAAGTACGAATGTAAAAGCCCTATGTTAAAATGCATAGGAAAACAATAATTCAGTGTTTTAGTGTTCTAAATCCTTCTACTGTTCTTTCTCCTTTCTCTTAGGTATTTTTATTTTCAAAACCAAACAATATGTATTGATATAGATTCAAAACTGGAATATCTGTACTTTTATTTTCAAAACCAGACTATAAGTATTGATAAACATTCAAAACTGGAATATCGGTATTTTTATTTTCAAAACCAGGATATTTATATTGATACAGATTCAAAACTGGAATATCGGTACTTTTACTTTCAAAAACAGGATATCTGTATTGATACAGATTCAAAACTGGGATATTGGTATTTTTTATTTACAGAACCTGGATAATACCTGTATTGATATAGATATTTCTGGATTTCAATTAAATATGAAAATTCTGCTCACAAAGTGAAAAGGAAATTCAAAGAAAAAGAAGGCTTATTAACTTATTTTGAAAAGCAGGTTTGGAACGGAACAATTCTAATTAAACATAAACAACACGGAACTACAATGAAGTGAAAAATCAGAAATAAAATTAGAGTTGTGACATTGGTACTAGTCGCGACTCGCAACAAGGTAAATTTTCCGAACAAAATAAAATAAAATATAATTAATTACACCACACAAAAAGTAACAGCACAAAATATATTCAGTATAAAAGGTAATATAAAAGAAATGAAACATACAGGATAAAAAAAAACAGCCGTGGCTTCAGTCCGATGGAGCGGAAATGATTTTGCGTGAATAACATTTTATAAAATAAAACGAATTATTCGCTAAATGTTTATAGCAAACTAGCACTGTTAGTTATCTCCCTGATTTCATCTGGATACTCCGACCATAATAGAAATATTAAATTATATAAATGTTAAATTATACGAAAATTATAAAAATTATATTAAATTATTAAATTAAAAAAATAAAAACTTCAAAATATGAAATTACTTTACTAACTTGCTTTTGGTTACCATATGCTTATTAACTGCTTATTTGAAAATTAACCATATGCAATATATCTGACGAGATTTTACATTCAAGTCAATCTATAAACTTGCCTGGCGGCACATCAATACGTAGTTGAATACGTATATTTTCATCTATTCTGCTCAAACCTCACCAATCATCAAAATACATCGCCAAGTCCATTTAACTCCCCAATTTTTTTAAACAAAATAAAATATCTCGTACTTATGCGACAATATTTAACTAAGAAGAAAGTAAACAGATTGAGTCGCAAAAATCGTTGACATTTTAAATATTACAGCTTTTCCACCCAATGAAAAACTCGGGTTAAAACACTGACATGTTGGAATTATATCCACTATACTTTGGAAACTAAGAGCTTGATCCAAAATCCATTTATACTCGTGTACACTTATAGGGCCTTTAAGGAGTTATAAATTATTGCTTATTGTTGGGAGTTCACTCTTAGTTTTTGAGATATAACCATAAGAAACCTTAAAAACGGAATATTGTAAGGGAACGGTGGACGTTGAAATGAGCAAAAATCGACTAAAAAAAGTTTTAATATATAACATTATTTTACACATTTAACATTTGCTTACGGGTGGGACAGAGTCCATCCCAAACGAAGAACTTCTCATAAAGACAGATATTTGACATGCCCTATCCCAAACAGTTCAACCCCCTTTGCAGGCATTGGCATCCATGAAAATCGCTGACAGAAACATTGCACCTGCTGTATGCATCTCAGACAAAAATTAAGACGTATGGAGCATTTTTAAAATATAAAACCTTTGAACATTCCGTTTCGAAAAAAATGCATTTAACCTTTTGCTTACGGGTGGGACAGCGTCCATTCCAAACGAAGAACCTCCCAGAACCTCCAAAACCACGAAGAACCTCCCAAAACATTGCACCTGCTGCAGCAGGTGCAATGTTTCTGTCAGCGATTTCCATGGACGCCAATGCCTGCAAAGGGGGTCGAACTGTTTGGGATGGCGTATGTCAAATACTAGTCTTTTTGGGAGGTTCTTCGTTTGGGATGGACGCTGTCCCAACCGTAAGCAAAAGGTTAAATGCATTTTTTTCGAAACGGAATTTTCAAGGGTTTTACATTTTTAAAATGCTACATACGTCTTAATTTTTGTCTGAGATGCATGAAATTTGGCAAGAAGACACATTTCATACTTTTTAATGAAACTGGGTATGCATTTTACAATTGGACTTTATTAAGGTAAATAAAAGTGAATAAGAACCTAATTAAATGATGAAAATTAAGTTTTAATGAAGAAAAATATTTTTAAAAAATTAACTTTCCAAGGGATTTAAAAACAAGAAAGATCAATCATGCATAAGCATTGATTATGAAACACTTTCCAACTGAAATGTAATTTCATTTAAAAATTTCTGAAATGTGATTCATTCAGTGGTAATATCTTTTACATTATCACAGTACTACAGTAATTTATTATACTTAAATATTTAAAACTGTATCGAAATATAAATCATCTGATTCTTTATGCAAAATCAATGAATATTTCATTCATATAACTTGTATTCCAGACTCCAGAGCTAAATAATTTTGTGTGAAAAAAATTCAGCAATTCTTATGTAATTCATCTTACAATCGCTTGAGATATTTGCATTCTGCATATGTTAAAATTAGGCTTCCTTGAAGAAATAATAAAAGTTTAGGGATCATTTAAAATTACAACTATTGTAATTGCATAGGCACGGAATTTAGATACACAGATAATACACAGATAATATATATGTGTATGTGTATGTACTCAAAGTATTGGAATCGTGCCGAAGATCGGAACTCGAATTTTCAAAGTATCTACACGTTTTGGGACTTCTAGAACACGAAAAAACTACTTTTAGGAAGACGTCTGTGTGTGTAAGGGTGTATCTGTGTATGTTTCTGTGTGTCTGTGTGGATATTACATCCACTCTAATTGAAAAACTAATGGACCGAATTTCATACAATTTGGTAGGTATGTTTTTTGTGGGAAATCCTGATGTTCATTAGATTATAGTACGATTCGTAATAAAAGAATCTGCCTTCTTTGCGAAATGGCCGCAGAAATTGCCTTTATCCACTCTAGCTAAAAACTAATGAACCAAATTTAACAAAATTTTGAGTATAATATTTCAATAACCTACAAGTGATTTATATACCAAATTTAACAAAATTTTGTATATAAATCATTTGTAGGTTATTCTACTACGATTCGGGAAAAAGGAACGGGCTATTTTTGCGAAATGGCCAGCAAAAATCGTTATATATAAAAATAAAAGACTACGTGTGCTCAATTATATCAATTAAATTCCTATTTTATATGTGATTTTTGACAACAAAAAGAATAAGACTAACCCCATTACTCTAGGACTAGCCGTTCTTGAGATATTCTAGTTTTTTCGCGTTTTCGCTACGCCACCTTTGACAATAAGTCCAGCTATCAAATGAGAACCAAATTTAAGTTTAACGTATAAATTCAATGTCATTTAAAATACTTATGTTGTGCAGATAAACTCAAATTATCATTGAATAAATAAAGAGAACGAATATGAGTCTGCAGGGAAGGACATGTGCTGTCCACATCAGAATTTTTAACAATATTACACCAATGATTTATAGAAGTGAACGGGGATTATTTTCAGGCCATTTCGAAAAAAATGTATGATCTATATTTAAAGATCCATTAAATTTTTGTCGAATAAAATGTTCAACAAATTTAAGCTGTGTACCAAATTTTAACTCTCTAGGACGTAGGAAAGTGCATTTAAAATGCCATCAATTAAATTTATCATGAAGAGTTATATAAAATTTAAAAAAAATGAAAAATTGTTATCTACCAAATTTATTTTAAAATATGAAGCCACTCCCATATGCAAAACGTTTAAACAAATAGAGAGATATTTATTATATAATATCTCTCTCTTTTCTTTCTGGAAGATATCCCAAAGTCAGAATTTAATTGAATTTGTTTTTTCCCTATAATAAATAATTTTTTTAATTAAAAAACTACTTAACATATTTTACTGAATTTTTTTTTATATATTCTATGGGATAATGTGAATATTTCCTAAAAATTTCGAAGCAATTCGTGAATTTTAAATTTACTTAAAAAATGTTTGAAAAATTAGGTCCCATAGGGTTCAATGTATTTCATTTTTTCAACCCGGGTTCAATAAAAAACTAATTGGGTGATATTATTTATTTATATTCCCATAGGTCCTACAGACCGTCTGAACAACATACTAAAATTTCATTTTGATAAACTCATTTTTACGGCAGTTATCGTGCTAACGGACAGACAGACAGACAGACAGACAGACAGACAGACAGAATGAACAAAGTCATAAACACTTTTCAACTTTGTTGTAAAGTGTTAATGAATACCCAAATTTGTTCATAATGTGTTTTTGAGTGATCGTAATGTAAAATTAATCAAAAATGTGAACAAATGGCACGCAAGGAGCATTTTCAAATTTTCGTTGAAAAAAATTAAATAAAAAAAGAAATACAAAATTATAACAACATTGAAAAAAAATTTAATGGTATTATATATAGTAATGTTAAAAGGAATATTTATACAAATTTTCACGTTTCTAAGTCAATAAATAAATTAAAAAAAATTTCAACTTCCACCGTTCCCTTAAATCGTCTTTCATTTAACAAGAAAACTATAAGAGGGACTACTCGAATTAAACTAATACTAAACTATACTCGAAAATAAAATTCTCGAAAACTATAAGAGCTTTTTCAAAAAATATATGTAGATTTAGAAACAAACTTTGCTAATGCATATTTTTGCCATTTACGATTTATATTTATTTTAAACACTTTACAACAAAGTTGAAAAGTGTTTATGACTTTGTTCATTCTGTCTGTCTGTCTGTCTGTCTGTCCGTTAGCACGATAACTGCCGTAAAAATGACTTAATCAAAATGAAATTTTAGTATGTTGTTCAGACGGTCTGTAGGACCTATGGGAATATAAATGAATAATATCACCCAATTAGTTTTGGATTGAACCCGGGTTGAAAAAATGAAATACATTGAGCCCTATGGGACCTAATTTTTCAAACATTTTTTTAAGCGGATTTAAAATTCACAAATTGTTTCGAAAATTTTAGATAATATTCAAATTGTTCCATAAAATATATAAAAAAAAATTCAGCGAAATATATTCAGTAGTTTTTTAAATAAAAATTAAAATAATAATTACACCTCTTATATGAAACGATCACGTACGTGACCATGATATGAAACGATCACATGACCCACTTCAAAATGATATATGGCATCCATCTTGCTTCAAAATCGTGATTTTTTAAAGTTCTTTTTAATTCATATTGAGTGTTGTATCCGTCCTAAAACTACTTTATTTTTGCTTAAATTCTGTGCATCTACATACTGAAACAACGCAATGACAATATATTTGAGTTTAAATGCTCATCTAAATTTGATTATTTCTACAACTAAGCCTATTTTTCACCTATGTAAAATGTAAACAGCAAAATATGTAGAATGAGTTGTATTAGAATTCCTGTATTTTTTAACACAAAATAATTTAGTCCATGGAGTCTGCGTAGTTGATATGAATGAATGAAATATTAATTGATGAAATATTAATATGAATGAAATATTAATTGATTAAATAATAATTATATGAATGAAATATTAATTGATTTTATAAAGAGAAGGACGATTTTTTTCGATGAAGTTTTAAGCATAGAGTTTAATTATTTGTAGCTCCATGGTCTTAAATAAAATGTTTAAATAAAATAAATTATTATAGTATTGTGATGAATGAAATGAATGGGAGAAAGTTATGAATGAAATCCTGTTTTTATAGAGAGATCCAAGAGTGTTATTTTTTCTATGACGTCATTTGAATTAATTTCAGTTGTTTTCGATGAAGTTTTCAAATATAATAAATTATCGTAGTATTATGATAGTTTTTAAAATATTACCGTGGAATGTATTGCATTTTAGATATATTTAAACCAGGCAATTTATATTTCAATGTAGTCATTTGTATGAAGTTCATTTTTTTCAATGAAGGTTTAAGTTTTCAAATATAATAAATCAATGTAGTATTGTGATAAGTTTTAAAATATTACCGAGGAATGTATTGCATTTTCGACTTTTTTTAAATAAAATTGCATTGAAGTTGGAAAGTGTTTCATAATCAATGCTTTAAGCATGATTGATCTTTCTTGTTTATAGTTTCGAAGATATTTCGAGTGAAGGTAAGAAAATTGAAAAAACAACACTCGCTCCCACAGATATTTTAAAGATTTTTTGAGGGTTTTTTTTAAGAAAAAGTTCAAAATATTAAAATTATTATATATTCATAATCTGGACCCTATTTCCGACAGAACAAGAAAAGTTATTTACATTTATTAACATTTTTATCGATTAAATTCGGAGATATAAGCGTCCAAAATGTTTACATTTTCTGATCAGCTCAGTTTTCCGCCACAGATATCCCAAAAACCTAAACACAAAAGAACTGGCTCAAAAAACCCCAAGCATAAAGAAAAAACTGGCAGGATAAAAAATTTAAAGGATTAAGATTTGTCAGTCATAAGAATTAACTTCATATTTCAAAAAATAGCTGCAGGATAAGGAACGAAATGGCCATAACAATTCTAAGCTGAATTACCATACAAAGAAAATAATTATACTGGTAAACTTTAAGAATATATTTTTTTTATTTCAACAATGGAATTAATTATGAATATGGTTTCAAATTGGCATAAATTCATTAACATGATGAAAAAATGGATTGAGTCTCAAAAACTTATTTAAACGAGTAGCATTAATTCTTACCTTGTTATTAAAAACTTAAAGAAATAATAAAATTATACAACAGTAGAAAATAATAGCTATATTTTCAATCTAACAATTTGATAAATGTGAAATACCGGTGATACAAATGACCGGCACTTTTCGCATCAATACATGGATTAAAATACCGACAAGATTTGGCCGAAATACCGGTTTGGGGGATACCGGTAATGGATGCCCTATCCATCAGCGATCTTCACTTAAATTCGCCGGTGATCTAAAATCCACTTAATTACGGTTTAACTTACGTTCCCCGAGTTTAACAAGCGCGTCTATTACGAAAATGACGATGGGAACAGAACAGTTCAGTTTCTTGGAGGCGATTTCGAATTTTTATCCCCGTTGTTTTTGCTCCATAACAAATGTTCCACGGGGCTTCCTGATTTGCAACAAAGGTTTAGACGTTGTTCTTTATTAAAAACAAGATCCTGCAATGCTCACACACTCGAAGCGCAGACGAAAATGACTGTTCCTAAAAGGATAAAAAGTCCATTTCCTACGTTTCAGTCAGAGAGCCGTTATTCTTGCTACCGGAATTATTTATGCGGAAGTAATGATTCAAACGCCGTTTTCATTAAAATAATTAAAGCTAACCGAATACGCTGAAATGAATCCTATAAATGGTTGATAATAAATTCAAATTTGAGAAAGGGATTTGGAATGTCATTTTAATATTCGGGAGTGGAATTTTGTGTTAATGCATTTTTTACAGTTTAATAATATTTCAATTCAAATATTTACATTGTATGTAATTCCTATAGTATTGTAAAATAGTATACGTTTTTGACCAGGAAAATTTCTGCCAGTATTTTTCAAACGTTAGCGTTGATTTTTTTAAATAAAGCTAAAATAGCTTCGTTAAAAGCAACATGCAACAAGAAAATAATAGTTTCGACCCGTTTCGAAAGCAAGAAATAGTCATTTTCACCAGGAAGCACAAGGCGGGCAACCTTCACTCGTGGGAGCTAGATCGGCGACTGATGTAAGAACAGCAAACGTGACTGAAGCAGGGTAAGTGGATTGCCAACGGCAAGATAAAAAAAAAGGAGGTAATAAATCAAGGAGGAAGAAAACAAGAGGTAGGTCTCAATGAATAAAAGATAAAATACAAAAGAGGAAATTGAACGTCCAACAAAGGATTCAATGCATTGGTCAGTGAGTATAACTACGAACATAAGAGCTGTAAAAATTTAAAAAAAGGCAACTAACCTGTTTCAGAAGTTACATAAGTCGACCAAACCAGCAGTAAAAATAACAGATTACAAACAAACTCAAGGATCCACAAACTTAATTATCTTACAAACTTAAGGATCCACATATTTAACGTGCCCATATTTCGTGTGAATACAGGGACAATTTAGGCAGAGCCGGAAATCGAACTCGCGTCGTCGCGCTAACCACTGGGCTGTCCCACCCGGCAAACCTCTTACCGTTAAAGGTTCTAAACCAATTTCGGTTTATTTAATTTATACAACGCCTTGTTGATAATATTGGTATTATACCCTTTACAAACGATTTTAGATAGTTACAATTAAGTGTCTGGGAACCAGAGCACACATTTAAGGTAAAGTAAACATAAGGTAGAAAATTTTGAAAGGTAAAAAAATGTGTGTCTTTGACATTAAATATTTCTTTAACTATAGTTTAAATCAAAACAACACGGTTTATTTCAGCGTGTTTCACAATCCTTTCTCTGCAAGTGGACCACATTTTAGATTTTTGTATGGCATAGATTTTGCGACACGAATCTGAGAAACTCGAAGAACGAAAAATTTCTCAAACAGAGGTGGAAGCGACGAAGACGCCACCTACTATTTTTTTTTAATATAGAGAGATATAATATCGATTGTCCCCTTTTACTTTCTTGCCTGGAATTCCAAATACCTGTTAATAATACTAAAAAAAGCATTTCACAATACTACTGTTAAGCACAATTACAATAAGAGTTTTCTATCTATAAATTTGTTGATCTCCTATTGCACTGATATTAATATTTTTAATTTGACTCCTCCCCATTTTAAAAATGCTTGTTTCAATGAATGCATTTGGCATGTACAGGGTGTATATAAACTATTTTGACAAAATAAGAGGGGTGATAATACCCATCAAGACGAACAATATTTACTATGGAACCTAGGGTCGCATTCCACTCTGAGTGTCAGAAAAGGGTCACTTCGAAACACGTCCAACAAGCACAAGTCGCCACTTCGGACGACAAGGCTGTCGTACCGGAGAAGTATCACATCTCCAGAACATCACCGTCACTTCTAGTCATCCGACACTTCTTAAATGCCACATATCCCAGACGATGGATTGGATGTAGTGGACCTGTGGCTTGGCCTCCACGTTCACTGGATCTCAACCCACTGGACTTCTTCTTCTGGAGGCACATAAAATCATTGGTGTACGAGACGCCTGTGGACTCAGTAGAAAATCTCGTCGCGAGAATCGTTGTTGCAGCGGATAGGAAAAACACGACACCAGGTGTCTTCGAGAGGGTGCGCCAGTCGTTCATTCGCCGGTGTGAATTGTCTTGGCCGTCACTTTCAGCATCTACTTTGAGTCTTTTTTTCTCTGGTGTAAATAAATGGGATTGTGCAACTTATGATTACGTTAATTCTCCTTATTTTCACTGTTGAAAGTTCAACTTTAACTTGACGCTTTTGTGACACTTAGACAGGAATGCGACCCTAGGTTCCATTGTAAATATTGTTCGTCTTGATGGGTACTATCACCCCTCTTATTTTGTCAAAACAGTTTATATACACCTGTATACTACTTGGTATTCTTGTATTTTATGCATAGTTCTTTTTATGTTTGTGTGGTTACTGTAACTGGATTTTATCTGTAGTTGCCACGTAAATTGAATAAATAAATAAATAAATATAATTACAAGAATGAACTTTTCCTTACGAAGTTATTGGGATGCTTACGAACTTAGGAATATTGTATATGTACTTTAATTTTTTGGCACGTAGGCATAAAAAGATATATATATATATATATATATTGTATGTATATATTGTATATATATTGTATATATATATATATATATATTGTATATATATTGTATATATATATATATATATATTGTATATATATTGTATATATATATGTATATATATATATATATATATATATATATATATATATATATATATATATATATATATATATATATATATATATATATATAAGAATTTTAATTACTTGTGACTTATTCTTTATTGAAAGTGGTATAATGAGCACATGTGAAAATAAAAATAAAAAAAATAGACCTAACTTTAGACTTGAAAATAAATCTTTTATAAATAAAACAAGTACTAAATAGGTATTAAATACCCCTCGTTCTCTGTTCCATATATAAAGCATTTGATACCTGTATCTCATGTTAAAAAAGCCTGGATATAATATAAGCCTGTAATTACACCTAATAATGAAACTAATATTTAAATTTTCATAAATCATATATGTAATGCAGGTACTAAACCCCTTGCTCCTTGCATTAACATACATGGTGTAAGTGCATGAATAATGTAAGAGTTGAATAGATTCATTCTTTATATATATATATATATATATATGTATATATATATAGTGTGCTAGTTTCTTGATCTGGCAGCCATTAACCTGACAACATTGCCCAAGTTCAGTCCAAATCAGATGTATTCAGTCAATCATGGCAGTCCAAGATTGGCTCTTTCAATGTCGTGTTTCAATCGTTAGTTACTTGAAACACGCAACGAGAACACTGCAAGGCACCCTCGCCTGAGACCTTTAATTGAATCCCTTAACGAATGGATGAGGGTAAGGCTCAATCACAAAACGTGTTCGGCGAATTTACGAGGGCCATTACGGTAGCAGCCCAATTATGAAAGGGAGCCTATATCTCCAGCGCACGTTTCAATGTCAGATTTCAAGCACGACGGTATAGAAGGGCTCAAAAATGATGCTTTAATGAAAATTAACTTGTAAATGTGGTTTATTTTTTAAAACTCTTTTCTTAATATAATAAGATCTAAATTTATAAAAATCTGTCTTTTTGGCGTTCGTCTCATCGAAGGAGAACCGCTGCACAGATTTCATTAAATTTTCTGGGTATCCTTGGAATAGTCCCACTTAAAAATAAAAATTTAGTCCATGTTTTGAGCTTCTAGAACCAAAGGTTGTTCAGATATTCACTAAAAACGAACCTTCCGGAGAAATAACATTATGCAGAAGATATTTTTCCCGCTAATTGATTTGAAGAAAATTACTAAATAAAATGTGTTTATACAGCAGACGATGTTTATTAAATTTATCCGATTTAAATAATAAAAAATTCTGATGTGGGTAACACATGACTTTCCTTATAAAATTCAATGAATATACTACTTTTACAGTAAAAAAATAATGCATAATATCCACTGTACTGTGTTTTTAACGTTGAATTGTACATTGGGCGATTTTCCGGATGACAGATTGTAATACTATTTCAAAGTACCCAATTAACTTATATTTCACACAACTCTAAATTAACAATGGGTAACTTTCCGCCAAATTCGTCGCCAAAATCTTGCCAAGCGTTATAGATGGAGAAATAACTTATTCTTAGCAGATAAATGACTATTGGAGTCCAAATACAAAAGTATTACCCAAATTATAATTTCTTATGAATGGGGCGAGCTAGATCCACGAGAATGATGTCCCCAAATTTATCGCCTGATATTACATATGAAAAGTAAACATATTTCACAATAGTTAATATTTTTTATTTTGTTATTTTTTGATACATTTATTTGAAGAATTTGCAATATCTCGATAACGGTTCATGCTACCGTTCTAAAGTTTGTGGCGGTCGTTTTCTAATGAAATATTACATAGGAAATGTCTATTTGCGTAACTTTGTTAAAGGTTTTGATTTTTTGATGATTTTTTCAAAATTTCACTCAAAAATTTAGGGGGTTCTGAACAGTCGTTTGCGTTTAAAAACAATTGGATTTCAGTATTCAGGAATTGTAATTTTTATACCCAATTTCGTTCGAGCCACTGCATTCGTTCATGAGATATCGTCTCCCCCCACCACACACACACACATAGACATCACCTCAAACACGTTTGATTATTCAGGGATGCTTGAAACGTGCGCTCCCGTCGAAAACTCGAATTTGAATTTTCGATCTTGTCACAATACCTTCCTTATACATTATATTATGTATACAAGGAAAGTACAAATGGATATAAAAATACATTTTATAAATGAATGGTACTGCATTTTTGTGGCCTTTAAAGATTACGGAAATGATGGGAAATAAAAGTATTTTCATTTAGCGCGCTTATTTAGGTCGTATTAAAAGAGCTTATTTAGGTCGTATCACACGCACGTTCTACAATTGGGATGCTTACGCATGGAAAAAATTTTGAGAAATGTTCTTTTTTCAAAATAGTCGATTTTGAAACTGAGTGGTGTTATCTGTAACTCTATATTATTTGTGCAAACGAGCGATCATTTAGGACACGGACAACGGCGGGTAATACATTTTAGTATTTTATTTAGCCCGCAAACGAGCCAACAGTGACAACAAATTCACTTCAGCCAAAACGAAATCAGAAATAGTGTCGGAGATTGGCTTAGTTGCCCCCTCTCTCGCAGCTTAAAACATTGCACTCCCTTTACCTCCCCTTCTACTTAGTTCTCACGTTATCGTGCATTTACATTGCGCCCCAAATTTCTCCAACACTCTTGAGCCCCCCCCCCCCTCCCTGTACCCCCATTCGCAGAGACTGTGGGTCCATAGTTCTGCCACTGGTCTCAAAAATAGTTCTGGTATCGACTTGCTACCCAGCAGAAAATAAATCAACAACGAAATGAATTGAAAAGAAAATCTGATGTGGGCAACACATGTCTTTCCTTATATAATGCAATGAATTTACTCCTTTTACAGTCAAAAAATGATGTATAAGATTCACGGCACTTTGTTTTTTACGTTGAATTGTACATTTGGCGATTTTCCGTATGACAACATGTAAAACTATTTCAATGTGCCCAGTTAACTTATATTTCACGCAACTCTAAATAAACAATTAACAATATTGATAGCATCCTTAATAAGTGATATAGTCCATATATTAAAATATTTTAATAATTAATTCACCAATTAGACATCCATTTTATTAATTTATTATTTTTGCAATTTTAACGATATTTTCGTCAATATGGGTCGAAATATCACCAGGTTAGCGATACTGCACTAAATTAATATCCAAGTTCGCCAAATGCATCACCAAGTGTTACAGACAAACGGAAAGACGAGCATTTTATCAATTATTTAGAAAATATTGAATTTTCATCAATTGTCGTCATTTTCATTAATTTAGTGTCATTTTTATCAATTTGGAGACATTTTCGTTCAACATTTAAAAAAGTCGCCAAGTTGGCGACATTCCACCAAATTCATCGCCAAAATCTTGACAAGGTTTATGGACAGAGAAATAAGTTATTCTTATAGCAGATAAATGACTATTGGCATCCAAATACAAAAGTATTACCCAAAGTATCTTTCCTCATGAATGGAACGAGCTAGATCCACCAGAATGATGTCACAAAATTTATGGCATGATATTACATATGAAAAGTGAACATATTTCAAACTAGTTAATAATTATTTTTTATTTTATGTGACTTTTTGCTAAATTTATTTGAAAAATGTGCAATATCTCAGGAACGGTTCATGTTAGCATGCCAAAGTTTGTGTGAATCGCTTTCTAATGTAAAATTACATAAGAAATGACTATTTGAACTTTATTAAGGGTTTCTATTTTTTGATGATTTTTTCGAAATTTCACTCGAAAATTTAGGAGAGTTCTGAACATTCGATTCACGGATTGTGATTTTTGAACGAAATTTCATTCGAATCACTCCGTTAGTGAGATATCGTCTCCATCCACACACGCACACACACACACACACAGAGAGAGAGAGAGAGAGAGAGGGGGGGGGGGAGAGGGGGAGAGGGAGAGAGGGAGAGGGAGAGAGGGAGAGGGAGAGAGGGAGAGGGAGAGAGAGAGAGAGAGATACACACACACACACACCTCAAAAACGTACGATTCGTGCTCAGGGATGCTTGAAACGTGCGCTCCAGTCGAAAACTCAAATTCGAATAAGGAGAATAATAACATCTTATTCATCTGTGTAAACTGACTATTTTGACCCAACCGCACTGTCGTAGCGAACAGACTATGAGATCCTGCATCTCTGTCCCAGCCTGTGCAAGGAAGAGGATGCTTCCCAGAGTGGGGTATTACCCTATCTGAGCTTATAATTACTGTTCCAAATCCTTTGGTATCTCTCTTATGCGTGCATTGGCTGTTGGAGATCACAGGAGGATTTGGGTGTGCATGTGATGAGGAAGAAGTGTTCGCTGGACTTTTGAAGAGGATGGAGGAGGGCGCGAGTACATAACTTCAACATTAGAACGTCCTCTTAATGAATACTGTGAGCGATGTTTAATTTATATCATATCTATATAATATCATATCTGTATAATATCATATCTATATAATAACTGTCTAACGTGTTTAAGTCTTTCCAGATCTATCAGAAGTCTGCCAGTAACATACAAGGATGAGTTTTTGCCCATTATTACTACTTATATACCTATGCACTTATACACGGAAATAACCTAACGAAACAGGTTTTTTTACTTTCCCTGCAATACATGGTAAAGTATAAGAAAAGTATTGGAATCATGATGGAAATCGCAACTCGAGTTTTCGACGGATCTACACGTTTTGGGACCTCTAGAACACGGAAAACTATTTTTAGCGTGACGTCTGTGTGTCTGTGTGTCTGTGCAATATGTGTATCTACTCTAGCTCAAAACCTAATGGACGCAATTTGATAAAATTGAGTTGGTAAGTCACTTGTGTGTGACCCTGATGCTGATTAGTTTTTAGTACGATTCGGAAAAAAAGAACCTGCCTTTTTTTTTTTTGCGAAATGACCCACAAAAATCGTCAAAATCTAGCATAAAAAACTACGTATGCTCAAATATATCCATTAAATGCTTGTTTTATACGTAATATTTAACGATGAAAAGAATAAGACCAACCTCATTACACTACGACTAGCCAAACTCCAGATATTTTAGTTTGCTCGCATTTTCGTTACGCCATAATTCGGTATCCTTGTAAATAATTATGAGTTTTATTTTGTGCCATTAAACTCAATATAATGAATTACTGACGACATAAAGAGAACGTGAATATGATTCAGCAGGGAAAGTCATGTACTGACCACATCAGATTTTTATTCCCCCTCCCGGGGGTGAAGAAAATAAGCTGTTTTAAAAAGTATTTTTCTGAACCATCGATGATCTAAAACGATGAACCTCTGCACACTTAAGGTATGCACACTTACTATGGAGCACAACCTAACTGAACCGAATTTTCGATTTTCCCCACAGAAGTAAAATTTTCTATTTTTTTTTTTTCACAAAAGTCTTTCTAGACTCTTTAAAAATCTCCCTGTAGGCAAAATCTTTACTTGCTTATACAGGGTGTTTCTCTTATACTCTCGGTCCCTGATTTTCCGTTATAACTTTCAAACTAATTCATGCCATTCAATGACATTTGACATGGATATACATTGGTATATGAGAAGCGTGGTTACGAAAGGGCACGAATGGCGGCACTATACTGTCTAGCCCAAAAGTGAAGCCCGAAGTCTTTATGTTGCCAAAAAGTGAAGCATAAAGTCCTTATGTAGCCCAAAGTCCTTACTAGCCCGAAGTCCTTACTATCCCTAAGTCCTTATATAAACTGTCACAGGAGATGGAAGCACATATCATTTTCATAAGCACATATCAACGAGCTACAAGAAAAAAAAAAAGAGCAGTTTCTCATACACCAAAATATGTCAGTATCAAATTTCACTAAATAGCGTTCATTTTATAGTTTGAAAGTTAGAAGAAAAAATCAGGGGCCGAGAACGAATGAAAAACTCTGTAGTATTAGGCATGGGATAACAGCTAACGCAGTTTAAATTTTTACTTTCCCTGCACACATGGTAATGTATAGAGAAAGTATTGAAATCATGCCGAAAATCATGCGTCCGTGGTGTTAAAAGGAAAACTCTGGAATAATATCCCGGTTACATCTTCAACACACACACAAAAAAAATATATATATATTTTCTAAAAACTCACAAAAATCCGTCTATTAAGTGTATGGATTCAGTCCAAAATTTGTTTGAAAAAAATATTTCGATCTTTTTCGACGATGGTGTTAAGATGAAAACTCGGAGATAATATTTTAGGTCGCTAAGGAACCGATTCGTACGAAAATCGTGTTAAAACATAAGATAATTAAAAAAACTAATTCGAATTTTAAAGAAAATAACTCCGCAATTAACCTTTCCGGGACCTTGAGTATCTGTGTACCAAACTTGATGGCAGTACGACTCTTCGAATTCTCGCTACAGACCGCACTCTCGCACATGCGCACACATCTTTATGTAAGACTAGAAGCAGTACCCGCCGTTGTCCGGGTGCTAGCTAGCTATAAACAGTTAAAGAGTAACTTGAAAGCCTGTAAACAAAACACACGATTCTGAAAAAATCGAATAAACTTAAACTTTACCCTAGTTTTATTTTACAAAATGTTATTCACCCAAATTCATTTCGGTTCCATCAGACAAGTGCCAACGCCGATTATTTTTGTTTGTTTTATATACAGGATAGTACCCTGTTCATCGTAACTCTTCCTGAATTGAACTTTCTTTCAGAATTTGCAAGGCTTATGCCCTAGAGATAATCGGACAACTTATCTCCGGCTAGTAAGAAGGCGCGTTATCCATTGAGCTGTACTAAGACGTTTTTCCTACTTTCTTGATTTGGAATGAACACACTACAAGTACAACAAGAAAGATCAATCATGCTTAAAGCATTGATTATGAAACACTTTCCAACTTCAATGCAATTTTATTTTAAAAAGTCGAAAATGTAATACATTCCTCGGTAATATTTTAAAACTTATCACAATACTACATTGATTTATTATATTTGAAAACTTAAACCTTCATTGAAAAAAATGAACTTCATTCAAATGACGGCATTGAAATATAAATTGCCTGGCTTAAATATCTCTAAAATGCAATACATTCCACGGTAATATTTTTAAAACTATCATAATACTACGATAATTTATTATATTTGAAAACTTCATCGAAAACAAATGAAATAAATTCAAATGACGTCATAGAAAAAATAACACGCCTGGATCTCTCTATAAAAGCAGGATTTCATTCATTTCATTCATCACAATACTATAATAATTTATTTTATTTAAAAATTAAGACCATGGAGCTACAATTCATAAACTCTATGCTTAAAACTTCATCGAAAAAAATCGTCCTTCTGTTTATAAAATCAATTAATATTTCATTCATATCAACCATGCAGACTCCATGGACTGAATTATTTTGTGTTAAAGAAATACAGTAATTCTAATACAACTCATTCTACATATTTTTCTGTTTACATTTTACATAGGTGAAAAATAGGCTTAGTTGTAGAAATAATCAAATTTGAATGAGAATTTAAACTGAAATATATTGTCAATGTGTTGTTTTAGTATGTAGATGCACAGAATTTAAGCAAAAATAAAGTAGTTTTAGGACGGATACAACACTCAATATGAATTGGGGCGCGGTAGCCCATTGGTTAGCGCGCTGGAGTTGCACTCGGTAGGCCCGGGTTCGATTCCAGCCACTGCCAAAACTGCCGCCGTGTTCATGCGGAGTACGATCACGTTAAACATGTGGGTCCGAAAGTCCTTCCGAGAGGTTGGTGGTAGGGGAAGGAGGGTACGGTCCCTGTGGATGCCTCCCCCACTGGGTTCCGGTCTAAATTGGGTGGCACTTCCCGACCGTCCAAACAGTTACCTTACACCTTTCTGGTAGGTCGGACGGTCTGGGTTTCAACAACAACAACAACAACTCAATATGAATTAAAAAGAACTTTAAAAAATCACGATTTTGAAACAAGATGGATGCCATATATCATTTTGAAGTGGGTCATGTGATCGTTTCATATCATGGTGACGTGATCGTTTCATATAAGATGTGTAATTATTATTTTAATTTTTATTTAAAAAACTACTGAATATATTTCGCTGAATTTTTTTTTATATATTTTATGGAACAATTTGACTATTACCTAAAATTTTCGAAGCAATTTGTGAATTTTAAATCCGCTTAAAAAATGTTTGAAAAATTAGGTCCCATAGGGCTCAATGTATTTCATTTTTTCAACCCGGGTTCAATCCAAAACTAATTGGGTGACATTATTCATTTATATTCCCATAGGTCCTACAGATCGTCTGAACAACATACTAAAATTTCATTTTGATTAAGTCATTTTTACAGCAGTTATCGTGCTAACGGACAGACAGACAGACAGAATGAATGAACAAAGTCATAAACACTTTTCAACTTTGTTGTAAAGTGTTAAAAACGATAACATTTCGCTGTTATTCATTTGTTAAAATCCTCATCTGTTCGGCGCGTAGTATATGTTCCATACTGTTATAAATTGTATCAATGCTGTTAGTTTTATGTAGAAACAATATTATTTGATATAACCTGAATATGGCTTACCTCTTAATGATAGGCTTTAGTATCAAAATCAGAACGCCATGTATCTATAAAAAAAGGAATGCATTTAACACCATAATCAATTTACGCAGCTAGAAAATAAGTTAACTTAATAAAAAATAAAATACTCAGAAATGCACACAATATATATATATCAAATTAATACAAATTTATAGGAGTATAAAACGATTAAGTTAGAAAAAAACTAATTTATATTTACAACAATAAACCACTTTCTTACTCAGAGAATCCACTCTTTTTATATATATATATATATATATATATATATATATATATATATATATATATATATATATATATATATATAAATATAAATTATTAAATCCAAAGTTAGAATGTATGTAGTAACTCATAATACACTATTCCAAAATTTTCTACAAAATACAAAGAAATAAAGACAAAAAGAGGAAATAATAAAGCATAATGCAAGTCATAAAGACAAAGACAATCAACAAATTTAAGTAACCTATGCAAATAAAAGAAAAGAATAAAATAGGAGAATGAGCCACAATAAACTACAATTAACATTGGAAGAAAGTAGAGATAGTAATACATAATAAAAAATTAAAATAAATTCTATTACTAAATTTAGCGCAAATGCAGCATAAATTTGAATAGATAGCATATAGAATGTTTCTTTAATACGAAGCATATAAAAGGAATTAGGAATAAGGATAGTTCATAAATGAAAAGTTAGATAAACTAAACAGCGTAGTATAAGAATGTGAATGACAATGCAATATACATTTAATTTATTGCGCAAATGCAGCTAATAAATAAAATGTTTTCAATATAAATATAAATTATTAAATCCAAAGTTAGAATGTATGTAGTAACTCATAATACACTATTCCAAAATTTTCTACAAAATACAAAGAAATAAAGACAAAAAGAGGAAATAATAAAGCATAACGCAAGTCATAAAGACAAAGACAATCAACAAATTTAAGTAACCTATGCAAATAAAAGAAAAGAATAAAATAGGAGAATGAGCCACAATAAACTACAATTAACATTGGAAGAAAGTAGAGATAGTAATACATAATAAAAAATTAAAATAAATTCTATTACTAAATTTAGCGCAAATGCAGCATAAATTTGAATAGATATATATATACAAAATAACGCCCACATTTGTTCATGTTACTCTGTTAAATCAATATAATATGAAAGCAAGAGAAAAAAAGTCTGATGTGGGCAGCACATGACTTTCCCTGCAGACGTATATTCACGTTCTCTTTATTTTAATTAAATATAATTCACTATTAATTCAATTTTCGTTCTCATTTGGTAACTGGACTCATTTTCAAAGGTGGGTTATAAAAAAAACGAAAAAGCGAAAATATCTCGAGAACGACTAGTCCTAGTGTTATGGGGTTGGTCTTATTCTTTTCTTCGTTAAAAATTAAGTATAAAACAAGTATTTAATGGATATATCTCAGCATACGAAGTTTTTATTTTAGATTTTGTCAATTTGTGCGGGCCATTTTGCAAAAAAAGGCAGGTTATTTTTTTCCGAATCGTACCAAAATCTAATCAGCACCAGAGTGACCCACAAGCGACTTATCTACTAAATTTTGTGAAATTCGGTCCATTAGATTTTCAGCTAGAGTGGATACAAACTTTTACTGGCCATTTCGCGAAAAAGGCGGGTTCTTTTATCGCGAATCGTACCCAAAACTAATCAGCACCAGATTCGCCTACACGTGACTTACCTACCAAATTTTATGAAATTCGGTCCATTAGTTTTTTAGTTAGAGTGGATACAAAATCTGCGCAGACAGACAGACACACACACAGACGTCACGCTAAAAATAGTTTTTTCGTATTTTAGAGGTCTCGAAACGTGTAGATCCGTCGAAAACTCGAGTTGCGATTTTCGACATGATTCCAATACTTTCCCTATACGTTACCATGTATTGCAGGGAAAGTAATAAATAAAAATTGGCGTGGATGGAGTATTTTTAATTTAATTTTTTTTTACGTTAAAAATAAATCTACTTTGACATTTTAAAATTATATTTGGTAAATGTACGATACATTTAGTATATGTACAAAATATTATCTCAATTTGATAAAAAGTAAAAAAAAAAGTTTTTTTATGACCCACTGTCCCTTTTACCCTAATTGTCCCCTGTTTTCTTATAAATCTCCATGTTTACATTATAATTGAATTTTCTTGTAACAAAATTTTACGATTTGAGTTTCATCAAGCATTTCATTCTTATTTCATTCTACACAGAGAAATAAATCAGTAATAAAGCTACAGCTGATACGATGTAATGAGTCGTTAAAGGCTCTGGGTACGAGATTTCTGCTTTTATAGGATCCTTATTAAAGCATATTCATCTTTTTATAATCTTTGGTGAAAAGTAATTCTTATCTCTACCATTTTGCACCTAGTATGCATAACGTGCATTTTTTCGTATTTTTTAGACTTTTCAAATATACGACAAGACCCGGATATGGGCAAAGTTCATTAAAACAAAACATGAAAATAATTAAGGGTTAAGTAATGAGCCAGGGGACGTATAGGAGGTCTCCATAGGGAGGGGGCGTATATCACTCGAGTGGGGGTCCGAACGCCAAATAGGGTCAGTGTCTTTAGTGGGGGGAAGACATGAAAATAATCAAGGGGGTAACATCAAATATCGAGGGGGGGGCGTGATTTAAGTATGAGTCAGAGGAAGTATAAGACGTCCCCATAGGAAGGGGGAGTATACCACTCGAGTGGGGATCCAAGCGCCAAGGAGGACAGTGTCTTTAGTGATGGGATGATATAAAAATAAGTAAGGAGGGTGACATCAAATATAGAGAGGGCGTAAAAATCGTTTTGTAATGATTCCCACAATTTGGTTGAGCAATCCTGTATCAACTGAAATATATTCATCAAGTAACGGAGACCTTTATCATTACATTTTGTCACGATAAACAAATATGAATTCTAGATAATTCTATAGATTGATTTTTAGCTGTAGTATTTCACTATATTATTTTAATTTAAGTATTCTAAATTATTTGTTATTTACTAAACACTTTTGGGATTTGTTCAATAGCGTACATTTTCAGAGTTTTTCATATTTCCCCGGTATATAATTCTGTTCTATCCAAAACATCGAGTGATAAAAGCACAATGCGTTTCTCCGCTGCCGGCTTTATTCCCTGAAATGTTTGTAGCATTTTTCGCATCTCGTTTAAGTCTTTTAAAACGTTTAATTAGTTCTCCCGGAGTTGAAAAATTTTAACGAAGCAGTTAACGGAAAAGAACGCGAAAAATTCATTAGCTTTTATACACAGTAAATAGATTCTTCGAGAACGAATACATGGAATCGTCGATACTGGAAAACATTTTGTCGATTATATTTTTGATGAAAAACATAATCGATGTAAAGCAGTTAAACTTAAAAGTAAAAAGAATTTTGTGAAGTTACTCCGATATTTTTCTCTCCGATGTTCGTATGTAGGATGATTTTTACAACCCTTTGTTTAACTTGATCTGGCATTCGTTTATATCAGTGTGATTCAAATCTTTGAGACCCTAACTAATCAGGTTCTATTCATCACAGTAATATGAAATGCGGTATGTCGTTGTCTTTTGTGGTATATTTTAATTCCTTTAATTTCGGATTTTATCGGGCTAGCCCGTTCTGGGTTAGTCATAGGAATGTTCTTGTTTTTGGGGATTAACTCAAAAACCGGAGCGACTAGAAAGTCCAAATTCAGTATGTCTTTGCCTTTTGTAGTATATTTTGAGTCTTTGAATTTTGAAAGTTTTCAGGCTAGCTCGTTTTTTGCAATTTATAGAAATGTACTCGTTTCGGGGTATAACTCGGGAACTGAAGCAGCTAGAAAGTCTACATTTAGCTTATCATTGCCTTTTGCTGTATATATTAATTCTTCAAATTTTGAACTTTATCTGGCTGGCTCATCTTGGGCCTGCCTTAAGAAAGTACTCGTTATAGGAGAATAACTCGATAACCATAGAAAATAGAAAGTTCAAATTTAGCATGTAAATGTAATTCAAAGAAAAATTAGTTGTTTGTGCTTGTTTTACATGTTCTATTCAATAGTGCCGCAATTAACTGGTATCTCTTTTCCCCTTGAACTTGAAGAAAAAAATAATTTTCGCGTTGTAAGCAAATTAAAATCAGTGTTCATAAATTTCAGCCGGAAGTGACGTTTTCGTGAGATTTTATTTAACTCAAGTTTTATTTATCTGGAGATCGCTATAACAGGAAACCCAAAATTTCCTTAAATGCCATTCCGAGCGATTTTTGCAAGATTCAAGATTCCCGAAATTGTTCCAAATTATTGATTTCCGAAACACAATTTTCTTATTATATTTCCAATGTTTAAATTAAAAATATATTTACATTTAGAATTTTTATAAATTAAAAATGCGTAAACATTACAAAAAAAAACTCAAAATATTTAAAACAAATACCTAGCCGGCTTTCAACAATGGCATTATTCAAATATTAAAATGACAAATATGTAAATATGATTATATGAAAAAAATTTAAATATTTCAAAATATTTAAATAAATTTAAATTTTATAAATTTAAAATTCTGTATCATGAAATCAGGAAAAAAAGAATACGAGCTAAAATTCCAATCGCAAAATTTTATGCTACAAGGAAATGGAATTCTGGTTCAAAGAAGAAATTTATTTTAAAAGGAAATTCATTTCACCGACGGGAATATTTAAATCTGGTAATATGTACGCAAAGAATTTCACTCAAGAATGTACTACCAGTATCATTTACAAGCTGCCATGTGTCTCCTATGCAACGTATGTCATATGCAGTTCTTGCTAAAATACATTGCATAAAATATTTCATAAGATTTATGGTCAACACAGGAAAATAAAGCTTTAAAATACTTAAAGCGAAATTTTATAACAGATGTCGCGCTAAACACAGTAAACATATTGTTAATAATAAAATTTGCTTTCTATTTAGGAATTTCATTAAAAATCTTCTTACTTAATAAAAGGAGATATGTGCGTGCGTGTGTGTACGTATATGGGTTTGCAGACTATAGCAAAATGTAAATAATTTTATTATTTTGTCGGAATTAGGGTCCAGAATATGAACATATAAAGATAATTTCAATATATTGAACATTTTTTATTTATCTTTAAAAAAAAAATAGTTCATTCCAGCGAGCGTTTTTTTTCCGCTTTTCTAACTTTCACTCGAAATATATAGTAAACTGAAAAGATAGATCGAATTTAGAAAAATGACTCTATATATTCACGAAGTTTACGAAAAGCCTTATTCTATTAAAATTTATTTATAACTTTTTTAAAGAAAGACTGCATCCGGCTTACTATTACTGCAGTTATTTCCACGCTCGAGAGCGTTAGCTAGCATGCTCAAATTTGACCCACCGCTGCTGATCACTGCACTAGGAGCGTGATTTCAATCTTGCTATTCGTTGCTCTCTACTGTATTGCATATAAAACCGGGCATTTCCTATGAATCTAAATTATATGCAAATAAGATGAATTAATGGATTAAAATAGTCGTTCACACGAGACAACGCAAACTTCCCGAGCACAAACTGCGATGCTATTACAATTATCAAATTATCAAAGCATCTTATGAATCATTCATGATTCTAGCCAAGCTTATAGAGATAGATTCAGCCATGTCAACAGATTCCATTATGATAGAAATGCGTTCATTTTGAATTTATTGATGAGAAAATAATTTCAGCGTCATGTATCCTGTGATATGAATCTGAAAATTTCCCTTTAATTATAAAATACAGAATTTGGGATCAAACAGTTTATATACGTTCTGCCCAATCAGGGCGCTCGGTTTTAAAGCAGAATTTAGGTGTCTTTCGAGAATAAACCTTTCTATGAGACCTGCCATCGACGCCTAACAGCCGTGGTTCAAGACGCTTGGTTTTCCAGCGGGGACTATTTTTAATTAAATTCCCCACACCTGATGATTTATAAAACGCATGCATCGAATCGTAAAAGCAAGACGATGACAGAAACTGCCATTACTGAAATGGAAATTTAAGAAATGAACTTTGAACATCTGCACCTGGGGGGTTTTAGGAGACACTTTGTTCGCCGTGGGATGGCAACGGAATGAATGATAAAGCCAAACAAGGTGATATCAAGAACAAAAGGACTGTACTTTTCTAAAATACGCCATTTTGTTAAAGAACATAAAGTCTTAAGCCAACAGGAAAATGTACCCGGTGTTGCCAGCGAATTTAAGCAGGGATTAATTAATTGAATTCGTTTAATCAAGTTTCCCAAAAGCGACTACTGTTAGAGAAATGACTCTTACTTCAAATTCTGGTCAACGCTGGTAAAAAATAAATCGGGTTTATGGCGATTAAAAACCAAATATTATATTGCAAATTGTGAGGTCTAAATAACCTTTCGATTATTAATTCCCTCAGTTTGCATCATAATTTATGTTTCTTTAAACTAACCATCTTAACTGGTTCGGTTATTAGACGAATCACCGACCTAATCAGTATTTTCTGCGTTCCTACGGTAGAATAGGAATGTATTTCGGATTGTGAGGTTTGCAGTGTTTTTGAGTAGAGTGTTCTGGAATAGTCTTGGAATGAAAGAAGGGTTCTTGAGTAGACAATGAAGGATTCGAGTAGTGAGTGGAAGGACACCCCATTCGATACAACGATGACTAGGAAGTGTCTAGCATTCGGGGTGTGGCCACAATACGGAGCGAAGTAACAGAATGCCGGGGTAAGCATATAAGCTTTGTAAATGCGTATCCATGTAATCATAATCACCAGCCTAGTATATGGTAGTAGCTCGTATATTTGTCATTTATTCTGGGCGTGTGCAATAACAATATATATGTTGTCCGTTGCTTTAAACAGCAAGCTGCTGTAATTTCTGTGAAGTCCCCAATAAACTGAGTTATATTTTAAACAATGCCGTACTGTGTTATTGCCCTTGGACCGAGAAGTCGAAATATCAAGAATTCTTAAGTTTCAGTTAAGTCACTTTTGACAGATTAAGTAAAAATCCTCTACAAAGGCATCTAAAGAAGATAAAGGGACATTTAAACTTTGCAAAATATACAAAAATAAAATAGTTTAAAAATTTAAAATATGTTAAATTAGTTGTTCACAATCAGATAAAACAAAAAACTTTTCGCAATTAGACGAATAAAAAGAAAAAAATATATACATATTTCAAGAATGATTTAAATAAATTTAACTTAAAAATTAAAAATATTTAAATTATTTAAATATAAAAAACTTCAAATATCATAATCCCATGTTGCTTTCAAAACACATCACATTGTAAAAAACAACTATAATTAATTCAAAAGGGAAAAAAAATCAAACACAATTTTGCAACTATACACTATATTTTTAGAGTTAAAATTATCAACATAATGTTAAATAGCACTTCATTTCACAAAATAAAAACAAATATCAAACTGAATTTCAAAATTCACATCGATTCCTCCATAGTCATTCCATTCATAAACAATACAACTTTCCCTGAATTATCCCATCTTTGCTAGGTCATGTGAAACCCGTGACGATCCATAGCAACGGACACGATCTCAGTTGTTACATCATCAGCATGAAGAGAAATTCATCAAGGATGAGCCGGAGTGGACGTTTAAACTAAAAATCGTAACTTATATAAATCTATTTAAAAATTCATAGAAAATTCAGGAATACAGTAATTTAAAAAAAACATTAGAATGTGAAGATATCACTCCACATTCATGCTGAAAATCAAAATCGTGTACATCTTCACCGATGCGAGGAAATTAAAATTAAATATCATAAATTAAGCAGATCTCAAGGCATTTAAATTTTTTTCTAAACATAAAGGAATTGCCTTATGGATTCGATTTAAAACTTGTTGGAAAAAACGTCCTTTGATCTTTCCGGTGGTGTCAAGATGAAAACTGTGCTAATTTTTTTTTTATCACTAAGTAACCTATTTGCGTGAAAATTGTTCAACAATATGTTTCAACATAAAATAACTTTAAAAGAGAAAAATCGCTCAGAGGTGTCTTCGAACTTGACTTGGAGTATCATTGTACCAAATTTTATAGCTGTAGGTCACTTAACATTTTCCGCTATACGGCGAACAAAACAGATAAATATACATCTTATTTTACAGAGGCTGTTTACACAATTTTAAAACGATTTTATTGCAGATAATAACAAAACCTTAATTCAAAAAAAAAAAAAAAAATCTGACAACAGCTTATTTTATAAAAGATAAAATTATCGTTTGCTGTAGATACATTTTGTCTACTTTAAAAATGGCACATGTTAAACAAACTTTGTATTAAAGGCTGTATTTCTGCTCTTTCTAAAGAAAACTACTCTTATTCTGTAATTAAAAATCGCTGTGAAAACCATGAAATTTGTATTTGTAAATGCAAAATAAGGAATATTATTAATAAGAAAGAGAAAAGCGTCAAGCATTATTGTTAACCCGAAAAAGAACAACGAATGAATACCCAAAGAAGGATGGATTACATAAGGGTGTACATTTCTTAGCAGATGTTAGCCGTATTTCCAATTGTCAAGTTGTATTTGCGCGAAATATAAGTGAATTGGGTGAATTGGGTTGTTGTTGTTGAGACCCAGACCGTCCGACCTACCAGAAAGGTATAAGGTAACCATTGGGTGAATTGGGTCTAATGTTAGGAATTGACACTTCATATTAAGGAAACGTCAATATCGTTTGAGACATTAATTCAGATGGCGCTGGGGTAAGCTAAGTAGTCCTGCATTGTATGTATTTCTGTGGCGAAAGGCGTAAAATATTATTTAAACTGTTAATTTTGTAAAAATAAATTATTAGCGCAGCACAAATTAGAACTGAAACATTAAAGAATATTCAAAAAGAGTATTCAAAATCGTTCTACCTTTCAATTCATTTTTATCTCCATATTCTGTACTCTATTCTACAACTATGAAAAACTACCAATTAATTATACTCGTAATGAGGGAACACTTAATTCAAAAATAGTCAAAATTGCATGTAAATATTACTGCGCCTTTCTGTTGTGTCAACTAATAATAGCGACTACTTTATACTAACACCATGGTCCATGGGCGTATTTAGGGGGTCAGGGGGTTGTTGTTGTTGTTGTTGAGACCCGGACCGTCCGACCTACCAGAAAAATGTAGGTAACTGTTTGGACCGCCGAGAAGAAAGGATCAGGGGGGGTGCCAAAGTACCCTCTTTAAAATCATTAATTTAATTAAAAGCCGCTATGAAAAAAAAATAAGAAAAATGCTTTTTGAAATTAGAACATTCAGCCACTACTGTGTGTTTTCTCCCACGTGTAAACACATTAATAAAAACAATTTAAACTTATACCTAAATGGAAAACTTGGGATTGTTGCATTTGGTATGTTTATGTATGTCTAACTTGTTTAGTTAATCTGTCTACAGGAGGGTGAGAATTCTGTTATGAAAAGGTGCAATTTTTTTTTTAAAGATGGTACACACTATTTTTTTTACCGGCCGTCCAATTAGTTGCTCATGTCCACTGGATGAGTTGGACGGTCTGGGTCTTCAACACTATTTTTAAAGATGGTACACACTATTTTTTAAAAATGGGTGCATACTAATTTTTAAAAATGCTATACACACTAATTTTTAAAATGTGATACTCAAACCATTTATTTAAATTTACTTTGTAACAATCATATTTCAAGGTTGATAGTAATCTCTAAATTTTGAATACAATCAATTTTAGCTCCCCCCCCCCCTGTAAAAATCTTACATACGCCCATGACTAACATTAGCAGCACCTAGATATAATTCTCAACGCATTATGGCATTTTCAAGTGTTTCATCTCCTCTTTTCTAACTCCATGCCATTACCATTATCTTAATAGACGCGCTTGTTAAATTCGACGAGCGCAAGTGAAGTCATAATTAAGAGGATTTTAACCACCGCCGTATCCAGGAGTGACTAATACATAATTGCTGAAGAATAGTGGAGTGAAGAGCTATTTCTCCCACATGACTCAAATTCGTGGTAATATTTTATCATTTTAAACATTTTTCAGAAAATAATTATAAAAAAAATTCTCTTAAAAATTCAAATGGGTACATCATATTTTTTTCAGGGGTAAAAAGGGATTAATAGTACGTCCTGAATTATGGCTTTGTAAACTTTTGTTCACTATAGATTAATGTGTTACGTGAACTTGTAAGGATTAACAATTTCTATTCTCGACTTCTTATTTTTCAAGTAGTGTCTTCCCCGAGGAAAGAAGAGTCTAAATTTGAAAAGCAGCCGCGCAGATTGCGGATGGAAGGTGGAGCGGGAAACCAGGTTATAAAAAGCGAAGTGCAAAACACGAGATGAAGGGAAAAGGGTTCGAGATGGTCGGAAATGGTACGAGTTGATACGTGGAGGGTGACGTGTGTGAATGTAGACGATGGTGGAATGGATAGACCATGTACATTCTGATTTATTACTTGTAATTTACGTTAATGGAGTTTATTTTATGATTTCTACAGTTTAGGAATAAGCTTGTTGTTTTCATCAAAAGATGCCTGCGTGTTCCCTCCAACACCTTTACAAACGTAATATTAAAGAATAGTATAAAGAAATTTAAAACATGATATTATTTTAAGATTATGTGCCACCGTAGCCATCTAAGATATCTCGGATCTTCCTGATCAAAAGATCAGCGCAAAAAGAGTAAAATTTGAATTTTTTTTTCTTATACGATATTCTATGGTTGGGGGTGTCTCTGGCTGAAATCGGAGGATTACGAAAAATGTAAATACGACTCAGAGCCTAATAAATATAAATGTAAACAATTTCACTTGTGTTTACTTGTCGGAAATAGGGTACAGCCTATTAAATTTGAGTTAAATACCCCGTTTTTTGGGTACCGAAAGAAACATAGTATTCTCTACTTTTCGTGAATTTTGAAATAAAAACGTGTTTTTTTTTAAAGTGTTTTAATATATTTTTATTTGCTAGGGCTTTTCTTCACAATGTGAAAATTCGTGTGGGTGGGGGGGGGGGACCTACGCACATCCGAATTTTCACATTGAGAAAAAAAGCCCTAGAAAATAATAATATATTAAAACACTTAAGAAAAAACGTTTTTATTTCAAAATTCACTAAAAGTAGAGAATAATATGTTTCTTCGGTATCCCCAAAACGTCTTCATACACACATGACTACCATACATCATGACTAACATCTCGGCACTCAACCCATATTGTACCAAGCATTGAAAAAATTAATATTTTTGTATAAAATCTTAAATATGTGTTTCTCTAAGCCTATGTATTCACAGAAGATCAAAAAACTTACCAAACTTTTATTAGTTTGATCGGTACAGGCTGTCCTAATAATAGGGCAATGATCCATCCTCTAGATAATTTTTTTTGACAATCCTTTTTTACTGGTACAAAAATAGAGAATATTACCTTAATAAATTTACATGTATGTTTTTTCTTGGAACTCAAAACTTTAAAAATCTGTGTTGAAAATTTAAAAAAAAATCTGCAAGAATCGCCACTTTAAAAAATTAATAAAAAATATCCAACATTAATTTAAACTTGCGATAAAGACAAATATATAGTTAATGAATTTTAAACAATATATTGTCTTTAAATTAAATTAAAATATGCAAAATAATTTATATAAAGACCACTTATGTGTGCTGTTCTATTTTTAGGACGATGAGGAAATATGGGTTTTAACTATTAAAATCTTAACTTATAGATCATCATTGGCTTCCAATCATCTTTGAAGTTCTGAAATTTAACACGAAATAATTCTTTGTCACACAGTATAATAACTATCCCTCACAAGTTAAAAAAAAATACACAAATATACTTAGCACATGCAGATAAAACATGCAACAGAATATTCAAAAAACTATGTAAATGCAACGTGTGATTTGGAAAAAAAGGCTTGCTACTGCACAAATTATAACATTATACACCCACTAATCATTTCTTCTTTTAAAAGAACATTACAGCAATGTATTTCCATATTACAGAAAAGTTTACAAAAATATTTCAATAATATATAAAATAACATTAATAAAATTTAATTAAAAGAAGCACCCACGCTTGTATTTTTATTGAAGAAAAAATGTTATTTTCCACATTTTGAATCATTTCGAAATTAAAGCGTGTTTCTCAAAAAAAAAATTTTTTTAAATTATGTTTCAATTTGAAATGGGTTTTAATATTCAAAATTCTCGTTAAGTGGGTAGTGTAACACGAGTCACTTCTCTAGCTATCCGTGCGCTAATACATCGAAATCTTGAAATTTAATATTTGACACACTATGCGAGAATATTCTCCACTGTGCTTCGAAAGTAGAAAAAAAAAAAGTAATGAACGCAAAATTACAGCTTCGTTGCATATTTAAATTTTATGCAAATAAGCACGAATTAATCGATTGGAAAAGCTGCACACGCGACTGCAACATACAGCTTAAGAACTTAAAGAAAAAGCAAAAAGCAGCGATAACAGTTATCCAATTCTCAAATCAACTTATGAATCATTCATGATCCAAACATGATCTTCTTGGGAAGTATTCAGCGGTCTTGTCAGAATTCATTACATGATCAAAGCGAGGAACCTGTGAATTAATTAATAAGAAATAAGCAGATTGAGTTTTCAGTGCTGATTGTTGTAATTCTCCACATATAGGTCTCTAGTTAGAGATTTGAATTTAAGAATATTCTGATTCCTTATTTAGAGATTCAGAATTAAGGGTAGGTAATACTTTGATTACTGTGGCTTACATTCACATTGGATACGGTTTGTAAATGCCAATAAAAAATTTGTGCGTTGATGATTTTTACTTTCCTTACATACATAGTATAATGTGTAGAGAAAGTATTGTTACGGGGTCGAAAATTCGAAGATCACTTTTCAAGCATCCCTAAACTGGAATATACTCAAATTTTTGAGGTGATGCCTATGTGTTCGCGTGTGTGTGTACGTATGTGCCCATAAGCCTGTGATGCGATATCTCGTGAACGAATGGAGCATTTCGAAAGCATTTTGGTACAATCATTACAAACGGTGAATACTGCAACCCTACAGTAATTTGGTATGACTATTACGATCCGTGAATACTCGATTGATTGATTTTAAACGCGGGAGACTTTTCTGATGACCCCAAATTTTCGCATAAATATTTGAAAAATTATAAAAAATCAGGGCATTCAACAATGTTAAATAAGTAATCATTTTGAACGCATTTTTTTTAATTCTAAAAAGAATGAAACAAACTTTAGAATGCTAGCTTAAGTCGTTCTCGAGATTTTGCCGGTTTTTAAGTAATGTCTCTAAAAATTACACAAAAATGAACAGTTATAAGTATTATTAAATATGTAACACTTGGGGATAAATTTACGGAACTTGAAGACTAATTTGGCAAAATATCGCCAATTTAGCGAGTTTTTTTAATGCAGAGTCTAAATTGATGAAAATCTCGCTGCCAAATTATTAAATGATGTTGCTAAATTATTAAATTAATCATGAACATATTTTTATATAATTGAGCAATTATATTATTAGAACACAAGATATTTAAGGTGTCATTATTAGCGGAACGTTCATAATGCATCTGAAGTTAAGAACGATTATCAAATTTTCACCTTATGCAACATTTATGATTTAAGGGGACGGTGGACGTTGAAATTATTTTTATTTATTTATTGATTTAGAAACATGAAAATTTGTATAAATATTCTTCTTAACATTACTATATAAAATACCATTCAATTTTTTTCAATTTTGTTATAATTTTGTATTTTTTTTTTAATTTAATTTTTTTTTTTAACGAAAATTTGAAAATGCTCCTTGGGTGCCATTTGTTCACATTTTTTATTCATTTTACATTATGATCACTCAAAAACACATTATGAATACATTTGGGTATTCATTTTTAACACTTTACAACAAAGTTGAAAAGTGTTTATGACTTTGTTCATTCTGTCTGTCTGTCTGTCTGTCTGTCTGTCTGTCTGTCTGTCCGTTAGCACGATAACTGCCGTAAAAATGAGTTTATCAAAATGAAATTTTAGTATGTTGTTCAGACGGTCTGTAGGACCTATGGGAATATAAATAAATAATATCACCCAATTAGTTTTTTATTGAACCCGGGTTGAAAAAATGAAATACATTGAACCCTATGGGACCTAATTTTTCAAACATTTTTTAAGTAAATTTAAAATTCACGAATTGCTTCGAAATTTTTAGGAAATATTCACATTATCCCATAGAATATATAAAAAAAAATTCAGTAAAATATGTTAAGTAGTTTTTTAATTAAAAAAATTATTTAATATAGGGAAAAAAACAAATTCAATTAAATTCTGACTTTGGGATATCTTCCAGAAAGAAAAGAGAGAGATATTATATAATAAATATCTCTCCATTTGTTTAAACGTTTTGCATATGGGAGTGGCTTCATATTTTAAAATAAATTTGGTAGATAACAATTTTTCATTTTTTTAAAATTTTATATAACTCTTCATGATAAATTTAATTGATGGCATTTTAAATGCACTTTCCTACGTCCTAGAGAGTTAAAATTTGGTACACAGCTTAAATTTGTTGAACATTTTATTCGACAAAAATTTGATGGATCTTTAAATATAGATCATATATTTTTTTCGAAATGGCCTGAAAATAATCACCGTTCACTTCTATAAATCATTGGTGTAATATTGTTAAAAATTCTGATGTGGACAGCACATGTCTTTCTCTGCAGACTCATATTCGTTCTCTTTATTTATTCAATGATAATTTGAGTTTATCTGCACAACATAAGTATTTTAAATGACATTGAATTTACACGTTAAACTTAAATTTGGTTCTCATTTGATAGCTGGACTTATTGTCAAAGGTGGCGTAGCGGAAACGCGAAAAAACTAGAATATCTCAAGAACGGCTTGTCCTAGAGTAATGGGGTTAGTCTTATTCTTTTTGTTGTCAAAAATCACATATAAAATAGGAATTTAATTGATATAATTGAGCACACGTAGTCTTTTATTTTTATATATAACGATTTTTGCTGGCCATTTCGTAAAAATAGCCCGTTCCTTTTTCCCGAATCGTAGTAGAATAACCTACAAATGATTTATATACAAAATTTTGTTAAATTTGGTATATAAATCACTTGTAGGTTATTGAAATATTATACTCCAAATTTTGTTAAATTTGGTTCATTAGTTTTTAGCTAGAGTGGATAAAGGCAATTTCTGCGGCCATTTCGCAAAGAAGGCAGATTCTTTTATTACGAATCGTACTATAATCTAATGAACATCAGGATTTCCCACAAAAAACATACCTACCAAATTGTATGAAATTAGGTCCATTAGTTTTTCAATTAGAGTGGATGTAATATCCACACAGACACACAGAAACATACACAGATACACCCTTACACACACAGACGTCTTCCTAAAAGTAGTTTTTTCGTGTTCTAGAAGTCCCAAAACGTGTAGATCCTTTGAAAATTCGAGTTCCGATCTTCGGCACGATTCCAATACTTTGAGTACATACACATACACATATATATTATCTGTGTATCTAAATTCCGTGCCTATGCAATTACAATAGTTGTGATTTTAAATGATCCCTAAACTTTTATTATTTCTTCAAGGAAGCCTAATTTTAACATATGCAGAATGCAAATATCTCAAGCGATTGTAAGATGAAATACATAAGAATTGCTGAATTTTTTTCACACAAAATTATTTAGCTCTGGAGTCTGGAATACAAGTTATATGAATGAAATATTCATTGATTTTGCATAAAGAATCAGATGATTTATATTTCGATACAGTTTTAAATATTTAAGTATAATAAATTACTGTAGTACTGTGATAATGTAAAAGATATTACCACTGAATGAATCACATTTTAGAAATTTTTAAATGAAATTACATTTCAGTTGGAAAGTGTTTCATAATCAATGCTTATGCATGATTGATCTTTCTTGTTTTAGTTTACCATTGGCCCATATTATCTGTTGCAAACGAAGCAAATGAGGCTGAAAACAACAAATAAACTTTTTAACACTTTACAACAAAGTTGAAAAGTGTTTATGACTTTGTTCATTCTGTCTGTCTGTCTGTCTGTCTGTCTGTCTGTCCGTTAGCACGATAACTGCCGTAAAAATGAGTTTATCAAAATGAAATTTTAGTATGTTGTTCAGACGGTCTGTAGGACCTATGGGAATATAAATAAATAATATCACCCAATTAGTTTTTTATTGAACCCGGGTTGAAAAAATGAAATACATTGAACCCTATGGGACCTCATTTTTCAAACATTTTTTAAGTAAATTTAAAATTCACGAATTGCTTCGAAATTTTTAGGAAATATTCACATTATCCCATAGAATATATAAAAAAAAAATTCAGTAAAATATGTTAAGTAGTTTTTTAATTAAAAAAATTATTTAATATAGGGAAAAAAACAAATTCAATTAAATTCTGACTTTGGGATATCTTCCAGAAAGAAAAGAGAGAGATATTATATAATAAATATCTCTCCATTTGTTTAAACGTTTTGCATATGGGAGTGGCTTCATATTTTAAGATAAATTTGGTAGATAACAATTTTTCATTTTTTTTAAATTTTATATAACTCTTCATGATAAATTTAATTGATGGCATTTTAAATGCACTTTCCTACGTCCTAGAGAGTTAAAATTTGGTACACAGCTTAAATTTGTTGAACATTTTATTCGACAAAAATTTGATGGATCTTTAAATATAGATTATACATTTTTTTCGAAATGGCCTGAAAATAATCCCCGTTCACTTCTATAAATCATTGGTGTAATATTGTTAAAAATTCTGATGTGGACAGCACATGTCTTTCTCTGCAGACTCATATTCGTTCTCTTTATTTATTCAATGATAATTTGAGTTTATCTGCACAACATAAGTATTTTAAATGACATTGAATTTACACGTTAAACTTAAATTTGGTTCTCATTTGATAGCTGGACTTATTGTCAAAGGTGGCGTAGCGAAAACGCGAAAAAACTAGAATATCTCAAGAACGGCTAGTCCTAGAGTAATGGGGTTAGTCTTATTCTTTTTGTTGTCAAAAATCACATATAAAATAGGAATTTAATTGATATAATTGAGCACACGTAGTCTTTTATTTTTATATATAACGATTTTTGCTGGCCATTTCGCAAAAATAGCCCGTTCCTTTTTCCCGAATCGTAGTAGAATAACCTACAAATGATTTATATACAAAATTTTGTTAAATTTGGTATATAAATCACTTGTAGGTTATTGAAATATTATACTCCAAATTTTGTTAAATTTGGTTCATTAGTTTTTAGCTAGAGTGGATAAATGCAATTTCTGCGGCCATTTCGCAAAGAAGGCAGATTCTTTTATTACGAATCGTACTATAATCTAATGAACATCAGGATTTCCCACAAAAAACATACCTACCAAATTGTATGAAATTCGGTCCATTAGTTTTTCAATTAGAGTGGATGTAATATCCACACAGACACACAGAAACATACACAGATACACCCTTACACACACAGACGTCTTCCTAAAAGTAGTTTTTTCGTGTTCTAGAAGTCCCAAAACGTGTAGATACTTTGAAAATTCGAGTTCCGATCTTCGGCACGATTCCAATACTTTGAGTACATACACATACACATATATATTATCTGTGTATTATCTGTGTATCTAAATTCCGTGCCTATGCAATTACAATAGTTGTGATTTTAAATGATCCCTAAACTTTTATTATTTCTTCAAGGAAGCCTAATTTTAACATATGCAGAATGCAAATATCTCAAGCGATTGTAAGATGAATTACATAAGAATTGCTGAATTTTTTTCACACAAAATTATTTAGCTCTGGAGTCTGGAATACAAGTTATATGAATGAAATATTCATTGATTTTGCATAAAGAATCAGATGATTTATATTTCGATACAGTTTTAAATATTTAAGTATAATAAATTACTGTAGTACTGTGATAATGTAAAAGATATTACCACTGAATGAATCACATTTTAGAAATTTTTAAATGAAATTACATTTCAGTTGGAAAGTGTTTCATAATCAATGCTTATGCATGATTGATCTTTCTTGTTAAATCCTTTAGAAAGTTAATTTTTTTTAAATATTTTTCTGCATTAAAACTTAATTTTCATCATTTAATTGGGTTATTATTCACTTTTAATTACCTTAATAAAGTTCAATTATAAAATGCATACCCAGTTTCATTAAAAAACATGAAAGGTGTCTTTTTACCAAATTTCATGCATCTCAAACAAAAATTAAGACGCATGGGGCATTTTAAAAATGTAAAACCTTTGAAAATTCTGTTTCGAAAAAAATGCATTAAACCTTTTGCTTACGGGTGGGACAGCGTCCATTCCAAAAGAAGAACCTCCCAAAAAGACAGGTACTTGACATACCCTATCCCAAACAGTTGACCACCCTTTGCAGACATTGGCGTCCATGGAAATCGCCGGCAGAAGCATTGCACCTGCTGCAGCAGGCATTGCACCTGCTGCAGCAGGCATTGCACCTGCTGCAGCAGGTGTAATACAGCGATCGCATCCGATCGGTACGATACAGCGATTGCATCCGAATTTTTTGTAAGATCGCAATGACAGAATTTTGAATTAGTTAATGTCAGATAAGTATTTTAGTTTACAAACATAAAGACAACCAAAAATTGGCTATTATTAAAAGTGTTATTAAAATCTCCATCTATAACGTACAAAAATTCACAACCATAGCGCTTTCGGGCATTACTGCGCCCTTTACCAGTTGCAAAGTGAAAGACCCTCATGCTTGATGGCGTCTCGTTCTCGACTTGCTGCGTGTTACACCATGGTATAACTTTCTAGATATTTAGTAACTGCTCTCTTTTGCTTTTGACGACATATCTCTTGGTTACCCTGTAATTTATGATCTTTTTGCTTTTTCGTATTTTATAATTAAATTATGTTTTTTAAATGTATCGTATTCAAAATGTAAAATGATCAATATACAAATTTTGTCTCGCGGTTGTGACCTGTGGTATTTAAGCTCATGTTCTTCGCCTATTTTCACTTTACCACTGATGAAGGGCATAATAATGCTCGAAAGCGCTATGGTTGTGAATTTTTGTACGTCATAGATGGAGATTTTAATAATAGCCAATTTTGGGTTGTCTTTCTTTTACTTTCCCTACAATACATGGTAATGTATAGGGAAAGTATTGGAATCATGTCGAAAATTGCAACTCCAGTTTCCGACGGATCTACACGTTTCGAGACCTCTGGAATACGAAAAACCTATTTTTAGCGTGACGTCTGTGTGTGTGTCTGTCTGTGTGTCTGTGCAATGTATGTATCCACTCTAACTCAAAAACTAATGGACCGAATTTTACAAAATTTGGTAGGTAAGTCACTTAGGCGTGATTCTGGTGCTGATTAGTTTTTGGTGCGCAAAAACAGAACCCGCCTTTTTTGCGAAATGGCCCTTAAAATTTTATTTATCCGCTCTGGCTAAAATACTAATTGACCAAATTTCACAAAATTTGGTAGATAAGTTACCTGTTATATACTCTGGTGCTGATTAGAATTTGGTACGAATCGGAAAAGAAGTACCCGCCTTTTTGTACGAAATGGCCCTCAGAAATTTCATGTATCCGCTCTAGCTAAAATATTAATTGACCAAATTTCCCAAAATTTGGTAGATAAGTTACTTGTAGGATACTCTGGTGCTGATTAGATTTTGGTACGAGTCGGAAAAGAACACCCTGTTTTTTTTTTACGAAATGACCCGGCAAAATCTAAGAAAAAAAACTAAGTAGTGTATGCTCAAATGTATCAATTAAATTCATGTTTTATAAGCAATTTTTGAAGAGGAAAATAATATAACACACTCCCTTATACTTTAGGACTAACCGTTCTCAAGATATTTGAGATTTCTTGCATTTTTGTTAAGCCGGTTTCAGAAAAATGTCCAATTATCAAACAAAAACAAAAATTGAATTAAAAATGCAAATTTAGTGATATTTGGTACAATTAAACTCAATCTAATGAATTATTAAAGAAATAAAGAAAATATGAATTTGAGTCTGCAGGGAAAGTCATGTGCTGCCCACATCAGATTTTTTTAAACTGTTGGTGATTTGACGTGTTTGCCATGCAATTTTATATAAGTATTTTAGGTTTCAAAAGTTTTAAGTTTCATTCTCTCGTGAAATACGAAATTTCGGACCCAAGCGTATAGCATACGCTCGGCGTAATTATGCAACTCACTTTTAAAACGGGGCAGAATATCTCGAGAGAAGCCTTTCCGACACGACCTGTCATTAAAGTAAGGTCGCGGTTTAAAGGACGTTCAGTTTTCCAGAAGGGACGCTTTTCATTAAATTTCCACACCAAATGATTTGGGAGTTGTGCGTTGAATCGTAAAAGCGACAGAAACTGCCATTAGATAAAATGAAAATTTTAAGAAATGAACTTTGGAGCACCGGTATCTTGGGGGGTTTACGGAGAGGCTCCAGTCGAAGTTGCGGTGGTGTATAGTGAAACAAAAGACTGGGGTGCTGAATTCCAAATAAACAGAAATTTCGGGCAACAAGTTGCCTTAAGTTTTTAAATAATTGGAATTGTTTTACTCACTAACTCGGATCATTTTAGACTTAAAGACAAGTATTTACTCACTAACTCGGATCATTTTAGACTTAAAGACAAGTATTTACTCACTAACTCGGATCATTTCAGACTTAAAGACAAGTATATACTCACTAACTCGGATCATTTTAGACTTAAGGACAAGTATTTACTCACTAACTCGGATCATTTTAAACTTAAAGACAAGTCATTTTATTTTCTCATACAAAGTTTTAAGAAAGTATTGTTTTCACAAAAATTTTTGATTTCGAGATTTGGATGCCAATATATGTTTTAAGATCTTCTGAACATGTTTTGACTATTTTTGGAGTGATATCAGTCTGCCTGTCTATATGGGGTCGATTTCTTGCGTTGTACATGATAACGGCCACAAATACTAATGGATTTTCACGGCACTTTATATCCGACATTATTATAAAAAATATCTAGAACTAGATAAAATTGCTTTACTTTTTAAATTCGAGCGGAAACATCGAAATTTATTTGAAATTTCATGTTTTTTTAATATGGCAGGATAGGACAAAACATGGCATAATCATGTATAAAATGGTTTATTTATAGCTCAATAATCACGAAACTCAATAGTTTCAATCATTGTTATGAAAAATAGCCGCGATACCATTTTTTTGTTCGTGACGTCATTAACCCCCTCGGGAGGCAAGTCCCCCTCCCAGAGGGTACACATTGCCAAGCATGGTATCAATCGAAAGATTTTTTCAAGCCCCTTTAATAAAGATCGGAATTCCACTGGTAAAACAAACACATCCGTTAAACAAATTCTACCATCGGCGATATCTTGCAGAAAAAGCCCTAGCAACAGGTTAGTCGGCGTTGGAAATAAATCAGAAATAGTCTGCAAAAAAATTCTACAAGTTACAGTAAATGGAATTATTAAGAACAATGAAATGACTTTTACTGTAGGTTATTTTTTATTATTATTTTTTTTAATATTCTTCGAGATTGAAAGGCATCAAAAAAGTTTTTTATTTATCTTTCCAAATATTTATTTTAACCATTTCTACCTTCAGAAAAATATCGCTATCGGAGCAAAATGTTATTGCCCAATCTAATTTGAACAAAGAGATTTTTTTTTTATTTGTTTTCGTTCAAAAATAAACATGGAAGATGCCACTTTAGTCCTCCTTCTGCAGAGTCTGCAATAAAAACGTTTTCAAAGGACTATTTCGCATTTTTTTGACAATCACAAGAAAAGAGAAAGGATTTTTTTTTTCTTTTTTTCAGGTGAAAAACTTTCAATGGGGCGTTTAGTGGAATGAATGTGATTTCGAAAAGGTTCGAAAGGGCAAAATGTAAAGGAAATATTCTTCACATGTGGTTTATACCCACAATTGAAGATGGCTGGTTTTAGGATGCCACAATAGTCAAGAAGTGATATTTCGATAAAAAAAAGTACTATTTTCTGATTTTATCCAAATATAGAAATATTTCTCTAAACTATGTTTAAAGAATGAAATTCTAAAGTCAATCATGCAAGTATCGAATTCGTATACTACAGTTAGACAAAGAATTCATAAATAGACAGGAACAATCTTATTTCTTTAGTTAAACAGAAATAAATTAAAGCTGTTTTTAACACTTTCAACATAGTTGAAAAGTGTTAAAAACAGCTTTGTTCATTCTGTCTGTCTGTCCTCACGATAACTGACGTAAAAATGACTTTGAGACGGTCTGTGGGACATATGAGAATGTAAATATATATATGAATAATATCATCCAATTAGTTTTGGATTAAACCCGAGTTGAAAAAATGAAATACATTGAACCCTATGGGACCTAATGTTTAAAAAAAAATTCACAAATTGCTTCGAAATTTTTATGAAATAATCAAACTACCCCTTAAAATATATATAAAAAAATTCAGCAAAATATGTTCGGTAGTTTTTAAAATAAAAATTAAAATAATAATGACACCCATATTATATGATGAGATCACGTGACCCACTTTAAAATAAAATATGGCATCCATCTTTTTTCCCAGTGTTAAAATTGTAGTTTTTAAAATTCTTTTACATTTATATTTAGTGTTGCATCCGTCCTAAAACCGCTTTACTTTGGGGTATTTTAAGGGTATCTATATTCAACGCAATTACAATATTTTCTAGTTTAAATCATCATCAAACTTAATTATTTCTACAACAAAGCCTAATTTTAATGTATGCATAATGTAAACAAGTGATTGTAAGATGAGTTGTATAAGAATTGTTGATTTTTTTTCACGCAAGATTATTTAGCTCTGGAGTCTGGAATGAAAGTGATATGAATGAAATATTCATTGCTTTTACATAGAGAGCCAGACGATTTATATTTCGATGACGTCATTTGAATAAAGTACATTTTTTACGATGGAGTTTTAAGTTTTCAAGGAAAATAAATTTATGTAGTACTGTGATAATTTAAAATATATCAGCTCTGAATGTCTCGCATTTTAGAGATGTTTAATTGCATTTCACTTGGAAAGTGTTTCACAATCAATGCTTTATGCATGATTGATCTTTCTTGATATAAATCTTGCATTTATTTCAAAGGTTTTTATATCCATATTGTTAAGTCGGTGTATATAGTTACTAAATATCGGTATTAGGTAAGCTATAAAAACATAAATAATAATCTAATATGCCCAACACATAACTTACTTTAACAAGTTAAGATGGTAGCATTAACAAAAATTAAAACTTTTTTATAACTGAATTTTGTTGAAAATCGAACGTTTCAACCTAGTCGCAATACTCTTTCTCCATACATTGTAAAAAACTACTGTCTCATCCGGGAATCAAATCGCCGATCTTCGAAAGCCCAGACGATGCTCAATTTAATGAGCTACTGCGACGATTATTATTTCACAAGACATTTCACCCACGCTTCGCGCGTTCAAAACGGCTAGTGGTCATTATATGTATAACTTATTCACACAAACAAAACTGTTGATAACTTTCAGAATATCAAAAACCCTTTCCGATTTAAACATAAAAGTGGCTGACATTTTATAACTCAGTTAACGTGTTAAATGGGAAAATATATTGAATCTTATTTCCTCGCTCGACAAAATGATTGAATTGTTTAATTTTTCGATTGGCAGCGAACGGATATAAAATTGTGGTTTTATTATTTCGTTATTGGCTCGTGAATGTCAATATCGTTTTCCCGATCAAAATGATTTAATTATTGTGAAACGATTTATAACAATTATATAAAAATTATATCGCGGTATATTTACAAAGTTTTTTGTTTCCAGTTTCAATTATTGACAGCGATTGGATATCAAATTATGTATTTATTACTAGAGGTAAAATACTTTTGAGAGTGTTTTTAGTATGAATAACATCTATGGTTGGAATATCTGGCTGAAATCGGAGCGTTAAAAAATGTAAACATTTTAAACACTTATATCTCCAAACGAAACGGATAAAGATGTAAACAAATTTTACGGGTTTTTTTTTTCAGAAATATAATACGGATTATGAATATATAAAAATAATTTTCATATTTCCATATTTTAGTACTTCAAATTATTTTTAAAAGGTTGTTGTAATTTCTATATTTTAATACTTTAACTGTTTTGAATATGTCTAAAGAAGACATGTACTTCACACAAAAACCATTTCAAATCCATTAAATGGAAGCCACTGCCAGGTTTTTTTTATATAAATCCCTTTGTATCATCACCCCTAATTCGAATTATTAAAATTTTCGATTTTTCCGTTTATGGGGAAGCTCAGTCGGATCGAATGAAACCCAAAACTGAGATTTGGGCTCAAGTGGAAGTGCAGCATGGATGCTGAGATATTGATGCTCCCCGTGGATGTTGAGATATTACTGCTCTCCATGTATGCTGAGATACTGATGATCTCCTTGGATGCTGAGATATTGATGCTCTCCATGGATGTTGAGATATTACTGCTCTCCATGGATGCTGAGATACTGATGATATCCATGGATGCTGAGATATTGATGCTCTCCATGGATGTTGAGGTATTACTGCTCTCCATGCATGCTGAAATATTGATGCTCTCAATGGATGCTGAGATATTGGTGCTCTCCATGGATGCTGAGGTATTATTGCTCTCCATGGATTCTGATACGGATACTCTCCGCGGATGCTGATATCGGGAATAACAGTGTATTCCAAATTTTTAGGATTGCTTCCTTTCGGCGAGATCCAATTATCCAATTTATATGTCTAAACTAAGAAAGTATGGAAAAAAATACATGCTGAGCCTGTAAGGAAAGCCATGTGCTACTCACATGAGATCCCCCCCTCCCAACCACCCACCGCTTGACCTGTCCACGAAAACGTTAACGTTCCAAATAACGCCGTCGGAAAACATTTCATTCTGGATCGAGAGAGAATGGAATTTTTCCTTTTAGCGCGGAGAAGACTGCATCTGGCAGATATAAACCACAAAAGGATGGCTGAAATACCAACTCAAATGGCATATATATATTTCTGAAGAATGTATTGTGCAATAGAAATAATTTCTTTTAATTGTATCGGTGGGGAAAGGTATATAAGTTGCGATAAAAATAAATTATTTAACATAACAGCTGAGTATTGAGTTTCCGAATACAAACGGATGGCTATGAAGTTATAATAAACGTCATGTTGCATTTCAGAATGACTCTTTATATACTGTTTAGGAGAATAATGAATTGAAAAAATGATGTGGACAGCAGATGAATTTCCCTGCATACTCTCACATTTGGTTTTGATGGGAATAGCATCTTTGGTTGAGGTTCCTCAGGCGGTAAAACGGAGTGTTACGAAAAATGTAAAAAATTTAGACGCTTACACCACAGAACCTAATAGATAAAATTGTAAATAATTTTTCATGATTTGGTTGAAATAAGGTCCAGATTATGAATATATAAAAATAATTCCTTTTTTTTTTTGCGGAAAAAAAAAATAAAGCTAATAAAGCATAGGTCTGAGCGAGTGTTTTTTTTCCCCTACTTTTCTTACTTTAACTCGAAATATCTTCGAAACTATAAAAGACAGATATAATTATTAAACAACAAAAATATGCATTAAACATTTTAGCTTCTAAATCTATACTTATTTTAAAAACATCTTATAGTTTTCGAGTCATCGTCTTGTCAAGTTGAAAAAGAATTCAACATTGTAATGCTTATATCTCAAACACAAAACATGCTACCACCTATGAACAATAAGCAAGAATTCGTAGCTTTTTGAAAACCCCACAAGTTTATATAATTGAATTTCGGATATAATTCTTAGTTTCCGAAGTATAGTGGTTATAATTTCGACATATTATTATTTTAACCTGGGTTTTCTAATGAGTGAAGATGTAATATTTAAAATGTCCCGATTGTTGTTGCTTAATCTGTGTTCTTACTCATCGGTGAAATGTTGGTGCATAAACTCGAGGTACTTTATTTTGGATAAAAAAATAAGATATTAAATAAACTTTGAGATTCTAAAGATGTTTAATGATGGATAAGGTCTAAACAGAATAGATGGAAATATATGTATTCAAGAACATATTTATGTTATTTATGTGCCGTCAAGTAAATTTATAGATTAACTTGAATTTAAAATCTCGTCAGATATATTGTAATAATACATAATACATAGTAGTAAGTTTAAACAAAGTATCGCAAGGTAAGAATTCTTTTTTTTTCTTCTTCTTTTGTCGTCTATGGTTTCATTGTACTAATAAATTGCTCTGGAAGTGTAACTTTCAACACTTATTTGCAACGATGAGCTTGTTTCCTGTGTGTATGCTATATTTCCATAAACGTATCCTTCTCTCTTGGTGATATTGGCCTGAAGCACCTATTTCATGGTAGAGTCTGCCGATACTGATGAACAAGCAAAATGAATTGATCAACGACCGCCCTATATCCACTGCCTCAAATGAGACACGTTTACGAAATGCAAGGTGGTTGCGGTTCGAATTTCTTGTCCTCATCACCCACATTTCAACCCCCTTTCAGCTGTTTTTTCTTCAAAATAGTAATTTCTTTGCAGATGATAGAAATCTGTCAGTCGTACTGCCAACTGCGAAAGACGTAACAATTTTATGAACTTGAATACGAGCAAAACTTTCCGCAAATATATTCATAAAAATCGTAATGTTGCTTTACCGAGCAATAAAAGTTTACGACACGTCGTTAACGAGTTCCTCAATTGCCGAACATTGTATCAGATAAATGTGTGGATGGTCGAATGCGGGGACAACCTATTCAGCATTTTGGTCTCCATACTGTAGAAATGAAAATGATCATTAGATAAGAAAAACGTATACGGAAGATACAGATGTTTTTAAACTGAAATGGTAAATTTATTAAAGAAAAAATTCGAAACGACCCTCTAAAGGATATATTTGATTAAAGGCTATATTCTGAATTGCACGACCGATTCTGATGAAACTTTTATCAGATAATGAAGTTGAACTAAGCCCGATTAGAAGGTTAGAGAAACATGCTTGGAGCAACAAAGACCTACAGTAGACCCGGTTATCGCAGTAGAACCTATTGATCCTAGTTATTTCAAGGCAATAAAGTTAATTGCCTCTAACAATTGGCCAGACTATACGTCGCCAAATTTAGACAGATATGTCTTACGCAGATTTATAATTATGCAGTATGTAATAAAAAATAATTTATAAATAATTTATAATTATGCAGATATCCCGTGGTCCAGGTGATATACCTAATTTTCAATGAACGAATCTCAACGAATTTTCACTATGAGCTTGTACGGTCCAAATACTTGGTACAGCCGAACTAATACTTTCGGCTAACTAATCGAGCAACGAAAGAAATAGTGCGAAGTTGTAAAATACCGAAGATAATCTTTGGGCAAAAGAAGAGGACGGAGTCCTACAAAGATTTCTTGTGATTATGTCAAAAGCATATTGTTTGTCGTCGTGTAAAAGAAAAATCTGATATGGGCAGCACATGACTTTCCTTATATAATGCAATGAATTTACTTATTTTATAGTGAACAAGAAAGATCAATCATGCATAAAGTATTGATTATGAAACACTTTCCAACTGCAATGCAATTTTATTTAAACATCTCTAAAATGAGATACATTCAGCGGTGATATTTTTAAAATTATCACAATACTACAATAATTTACTATATTTGAAAACTTCATAAAAAAATGAACTTTATTCTAATGACGTCATCAAAATATAAATAGCCTGGCTCGCTATGTAAAAGTAGTTAATATTTCAATCATACAATTTTATTCCATTCCTTTCATTCAGCGGTGATATTTTAAAAATATCACAATACTGCAATAATTTATTTTACTTAATAACTTAAAACCATGAAGGTAAAAGTTCTTTCTAACTCCATAATTAAAACTTCATCGAAAAAGGCAATGCTATAAATTCGTCTGCTTCTCTATGTAAAATCGATGAATATTTCATTTCTATCAGCTATATTCCAGACTCCAAACCTAAATAATTTTACGTTAAAAAAATTCAGCAATTCTTATGCAACTCGTCTTACAGCTTGATGTGTTTGATTTCTGCAAACGTTAAGATTAGGCTTCGTTGCAAAAATAATCAAAGTTTGATGATCATTTAAACTCAAAAATATTGTAATTGCGTTGGCGCAGAATATAGATGCACAGAAATTATGCAAAAATAAAGCAATTTTAGAACGGATGCAATACTAAATATAAATGAAAAAGAACATTAAAAATCACGATTTTGTCACTAGGAAAAAAGATGGATGCCATATTTTATTTTGACGTGGGTCAAGTGATCTCTTCATATAATATGGGTGTATTATTATTTCAATTTTTATTTTAAAAACTACCGAACATATTTTGCTGAAATTTTTTTTAAATATTTTATGGAATAACTTGAATATTTCCTAAAACTTTCGAAGCAATTTGTAAATTTTTAATTCGCTTAAATGTTTGAAAAATTAGGTCCCATATTGTTCAATGTATTTCATGTTTTCAATCCGGGTTCAATCCAAAACTAATTGGGTGATATTATTTATTTACATTCCAATATGTCCCACAGACCGTCTCAACAACATACTAAAATTTCATTTTAATAAAGTTACTTTTACGGCAGTTATCGTGCGAACGGACAGACAGACAGAATGAACAAAGTCATAAATACTTTTCAACAATGTTGTAAAGTGTTAAAAAATGATGTACAAGATCCACTGTACTGTGTTTTTAATGCTGAATTGTACATTTGGAGCTTTTCAGGATGACAACGTGTAAAACTATTTCGAAATACCCAGGGAAGTTATTGGATGATATTATTTATTTACATGGCACTATGTTCTCGCAACTCTAAATTGACAATGATCGATATTGATAGCATCCTCAGTAAATAATATTTAAAAAATTAATTCAGCAATTAGGCGTCATTTTCATTAACGTATAGTCATTTTTGCAATTTTGACGATATTTTCGTCAGTCCGGAGCGAAATATCACCACGCTGGCGATATTTCATTAGATTATTTGCCAAGTGCGCAAATGTATCACCAAGTGTTATAAACAAACGGAGAGAAGAACATTTCTTACATGCTAGAAGGTATTCCCGTCATATGACGGAATTCAAAATTTGTGAAATATTGCCTCCCATTTGGCATCATTTTTATCAATTTGAAGACATTTTGGTCATTTTGGCAACATTTAGAAAGTCGTCAAGTTAGCGACATCCAGCTAAATTTTTCACCAAGCGTTACGGACGGACGGAGAAATGGGTTATACTTATAGTCTATTCTTATGTTCTTTCTAAAATATTGAATTTTAATTGATTAGTCCTCATTTCATGAATTTGGCGACATTTTCTATAAACTTAGCGACATTTTCGTTAATTTGGCAACAATTAAAAAAGTTACCAAGTTTGCGATATTCCGCCAAATTCGTCACCAAAATTTTGACAAACATTATGGACAGAAAAACAGGTTATTCTTATAGTAGATTCTTGTAACATTCTTTCCAAGATATTGGATTTTTGTGAATTTGTCATTTTTATGGATTTACCGTCATTTTTATTAATTTGGGGATATTTTTATCAATTTGGCAATATTTTCGTTAATTTCGTGACATTTAAAAGTCGCCAAGTTGGCGGCATTCCGCCAAATTCGTAGCTAAAATTCGCCAAGCGTTATGGACGGAGAAATAGGTTATTCTTATATAGTAGATAAATGACTATTGGCGTCCAAATACAAAACTATTACACAAAGTATATTTTCTCAAGCGCCAACGGTCGTACCGTGCTGAAAACACCGGTTGTCGTTAGATCACCGAAATCAAGCAACATCGGGAGCGGTTAGTACTTGGGTGGGTTACCACCTGGGAACCCCGTGTGCTGTTGGCACATTTCGGGCGCGGTAGCCCGGTGGTTTGCGTGCTGGATTTGCACGCTGCCACAACTGCCGCCGTGTTCATGCGGAGTACGATCACGTTAAACACGTGGGTCCGTAAGTGCATCCAAGAGGTTGGTGGTAGGGGAAGGAGGGTACAGTCCCTGTGGATGCCTTCCCCACTGGGTTCCAGTCTAAATTGGGTGGCACTTCCCGGCCGTCCAAACAGTGACCTTACACTTTTCTGGTAGGTCAGATGGTCTGGGTCTCAACAACAACAACAACAAAGTATATTTTCTCGGGAATGCAAAGAGCTAGATCCACGAAAATGATGTTAACACATTTATCGCATGATATTACATATGAAAAGTGAGCATATTTCACAATAGTTAATAATTTATTTTTATTTTGTGATTTTTTGATAAATTTATTTGAAAAATGTGCAATATCTCGAGAACGGTTGATGCTTCGTTCTAAAGTTTATGTCAATCATTTACACACGAAAAATTACATAAGAAACGATTATTTACGTAACTTTATTAAAGTTTTTAATTTTTTTCATGATATTTTCATAATTTCATTAGAAAATTTGGTGGGAGGGGGTTCAACATTCGACTGAGTTTAAAAATCAATAGGCTTCCAGTATTCACGAATTGTGATTTTTGCACCAAATATCGCTAGAATCGCTCCATTAGTTCGTGAGATATCATCTCCACAGACTCACTGACACACACACATACTTACACACCTCCTCAAAAACGTCTGATTCGTGTTCGTGGATGCTTGAAACGTGCTCTCCCGTTGTAAACTCGAATTCGAATTTTCGACCCCGTCACAATACTTTATTTATACATCGTACTATGTATATAAGGAAAGTAAAAATGGAGTTATAGTTGAAAAAAAAGAATGAAAAATGGAAAGGATTTCAAAAGATATACAAGTGCAGGCCACTACGCGATCGGCAGCTTTTGCACGAGCAGCAAGCGGTTAACATATAATAAAAATGGTTAACAATATGCATACAACAATAACGAATTTCATTGCTTAAATGCAAATTACTAAAATAACGTATTTAAAACATAATAACGTTTTCTTTCAATAATGCGATTCTATATATTATAAATCTTTGAGATTAACAATATATTTTCACTTCAAATTGAGGTTTTATGTGAATAGCAACTCATGCGATTTTGTGCGATTATTTTAAACGAAAAAAACTTTAAAAGCTCATTTAAACTTTTATTTTCAGTGTTTTACTTCCCTTATATACAATAATGTGTAAGGAAAGTATTGTGACGGGGTCGAAAATTCGAATTCGAGTTTTCGACGGGAGAGCACGTTTCAAGCATCCCTGATCACGAATCGAACATTTTTGAGATGATGTCTGTGTGTGTGAAAATATGTGTGTGTGTGTGAAAATATGTGTGCGTGTGTGTGTGTGAAAGTATGTGTATGTGTGTGTGTGTGAAAGTATGTGTGCGTGTGTGTGCGTGAAAGTATGTGTGTGTGTGTGTGTGTGTGTATGTGCGACTGTATGTGTGCGTGTGTGTGTGTGTGTGAAAGTATGTGTGTGTATGTGTGTGTGTGTGTGAAAGTATGTGTGCGTGTGTGTGCGTGAAAGTATGTGTGTGTGTGTGTGTGTGTGAATGTATGTGTGTGTGTGTGTGAAAGTATGTGTGTGTGTGTGTATGTGTGTGTGTGAAAGTGTGCGTGTGTGTGTGTGTGAAAGTGTGTGTGTGAAAGTGTGTGTGTGTGTGTGAAAGTATGTGTGTGTGTGAAAGTGTGTGTGTGAAAGTATGTGTGTGTGTGTGTGAAAGTGTGCGTGTGTGAAAGTGCGTGTGTGTGTATAAGTGTGAAAGTATGTGTGTGTGTGTGTAGACGATAACTGACGAATGAATAGACCTATTCGAACGAAATTTGATACAAAAATCACAATCCGTGAATACTGGAAACCTTTTGTTTTTATACGCAATCGAATGTTCAAAAGCCCCCTAAATTTTCGAGTGAAATTTTGAAAAACTCATAAAAAAATCAAAACCTTTGTAGAGTTGCTTAAACCTGATGGTCAATCTTCAGCGGCCATAAAAGTGATTCTGAAAGAACAACAAAGTTCGGTGGAAACTTCGATGTGGCCTCGGTTCTCTCACAAAAGTATTCAATGTGTTATGGGGGACATTGATATATAGCCTTTTCAAGTTCATACATATCTAATGACTAGGCAAATGGATACGCTATCGCACATTTTAAAGAAGAAATCGTTCTTCCTTCTCCAGGGTGCTCTGCTGTCGACAAAAACGTGGCTAAAATCTGCTACTTGAATATCAGGACAGAGAATGTACTTATTTCATATGAGATGACAGCAGTGATGAGTGACTTTTCTACCATGCAGTCCATGGCACAGCAAACGTCAAAGTTAGTAATTATTTATATTAAAATATGGTAGTAATTATTAGTTAGTAATTATTTATACATTAAATTATTCATATTAATTATATATTGAATTTAATGTATAATAACGAAATGCATTATATTGTGTAATATTTAAAAGTCAGTTTTGTATTGCAGTATTTTACGATGTCGACGAGTGATGAGTTATGGATTAAATATCGTAGCAAATGGGGCCAATGATAAATATGTTTCTCGAAAGTGTGGTTTTAAATACTTCAGAATTAGAGGCACGTTTCTGAACCATCTTGCACAATTAGAAAAAAAGTTCTTAAAATTTCTGCGAAAATGTAGATTTTCTTTTGATATCAGCTAAAAATAGAAATATAAAGGTAATGTTCTCGTAAAACTATGCTAAAGGGGGAGATAGTTCCAACATAAGGATCGTACTCCCACTGCAGAAGCGGCATTCATGGACCTGTATCGCTCTTTTTATACATTTTATGCTTTGCAGCATAACATTGCACCTCGCCGTCCAGCTCGAGCTCAATCTTGATGAAATTGAGGTCGGCTGCATGCTAGGAAGAATTAATATATTATAACTGAATGCATCGGTCTCTACAGTGGTTCGTAAAATTGTGGCACATGTCAAACGTATTGCTACCACTGATATCTGCTATTCCAAGCTAAAAAGTGCAAAAACCGGTTCATGGATACTGTTATTTTCAATTGTAGCATCCATAAAGGTATTAGATGCTTTTGGAAGCTCCCTTCATCAGGAAAAGATAAGCAAAACAGGCAGCTTTGTAAAAGAAACACCTTTAGTATAATAGGTGAGTGATGAAGAAACTTCATCGACAGTTGGTTATGTCTTTTATTGGTTAAGTCATCTGTTTTCCTTGTCTTGATGAAAGAAGGTCTGTTTGAACTCGAAACCGAATGATTCATTAGTATTTTTATAACATAACACCTATCATGAAGACTTTGTTCTGTTGTTTATGTGTAATGATGTCTTTCTTATTGTTCCAGATTTGGAGCGCATATTCTCAATAGCCCTCCTGAAATCTGTTCAAGTCGAAGGGTTAGAGTTGAAATAGAAGGCATTTCATTTGACCTGTGGACAGTTAGGGATTTAGCTCTCACCATGTTTACAGGATAATATATATTAAAAAAGCACCTTAAACGAATGAGGAACAACTGGATCGATGAAATTTATCCTGTTCTATTTGAAATTATACAGGTGCAAATCGATTCAGTTGAACATGTATATTAAGTTTATAATATTCTGTAAACCTGTTCATTTTATTGCAATACATTTTTAGAATTTTCCATGATGCAATTACACTGTGTATGATTTTTTTCTGCATAATGATCGGTGTCAAATTATTTTTAACGTCTAAGTGATAACTTAGTTTTCTAATAATTTTCTTGATTGATTATCTAATATAATTTGACTTTTTTAATTTGAATTATTTTATAACCAAGTGAACCAACTCGGTTAATCTGTTTTATAACATGAGCATAAAAAATACTGTAGACACTGAAAAGCTTTATTTTTTTACTTTATCTATCACCAAAAACTCTCTAGGCATTCAGGGAAACATGGAAATATGTCATATAATATGACAATACAAATAAGCAAAAAGTACATCATTTTTTCACCGCCTTCCTTCTAGATAAGAGGTTTACCGATCGCCAGAGATGAGGAGTCAAACAAACTAAGTCGTACCTCTGGCAGGATGTGGATGCTTTATAACGTTCACGAGAAGTATTAAAGAATCTTTGCTTAAACATAGTTTTGTTTCTTATTTTTTAATTTTACTCTCGTTTCATCATAAAGCTTTCATGACTAAACCTAAAATGCTCCATTTTCAGGTTAGACAAAGCATTTTCAAGATACTTCTGTCATAATTCTCACTTTTGAAGACTGCCATCCTCTAATAATGTATCTAATTACTCGTTGAGAAATAGCAATGATATAGAAATATGAATTTTACGTAAAGCAACATAAGTATTTATTTTATATATTAATTTCTGTAACACAACGAATGTATTTCTTTTTAACATACACAATATGGTTAATAAGAGAGAAATACATTCGCCGTTGGAACGTTTAATGTAACTGACTTATTTAAAATATCAATTGACCTACTATAAATAGGTCACCTGAAATCAGATTTTCTCTGCAGCCTAATATTTTGCTTAATACGATGTTGTTTATGGCTAAATGCTTACATTCATTAGAAATATTCAACTGCGCTTTGACTGTGCAAAGCTTTTAATATGTCATTAACAAATTGAAAAAATTATTATGTGAAATAAGAAAAAATAGAACAATGTAAATGAATACTAATAACCAAATAAATACAGCATACAGCTGTTTCGAGGATACGCTGCATCCCCTTTGTCATTGCATGAGAACCAACAAACCCGAAGTTCAAAAAAGATCTCAAGGTCTCAAGGACGGGGTTTTACGGAGTGCCCAGGAGGGGAAAGAATTCCCCCCTTTAAACTCCGAGCGAAAAGGAAAAAAGAAGTACTACAAGGGAGAAGTATGAGTGGAGGTTTAAAAACTAAAGTTCGCTTGGGGGGGGGGGCGACCGAGGTCGTCCCTTCCCCAAGTCTTACAGAATGAGAAGAATGCTAGGGCCCAAGCAGGCACCCAGCGAGAGAAAGGAGGAAAGAGGGGAGATAGAGGTGCGCCAGGGGCGCAGGGCCTTGAGCTTGAGAGCAGGGGGGGGGGGGGGGTAACAAACACCTAGGTAAAAAAAAAAAGTTCAAAAAAGGAATGGGCAGGGGGGGGGGGATTATACACCCAAAACTGAATCGGATTGACTGATTTTCCACTTTCTTCTTTTTGTTCCTTTGGGGTCTCTTATGCGTCGTTTTAACCTATATTTCGTCTTGTTGGGTCTCATTTATTCTTGTTCAGACTTGATTTGCCTTGTAAGTATATTCCTGTCGTTTTTGGCGCATGCCGATCTTGTGTGTTACTTCTCGTTTCAGATTGGCTAAACTGTTCTTTATGCCGCTTTCTGATTGGCTCTCTCTTAATCCAGGTCTTAGGTACATAATCTCCCTGCTTCTTCATTTCGCGCCCATTCCTTTTTCGGATTTTGGGTTTGCTCGTATCTTGCACTGACGAAAGGGATCCAGCGTATTCTCGAAACAGCTGTACGCTGCATTATTGTGTTATTTGTGCTTATTTACGTTGCTCTATTTTTCCTTATCCTTCTCACAAAATTGTATTTTAATTGTTGATTATTTGAAATAATTATAATTTTTGTACTAAATAATTTGATATATTTTCATTTGAGGAGAAAAAATGTCGCTCGCTTGTCAAAACTGCTTTCCCCGCGTCGAATGCCGATAGGGAGACTCTCCGAGACATGCGAATTTCGTCCTCTCTCTTTCGATAGTGGATCCTCATGACAGGCCGAGCGCCCAACTTATGCTGCAGCATGACTTTCTGGACAGAGGCTACTACAATTTTTGCCCCGACAGAATATGGATTACTAAAGATATGGATTACTAAACGAACATAATAAATCTTCAGGGTGATTGTAAATAAAGTATCCCTATTCCCAGCATGGTCAATGGTCATCCATCACACACTGCCAATTCTACCGATATTCAGAAATGCACAACCCGATAAACCGATACATGCCTAATATACATGCATAGCATTCTCTGAAACTGCAATGTATGATTCTCTGGACCCGCTAACAAAACGTATTCACCCCCACCGATAGCAAAACTCACTCTATTTTGAATAAAACGTGTTAAATGAATAATTTTTTCACAATTTAGCAACTATCTGATTGGGCGATGTCCTGTCAATTTTGTGATATTTTCTAAAAGTCGCCAAGGTCACCCAATTTCTCGCAATGTTTGAAAGACAAACAGGCATAAAATCCATCGGAACATAATTAATATGCACTGCTAAACATGTCCTTGCAGAGCTACACTAAACAGTCTCTACAGTTGTATTGCCTACTTATTTTCGTACAATATTACATCACTAGGTCGGAGAAAAGCAAGTTGATTTTCCTAAATAAGAGGTGTATATTGTGTGAGGTCTGAATAACCTTTAGATTATTATTCCCCTCAAGTTGCATTATAATTTATGTTTACTTAAACTAACCTTTCTAACTGATTCGGTTGATAGACCAGTCACCGATCTAATCAGCATTTTCTGCGTTCCTAAGGTAGAATAGAAATATGTTTCGGATCATGAGAGATTCATGAGAAGAAGATGAAGGATTCGAGTAGGAAGTGGAAGGATTCTAGGAAGAATTTGGACGGGGATGAGCTGGAGTGCAGCAAAAGGCGCTTTGAGTTGGAGGATTTCGGAAGTTGGGCGGCAGACTAGTGGAAGGAAACCCCATTCGATACAGCGATGACTAGGAAGAGTCTAGTATTCGAGGTGAAATTCGCTTGAGAACTCGTCTCTATTTAAGAATTATCACCAACCTAGTATATTGTATAGCTTGTATATTTGTCATTTATTCTAGGCGTGTGCAATAATAATATATATGCTATAAGTTGCTTTAAACAGCAAGTTGCTGTAATTTCTGTGAAGTCCCTAAAAAGTTTGAATTTAAACATTGCCGTCCTGTGTTATTGCCCTTGAATCGAAAGGTCGAAATATCAATTATTACTTTCCTTATATACATATAATGTATAAGGAAAGCATTGTGGCACCAGCTCAAGGTATTTAATACTGCCTTATGAGCGTTCGCTATAGTCCTAATAGGATGCTTAAAATTTAAAAATGTGGTTTGATTTTACACATGGTTGGTTTGTGTACACTGGAAATTGTTTAGTGCAGAGTTGACGTTGATTTTCACCATTGGTGCTGCATTTCTCTTTCAATTGAGGACTTTTAGAAAGTCATTCATTCATCAGTTCCTTCTGTAGTTGTTACATACCTCCTAACACAGTGAAGCGTAATCTTGGCATCTTTTAAGGAATATGTGAACTCTTATTTATACTGACATATTTTATGCTCGAAGAAAACTTTTTTTCAATGGAAAAGTAGCAGATTATGCCAGTTAAAAAAGTAGAATTTGAACATTAAATATTAGGATTTTAGTACAGGCTTCTGCGTAAATCGATCGGAGCAATTAACTTTTTACTTACTTTTAAATACCCGTCTTTTTGAGAGGTTCTGCGTTTGGGATGGACGCTGTCCCACCCGTAAGCAAAAGGCTAAAGAACATAAATAAGCGGAATATGGTTTTAAAAGAGTATCGCTATTGGTGTTTGCTTTCATGTAATCTAGAAATCGTATAGTTGAGTAATAAGATAACCAGATTGTCAATAATAATCACTTTCCCTCATCCAGGAACAATATATCTAAAGAAACGGAAATGTCGGTTTATATATCCCTTTGGTTATTGGGCGTTTCGATTGCAGCGCTGTATTAACATTTTATTTATTTATTTCAGTTAACATATAAAATTAATAAAGACTCTTTTCCATTATCAGATAATACTGGATTACAACGAAAGACTTATGCAGGAGGAAAAGAGGCTGGTTCCGGAAACGGTGAACAGGAGTCCAGAAATGCGTTATATGTGGGTATAAACGATCTCTAAACGAGGATTAATTTGTCCGTTGTTCATTTTATTCTGGTCACCTCCTGCATGGGTGGTGTATTTAAGATCCTAGTTAGGATCCTAGCCAGTGATTGTGCCAGGATTGGTAATGAAAATGGAGTAAGCCTCATGGGGGGAACCACTATTAAAAAAAACTGCGTCATGGCATTACCTCCTGGGTGGTATTGTTGTTGTTGAGACCCAGACTGTCCGACCTACCAGAAAAGTGTAAGGTAACCGTTTGGAAAGTGCCACCCAATTTAGATCGGAACCCAGTGGGGAAGGCATCCACAGAGACTGTACCCTCCTTCTCCTACCACCAACCTCTCGGAAGGACTTACGGACCCACATGTTTAACGTGATCATACTCCGCATGAACACGGCGGCAGTTGTGGCAGCGTGCAAATCCAGCGCGCAAACCACCGGGCTATCGCGCCCGAAATGTGCCAACAGCACGCGGTGTTCCCAGGTGGTCACCCACCCAAGTACTAACCGCGCCCGATGCTGCTTGACCTCAATGATCTAACGAGAACTGGTGTTTTCAGCACGGTAAGGTCGTTGGCATTTCCTGGGTGGTGTGGTAAAGGTCCAAGAGAAAAGATGTTTTAAGAATTTTAATGACATTTGTTTTACTTGGTAATAAACAAAAACGACTGTTAAAAAGTAGATCGCTCGCAGCAGGCACCTTCATTAGTTACAATTTAAATCTGTGAATTTTGTAAGATGATTTCTGTTATTAACATTTTTTTGTTTTGCTATTTTGTTTGTTGCGAGAGATGGAATGTATTATTGTGCATTTTATATATACTGCGTTTAAATCGACAGAGTTTTAAAGTTTGAAAGTATATTTTGAAGGAATAATAGTATTAAGTATAGAACGTGACTTTGCGCATAATCCATAATAAACTTGTTTACAACGCTAAATGCTGAACAAATGAGGTTGATCAAGCAAACGTACGTTTCGGGAAATAGTTGTATTTTCTTCTTCAGTGATAACAAGCCTGGAGACTTCGGGCTCCATAGAAATAGCAGTATGCAGACGATAATTTTTTTCTTCGCAAATGTATTTGAAAAAAATTATATAATGTTGCTTAGCAACATAATTAAATCCGATGTGTTTATAGACAGACAATTTTTATTGAATCTTTTCCTATTTAAATAATAAAAAAATGTATATAATAATAAGTTTTATTGAAATTGCATTTTGAGTATCAATAACGACTCCTGGGTTTGAAGATTACAGGAGATATTGATATTTTAAATTTCTTACGTCATCTGTTTTATTTCGGCAAATATTATTCAAACTCATATATTGTGTTTAGTCAGTTGCTGAAACAGAATAAAAATGGTACGGGTATATATTCTAATACCATTTTAAACTTTCATTATTGCATATCTTGATCCAATTTCATATTTTTGTAAATTTGTTTAGAAAAGGAACCAGGATGTTTTATTCTTCAGATCTACCTATGAAGATAATTTTGTATAGCGAGAATAGAAATTCTTATAATTCATTTCAGGAAAATTAAATTAAATATTTTAATAGAATATTTTTAATATTAATGTCATTTAGAACAAGATAGGGATTTGCACACATTTTACATCACGAGCAACATCGGGTATATCTGATCCGTGATATATTTATAACTAGAATTGTAGGCTGTGTTTCTATCTGTCTGTTTATTATCACAGCACACTAGGTTCTCCCCTGTTTGCTTTTGTTAGAATTATTATAAAACTAAAAAGAGAAACAATAAAAGTTCACTGCAAATTGTGAATTTTAGGTTCCTTTACATTATACATTCTGTAAGAACGCGTATACTGCTAATCTATATAAAAAAATGAAAATCCATCAGTTTATCTGTTTGTCTCATCATCATGGGAGCCGACTGAGCCGAATTTCACTGTATATTCGCACGTATTTTTTAGCAACAACCTAATTTTAATTATTTGTTTTTTGAGTAGCAATATTAAGTTATTTGTTACTATAAACAGCTTCGTTTAGAATATTCTTTGCATAAAGTAGTGAGTTGTTTTCCTCTCAGTTTTAGGATAATTTGTTTTTATAGTTTTATATTTTACTGTAATGATGTTTGTTTAATAAGCAGCTTAGAATTAATATTTCAGTAGAATTGTAAATGTTTCATTTACTTGAATTAATAGAAGGGTGTTTGTATTATATGCATCGTTGCTTACAGAACGATGAGTTATTTGGAGGTTTCGCTTCTGTCTGTCTGTTTAATATCTCAGTACAGGTGAACTCACTTATTTCCTTTCTGTAAGAATTATTATCAACGTATTTAAACACAAATAAAATAATAATGCAGCATGCGGCTGTTTTGAGGTTATACTGATTCAACTTCGCCAGTGTAAGAGAACCAACAAACCCGAAATCAGAAACACGAAAAGCGCACAAATAGAAGAAACAGAGCCATTTACAACCTAATACAACCAATCAGAAAGCAGAATGAAGAGCAGCTCAGCCAACCCGAACCGAGAAGTAATACACAAGAGTGGCCTGAACGATAAACACAACAGAAATACCCTGAACAAGACAAATCAAGTCTGTAAAAAAAATAAATGAGACCCAACAAAACGGTAAATAAGGCAAAACGGCGCATAAGAACCCATTGATAAAAAATGGAACAAATATAAAGAAAATAGAAATAACTACGGGGCACTCCGCCCGCCGAGGATAAAAACGGTGTACTAAACAAGTCCTGAACTAAATTTCAAGAAATTTTCTGGATATGGAAGGCTTAAATCAAGATCATACATCGCGTGCCTTTTTGTATGATCCTTGCTGAAGAAAACTCAAAACGGTGGTCAAAATTATAGCAATGTTGAGCAATTGAGGATTTGAACTCCTGTTTTTTACTTTCCTTATATACATAATGTATAAAGAGAGCATTATGGCGGAGTTGAAAATTCGAATTCGAGTTTTCGACGGCAGAGCACGTTTCAAGCATCCCTTATCACGAATTAAACATTTTTGAGGTGATGTGTGTGTGTGTGTGTGTGTAAGTCTGTGAAGACGATATCTCACGAACGAATGGAGCGATTCGGATGAAATTTGGTACAAAAATCACAATCCGTGAATACTGGAAGCCTATTGTTTTTAAACGTAATCAAATGGTCAGAACCCCCTAAATTTTCGAGTGAAATTTTGAAAAAATCATCAAAAAATCAAAACCTTTAATAAAGTTACACGCAAGCAGACATTTCTTATGTAATTTTTCCTTAGAAAATGATTGACAATCTTTAGAACGCTAGCATGAACCGTTCTCGAATTATTGCACATTTTTCAAATAAATTGATCAGAAAATCCCATAAAAAAAATTGATGCGGGCGACATATGACTTTCCTTATATAATGCAATGAATTTACTACTTTTACAGTAAAAAAATAGGTTTTTCTTATCGTAGATATATTCTTTCCAAGATATTTAATTTTCGACAATTAGTCGTCATTTTCATTGATTTAGCGTCATTTTTATCCATTTGGCGAAATTTTCGTTAATCTGGTAACATTTCAAAAAGTGCGACATTCCGCCAAATTCGTCGCCAAAATCTCGCCAAGCGTTATGGACGGAGAAATAAGTTATTCTTATAGCAGATAAATGACTATTGGCATTCAAATACTAAAGTATTACTCAAAGTATCTTTTCTCATGAATGGAACGTGCTAGATCTACGAGAATGATGTCAACAAATTTATCGCATGATATTACATATGAAAAGTGAACATATTTTACAATAGTTAATATTTTTTTAATTTATGGGATTTTTTAATAAATTTATTTGAAAAATGTGCAATATCTCGAGAACGGTTTATGGTAACGTTCTAAAGTTTATGTCAATCATTTTCTAAGTAAACATTACATAAGAAATGTCTATTTGCGTAACTTTATTAAAGGTTTTGATTTTTTGATGATTTTTTTCAAAATTTCACTCGAAAATTTAGGGGGGGTTCTGAACATTCGATTACGTTTAAAAACAATAAGCTTCCAGTATTCACGAATTGTGATTCTTGTACCAAATTTTATTCGAATCGCTGTATTCGCTCGTGAGCTATCGTCTCCACAGGCTCACTGACACACACACACACACACACACACACACACAGACATCACCTCAAAAATGTTTGATTCATGACAGGGATGCTTGAAACATGCTCTCCCGTCGAAAACTCGAATTCGAAGTTTCGACCCCGTCACAATACTTTCCTTATACATTATGTACACTGCTGGACAAAACTTTGGCGACAACCTGAATCTCGGCGCGTATTATTAATAAAAAAATATGCTATATAAAATAAAACGATAAATCAATAATATGCACACATGAACATCAAATTACTATATTATGGCCAAAACAATAAAGATTATAATGAAAAACGCGAAAATAAGGTGGTCGAAATTTTGTCCACCAGTAAGAGTTTTGGAAATATTTCATATAAATATAAGTGCTCCATTACCACTTGTATAGCTTACAGGTGGCGCAATAAGCGTGCAATAACTTAAAGACGTGAAGGATGATCACTGAAGAGAAACGTGCTGAAATGATCAGTTTGCATGGCCAGCTTAAAAGTCCCAGGAAAACAGCCGTCCAAGCAAGTGTGTCCAAGGATACAGTCATCAGGGTGCTCAAGAATAGGAACCGGAAAACAGGGAAGAAGACGGGTCTCCTGACGGGTCAGGGGACGTCCTGAAGATTTGTCCGTCCGTGATAAAAGGAGAATTAGGAGGACGACACGGCAATTAATAGGGCAAGATGAACTTATCACCAGCTGTATCATAAAGAATAAAACCGGTGTGACAGCCTCATGCCGAACTATTTGTTGAACGTTAGCTAAACAAGACTTTAGCTACGAAATAATCAAGAAACAACTGCCGTTAACGCCGAGACACAGGGAAGAGAGTCTCAAGTTCGCACGCAAACACATTGTCGAATCCACGGACTTCAAGCAAGTGGTTTTCACGGATGAGAAACGCTTTTGCCTCGATGGACCCGACAACGTCAGTTCATACGTCGAACAGAGAGGTGATAGCGTCATCGCACTGCATCGAGTGAAGCGTCAAATGGGTGGTGGCGGTGTCATGGTTTTAGGTGCCATCTCCAGCTTTGGTAATCTTGTGATAAAGGTTGTTGAAGGCAAATATAACAGCCTAAAATATCTTGATGACCTACGAATCACCTTTATCCCGTGGTGCTACGGACAATTTGGCCAGAACAAGTGGATTTGGCAGCAAGACAATGCAAGTATTCACACTGCAAAAACAGTGTTGAAGTACCTGAGGTCCAATAAAATTGCTGTTTTAGATTGGCCCGCGCGCAGCCCCGATCTGAACATCATTGAGAATGTGTGGCACCTAATGGAGAAGGATGTGTATAGCGATAAGCAATACGATGACCGGAAAGAACTGATTCGTGCTCTGGAGAGATGTGCAGAGAAGTTCAATAAGGAAACCATAATGAATCTATACAAATCAATTCCTGGACGTTTGCTAAAGGTCGTTGATGTTAAAGGGGTACAAATTCAATAACTGACTCACCTTTTTGTCATCTTTTTTTTGTTTCACATGTGTGATTACTTATTGGTAGGCAAAGTTTGGGCTATCCATTTTCCTGTTTTTTTTTTTAAATGCTTTAATTTTGAGATATTAAACAGTTCTTGATATTCATATTCGCTTCTTATTGTCCCTTCAAGTCACGGTGGGAAACACATCCGTACATAATTTGTAGTTTTTTAGAATCTGGTGGTCGCCAAAGTTTTGTCCAGCAGTGTATATAAGGAAAGTAAAAATATTAACTGTTGAGAAACATGTTCACTTTTCATATGTAATATCATGCGATAAATTTGGTGACATCTTTCTCGTGAATCTAGCTCGTTCTATTCATGAGAAAAGATACTTTGAATAATACTTTTGTATTTAAACGCCAATAGTAATTTATCTGCTATAAGAATGACTTATTTCTCCTGCCCATAAAGCTTGGCGAGATTTTGGCGACGAATTTGTTTTGTCGGAATGTCACCAACTTGACGACTTTTTAAATGTTGCCAAATTAACGAAAATCTCGCCAAATGGATAAAAATGACGCTAAATCAATGAAAATGGCGACTAATTGTCGAAAATTCAATCTCTTGGAAAGAATATAAGTATTTACTATAAGAAAAACTTTTTTTTTTTTACTGTAAAAGTAGTCAATTCATTGCATTATATAAGGAAAGTCATGTGTTGCCCCCATCAGATTTTTTATTTATTAAATTCCTATCACCAGGTTGCTAAACACCTTAAAAAATTCAAATTTATTATGTTTACATCTTCCCAAACTCTCATTTTCTAATTTCAAAGATGCTATAGAAATTTCTAATAGTTGAGACATTTACAATATTTCTTACCAGTGTGGTATTTCTTATATTAGTCAAACTAAACGTGCTTTAAAGTTTCGCATTAAAGGAACATGAAAACTATGTCAAACGCTCGGAACAAGACTGATTCACCCAAAGATTTTCAGGACGGGTGGTACTGGGGCCTCTAATTGCAAAATGTAATAGAGATCCGAATGGGCTCCATTGGTTTCCGGACTGGATCGAAAACAAGTCGGAAATCAGACCTCTAGTCTAAAGCAATCGAGATGTATGCAAAATGTGATTTTATTAGCACAATTCGAGATTGTCAATTTGACCAAATAGTATTTACGAAACAGAAATCCACTGAATTTTCCGTTGGAGAAATGAAATATGAAGATATAAATAATTATCATGGATGGGAACAAAGTATAGATAAGTAAACAAAAATAATAGGGTCTTTATTCTGGCAAATCTCTAACGGAAATCGATAAAATCGAACGAACGCATTCCAGATTGAAGGTAAAACAAAACTTATCATTTCTTCAGTTCCCTTCCTTGACAGCATGATCGCACGAAAACAAAATAACGAAATCCCCAAATGAAATAAAAAGAAATATATTGCATTTCTAGTGATGGCAACAGCAATTTCCTTCTCGTAACAAGGAGAGAGTAATATTATTACCTCGTGTTTTGAGCGTTGGGATTCTCATCCTCCATGTGGGAGGGCAAAACATTTCATCCACTTAAAATCCAGAAAAATGGGTAGAAACATAAAATTGCCATGTGGCATGTAATAGATTTATGCAAAATATACTTTTTGATTCGTCATTTTGTTACTTTTCCATAATATATTCAATGTACTGCTTTCCTGTAACAATCGTTCTAGAATAATAGTTTAATAGGTGGTTTAATAATTGGCTTCGTATTGTTACGACATATCCTCTGGAATTGTGGGGATACAAGAATGAATCCTCGTGTCTGGATAACTAACACGTCTATTCACAAGCACAGCGTAAACAAGAATAATATACAGCAAATAGCTCCATAATTATCTAACACTAAGCTGTCAGATACAGTAAAACAACAATTAATTGCTCCATGGGTTTCACAAAGCAGCAGATACTATTCTCAAAACATTGACGTATCTCATACGTCAATGTAGCTCGTATCACGTCAACTGCCCCAACTGAGCGATGTCTCCTTTTACATACTCCCAGAATGAGCTCCTATCTCTTAGAATATTCTATATACACTGACTTCCAAAAGTTAAGCACACAATGCAAATTTTCATTTTTCGAAAGCGTATTTGAATTTGAGTGGCTGAAAATCGCTGCGGATGTAGATGGCAGTATGCAAATATCGTATGTTACAGCCAATCACGATTGACTGTCCAGATATATGCTAATTAGGCAGTCGTTGAAGACGCCAGCATTCTGAAGGGTTTGAGGAGGTGCATTTAAATTCTGATACGAAGTGTTTATAACTTGTATAGGATTATTTTTGACGATATTCGTGTTTCTATGACTGAAAGAAGACGAATGACAGATAGTGAGCGCTGGCGTGCTGTCGAATGCATGGAAGCAGGGCAGTCAATCAAAGATGTCGCTATTTTCTTTGGCGTTGATCAATCGGTAATGTCTCGATTATGGAAACAATTCCAAACAAGTCAAACAGTTGTCCGGAGACCTGTGCCCGGTCATCCGCAGGTTATCACCCCCGCTGATGATCCGTATATTGCTATAGTAGCCAAGCGGAATCGACTTGCAACCTCCTCAACTGTTGCATCCATGGTTGCAACGGCACTGGGTAAGACAATATCTGCCAGTACTGTGGGCTGAAGGCTCCACGTGAAGGGACTGTACGCCCGAGTACCACGCTTTTGTGTTCCACTTACCGTCCAAGCCAGAGGGGCACGATTAAAGTGGTGTCATCAACATGTCAATTAGACTGTCTCAGATTGGTGCAAAGTCCTGTTCACGGACGAGTTCAAATTTGCCCTGAAATCAGATGATAAGCGTGTAAGGATCTAGACCTAGAGAGAACGAGGCACACGCAATCAGGCCAAGAACATCATCGAACATCACGCATTCAGAAGTGGCAGCGTTATGGTGTGGACTGGAATTTCAATGGGGCATCGCAGAGAGATGCACATCTTTAAAGGCTGTTCTGTGACGACTGCGCCGTAACGGGATGAAGTCTTAGAGCCCATTGCAAGACTCTACGCTGCAGCAGTTGGTCCTGATTTCCTTCTTATGGACGATAACGCCTGCCCCCATCGAGCTAACATCGTTGACGAATACCCGGAAAGTGAGGTCATTTCTCGTATGAAGTGGTCGGCGTATTCCCCCAACTTTAATCTCATTAAAAACTTTTGGGAAACTTTTCGGATTACACAGCCAAAGCGCTTTCGGGCATCAATGATGCCCGAAAGAGCTTTGGCCGTGTAATTATTGTATGTCGAGAAAAGTAGATTTTATTAAATTACTTTAAAACCTATTTTTGGTTGTCTTTAATTTTAAAGTTTACTATCCACTAAATTACTAAAACCAATCCTATAATTTCTCTGTATTTTATTTTATTCTTGAGATCAATACATCTGTACGTAGGTATTTTGCATTGTATTGCAAATTCTCTAACATCGAAACGAAGCTCAATCAGAAGTAACAGAATAATATTAAAAAAAAATAATCTAGAGGCAGACATAGAAGCACAAAGAGTTGAGTCAATGGAAGTATATAATGGTGCTTAAAACTAATATATTTCTGACTATCATCTTGTCCCCGGGGCAAAATGATAGTTTGAAAGAAGAAGAGTTAAAAAAAAAGGGGGAAATCTAAATGGATGTAAATAGTTGTGTCATATATTGCTTGCAATTTGGATGACAACAAATCTCATTTATCCTGTTGTTAATCTCAACTGACAAAGATATGTTTCTAGTAAGAGTTATCACATTGTAAAGTTTTTTAATCTTACTGCGTTTGAATTTCCGAAAACGATCTTTTCCTTCATAAATCGGCAATCGTTCCTTAAGGCATTACAAGAGAATAGTATCAAACTATTTCATTTTCAATAACAACTCATGTTTATTTCTTACTCACAATCAAAAGGTGCTTATTATGAACATTCGAAAGTAATATGAACATTTCTTTTTATAAATATAATTTTTTTTAACGTGCTCCTAAAAATGTTCGTAAAACACTCCCAATGACTTTGGAAGGAATGTTTTATGACGTTAGGTCTATCTAAGTGACTAAACCAGAATAAAAGTGATTGCAGCGTCCCTAACGGAGAATTTAAAAAGTTAGAATAAAAGCCTTGATAACTAAGCGGGATAGACAAAAGAACCAAACACAAAGTTATAGAGCATTGTCTATTTAATAGAAATCGACACTAACACTGTTGCAGAAGGCATTTATTTGAAAGAAATGGGTTATGGGAGAATAGCTGTCCTATTTAGGAATTTTTAAGTAAAAAACCCTTAATGCGCAGGAATTTAATGTCCAGCCTGTTCAAAATATATTCCGTCAGCAACACTGCACATTTGAATTCGAGAAAGAACACAACCGCGTACATTGGCAAGCATTGCAGGTATCACCGTGTGACAGATCCTGATGATATGGTGTTCTTATGTGCATTTATTTCCTTATATAAACGCGTTTTGTACGTTACTGATGTCAATCCTTACCAATTAGATATTGCTCTATAAATTTATAACTGACTTTTTTTATTCCCTCTCGCTTTGTTTCTGAGTTCGTTATCCTAACTTTTCAAATTCTCCACTAGTGGCGCTGCAATTACTTTTATTCGATTGGGCAGGATAGACTTAACGCTTTTTTTTTGTATATGTATTTCCTATATTTTTATATGTACTTCGAAATTGTATTTTTCCTTTAACGTAACAATTTCTAAATTTAGATAAAATACTTTTGGGAGATAGGGGTCAACTAACCCTTCAAACCATTCTTTGGTAAGGGTCTCTATTCTCCCCAAAAAAGTTTAAAAAAGTGTAGACTCGTGGAATTCTCCTTACAAGGTTATAAGGAAAGGCCATTCCTAGGCATCCTGTATGATAAAGTGAAATGAAGCATTGGTTTTTCTGATGACCTTTTCTATCTTCTGTTTAACTTCCATTATTTTGATTCCTTATTAATTTCGTTTCGATATACTTCACAAACCTGTAAATTTTGAGTATTATTTCTATACTTCATAAAGAAACTGTGCCCCAGAGGAGATTCAAACGAAAGATCTCTTGCCAATCAGAGCTCTGTCCATTGAATTACTAAAACGATTATTTTCTCATCTATATTTAAAGTGGGTATTATATTTTTTCAGTATTTTATTACTTCCCTACATAGAGTTTTCGACGAAAAAACACGTTTGAATTATCCCTGAACTCAAATCAAAAGCATTTGAGGTGTGTGTGTGCGAGCTAGAGAGAATGCGATATCTCACGAACGAATAGAGTGTTTCAAACGTTGTTTGGAACGATCGAAAAATACTGAACCCTATTAATTCAAAACGCGGTCGAACGTCCAGAAGATCTCAAACGTTTAATGAATTTTTGAAAATATCATAAAATAAAAATCAAGATATTCAATAATGTTACATAAATAATCATTTTATACGTATTTTTTTTATTTTAAAGCGGATGACATAAATGTTAGAACGGTTGCTTGAACCGTTCTCGATGTATCGCACGTTTTCAAATAAATGTATCTAAAAATTACATATAAATGAACAGTAGAAAGTATCATCAAATATGAAAACTTGGCGATACCTTTGACAATCTTAGCGATTCATTTGGCAAAATATCTCCAACTTGGCGACATTTTTTCAAGTAGTACCAAATTGACAAAAATGTCGCCAAATTGGCAAAACATGACGCTAAAATTACGAAAATAAGGCCAAATTTACGAGCAATAATTAACATATTTTAATACAAACAATATTTCTAATTGTCAAATTATATTTGCGCAATATATTTTTTCTTCAAAATAATATTGCATGTCATCCAAAAAAGTGCCAAAAGTCAGTGTATAACGTTGAAAAAAATCTTGCGTCCATCGTTATTTCCCATTGAAAGAAGTAAAGTCACTGCATTATGTAGGAAAAGTCGCGTGCTGCCCACATCAGATTTTCTTATTCAGAGATCAATACATCTGCACGTAGGTATATACTCTGTCGCATTGCAAAAACTCTGACATCGAAACGAGAAGCAATCAAAAGTAGCAGAAAAATAATAAAGCAAACTACAGACAGATATAGAAACGTATAGAGCTTAAACTAAATGGAAATATATGACGGTACTTAAAACTAATATTTTTCTGACTATTATCTCGTCGCAGGGACAAGATAATAGTTTGAAAGAAGAAGAGTTAGAAAGGAGAGGAGCCTCAATGGATGTCGAGTTGTCGTGTAGTGTATTGCTTGCAGTCTGGATGACGAATCTCGTTTGTCCCGTTGTTAATCTCAATTGACAAAAGAGATTTTCTTTCAGTAAGAGCTATCACAATGTGAGGTTTCTTAATCTCACTTCCTTGGAATTTCTCTTTCTTTCTTTATAAATCAGCGGTAGTTGCTTAAGGTGTTATAAGAGAATCAGTTAAAGTATTTATTTCATATGTAATAAACGTATAATCACTAACTTTTCGTATTTTCATAAGCATTTTTAAACTCTAAAAGACTTTAGAATAAAAGTCTTTATTTGAACACGCTGAAAAATGTTACACACGCATTAAAAGTTCAAGCGCTTTTGGACGTAAACCGTCCTTCATCAGGGGCATATGCTAAGAGAGAAAGATGTATATATATATATATATCTAAGTGACATTGCTATTTAAAACACTATATCAAATTTTTAATTTAATTCTTCCCCCAAAAACAGAAGTCTAGAAATTTTTGTTCTCTCTATACAAATTTATCTTCACAGGCAGATCTGAAGAATAAAACATCCATGTCCTTTTCGTAAATAAATTTACAAAAAATATAAAATTGGATCAACATATGCCAAAATGAAAGCGCATGAGTATCTCTACTCTGTTATAACAATTGGCTAAATACAATATATGGGTTGGAAAAATATTTACCAAAATAAAGCAGATGACTTAAATTGAAATGACACTTAAATTGAAATTTAAATCAATTATCTCCGTAACCCTTGTGTAATTTGACAACGAATGAATTTGTTTGCGGTTTTTGATTGAACAAAAAAAGCCGTTGTATCTTTTTTCTTAGCCTATGCCCCCGATGAAAGCGCTTGAGCTTGTAATGTGTTTTAGCGTCTTGTAGTGGGATCAAATAAAAACCTTTATTCCAAAGTGTTTTATTTTTAAATTTTTACATTTTCGACGTGATGCCATAATATTACTTGCTTTAATCTTTTTCTGAGTTAAGAGGTTATAAAAATACAAAAATATGAGAATTTCTGTGTTTTTTTTAAATATGTTTTTGGGATGCATTTAATATTCAGAAATATAGATTATATTTCTGAATATTAAATGCATCTAGTACCTAAGAAAGCCCTTAAACATACCAATGACTTTGTGAGGGAATGTCCACGAGCATACACCCTACATATATCTATACTAAATTAACCCTGCCAGATCGAATAAAAAAAATTGCAGTGCCCCTAATGGAGATTTGAAAAGTTTGGCTAACAAACTCAACAACAAAGCGAGATAGACGAGAAAAGCCAATTACAAAATTGTGGACCATTGTTTAATGAATAGAAATCGACCTTAAAACTACTACAGAAGGCTTTTATTTGACACAAAGTTATTGTCGAATGGCTATCCTATACATGAATGCTAAAATAAATAACACATTAATCTAATGCGCAGCTTGTTCAAAATACAGTTAGCAAAACTGAACATTTCAATTTGAGAAAGAATACGGCCTTGTATTTTGACAAGCGTCGCAGATTCCACCGTGTCACAGGCCATTTTTGGCAGGTACTTATTCCCCTTCATATACGCTGTAAAGAGCCTTGCTGTCCGAACCGAGATTCGAACCTTGGTTCTCCGAACTGGCCGGCCGATGCTCTACCGTTGAGCTACTAGGACGACATTGCAAGCGCTTATCGTCGAAGTGGACTCTGCATTCTCCACCCTCTAATGTCAGATTGGCGGGCAACTGACCATCTGACTGACCACCTCCTGCTATTTTTACCTCAGGTTAGTCTCTTGCTATTATTCTGCGTGGCCGTTAGCCTCTCAATTTGAAATCGGCGCTCCATCTTCCCGAGTTCACTGAATCCGTACGATTTGTACCAGGGTCACTTTCAGTCCTCCGACATCTGTGCACTAACCTACAGGGTCGATTTGTTCAGGGGCCATTTTAAAGACCCGTGCTGTACCAACCGGAAATCGAACCCTGGATCTCCGAACTGGTCAGCCGGCGCCCTACCGTTGAGCTACTGGGACGAAATTGCTGCTATCGTCGAAGTGTACTTACTCTGCAGCGCGTTTTATGCATTCCTGTTATCGAATCTAGAATCTCAGTTTCCGTGTCATTCGATTCGTCTCAGTTTAGATACTTCGGATTTTACTCCGCGCAACTCTAAATAAGCAATCATCAATATTGACAGCATCCTCAATATGCAATATAGTCCATCTATTAAAATACTTTAATAATTAAGTCGTCAATTAGGCGTCATTTTCATTAATTGACGTCATTTTTGCAATTTTAACAATATTTTAGTCCATCTGGGGCGAAATATCGCCAATTTGGCAATACTTTGCTACATGATTTCTCTAAATTTGCCAAATGCATCACCAAGTGTTACAGACAAACGGAAAGAAGAGTATTTCTTATACTATACTAGAAGGTATGCCCGCCATATGACGCAAATCAGCATTTCCGAGACATTACTTCCCATTTGACGTCATTTTCAGTTTGGCGACATTTTTGTTACTTTGGCAACATTTAAAAAAGTCGACAAGTTGGCGACGTCCCGCTAAATTTCTCGTCAAACGTTATGGATGGATGGACGGACGGAAAAATGTGTTATTCTTATAGTCTACGCTTACGTTCTTTCCAAGATATTGAACTTTCATCATCTATAGTCGTCATTTTCATTGATTTAGCGTCATTTTCATCAATTTGGCGATATTTTCGTTAATTTGGCAACATTTAAGAAATTCACCAAGTTGGTGATATTCCGCCAAATTCGTCACCAAAATTTTGCCAAACATTATGGACAGAAAAACAGGTTATTCTTGTAGCAGATAAATGACTATTGGCGTCCAAATACGAAAGTAATACCTAAAGTATCTTATGAATGGAACTAGCTAGATCTAGGAAAATAATATCACCAAATTTATCGCATGATATTACGTATGAAAAATAAACATATTTCACAATAGGTAATTTTTTTTTTTTTTTATATGATTTTTCGATATTTTTTTAATTGTGCAATATCTCGAGAACGGTCTGAAATTTATATCAATCGTTTTCTAATAAAAAATTACATAAGAAATTACTATTTGCGTAATTTGATAAAAGATTTTTAGTTTTTGATGATTTTTTCAAAATTTCACTCGAAAATTTAGAGGGTTCTGAACATTCGATTGCGTATAAAAATAAAAGGCTTCCAGTATTCATGGATTGTAATTTTTGTACCAAATTTCGTTCGAATCGGTCCATTCGTTCGTCAGTTATCTCCGCAGACTCATTGACACACACACACACACACACATCTGAAAAACGTCTGATTCGTGTTCAGGGATGCTTGAAACGTGCTCTCCCGTCGAAAACTCGAATTCGAATTTTCGATCCCGTCACAATACTTTCCTTATACTTTATATGTATTTAAGGAAAGTAATAAATACACAACTTGATATTATTTCGCTGTCAACAATTAAAACTACAAAACAAAAAAGAAATAACTTTATAAATGTAACGCGATAAAAGTTTTCTAAATGTTAAAAATATTTTCACAATAACTAAATAATTTCATTACGTGGAAGTGATGTTCAAAATATTCACGAGCCATAAATACAAAAACACTACTTTATATCCTATCGCTACCAATCGAAATATTAAAGCGATTAAATCACTTTGTCGCGCACAGAAATGCAATTCAATATATTTTTCCATTTAACGTGCTAACAGAATTATAAAATGTGCGCCATTTTTATGCCTAAATCTGAAAGGGTTTTTGATATTCCGGAAAGTTTTCAACAGCTTTGATTCAGCGTGGAGGTGACGCATTTAACGCCCGAAGCGCGGATGGAGACGGCTAGCAATGGAATAAAGTTGTATCCTTCTGGATATTCTAGAACGAATTTTTTTAGCGCTTAGAGTTTGTTATTAAGTAGTGCTGATATACTCGTTTACATTATGATTTTTTTTTAATTTAACAGACATGTGCCCGCTTGTTCCTATTGTTACGGCGTACCCTCTGGAATCGTTATTGTACGCTGAGGAACAATGAGTCCCCATTTCTGGATAACTAACACGTTTATCTACAAACACAGCGCAAACAGGAACAATATATTGTAGAACAGCACTTCGATGTTCCACTCATTTCACAAAACGGCAGTTACTATTTTCGAAACAATGGCATATCTCATTTCATAAAAATAGCTGCTACTATTCTCAAAACATTGACAGTCACAGCTCAATGTAGCTCATATCAAGTCAATTGCTCTCTAACTGAGTGATAACTCATTTTATATACTAGTATCTGTAGAAACTTCTAGACGTTTCTCGTATCGCGTAGAATATTCGTTATTTTCGAAAAAGTCATCAAATATCGCCAAACTAGCGATAAATCACCCAATATAGCAACCCCCCCTCCAAACTTCATCATATGGATACCCTAGATTCACGTCATAGTATGGTTGCTTGTAAAGGTGTTTTCTCAGTCTGTTTTTCAAAAGAGACTCCGGTGGAGGCACTTTACACAATTCAAACAGAATGCGCTACTATTACATCCAGATAGCAAAATGCTGATAATCGTAGATATATATGGTCATGAAACTCCATTTTATCATTCATACCACTTTTCAGATTGCGTTTTAACGCAAAGACCATTTATTTCTCTTCGTTATTGAAATTGCGACAGAATAATTATTTTTAACATTTTTGTAAATATCGTTTAGTTTGGCACAGTGTCTTCATGAAAACTTTCAATAATATCGATCCCTTTTATCACACATTACCATTAATTTCAAGTTAAATTCTCCCCCCCCCCCCCCCCCACAAGTACTTATAGTGCAAGTCAACAACCGAGACAATTCGCTGAAAAGTGGAGTTTGAAGGAAAAGATAACAGAAACCGAAATTGATTTATTTTTATTTTTCAATCGAATTCATTCGAGCATTTGCTTAAAAGACGGCTTGCTCGCTTTCAGAAAAATCAAACATTTAAATAAACAGTTTCCGAAACGAAATCTCTTGGCCTGAAGTTTCTGTAATTTTTCCAGAAATCAAAATATACCCCCTCTTCGAAATATGTGAAGATGAACGGAAAGTCGAAGTGAATATTTATTGAAAAAAAAAATATATTATTTGTTTAAAATTCAACTTTATGCGCATAATGCAGAGGGGCGTAAAAATAGGAAGAACATCAATATTTCCTTAGGTTTGAAAGTAAATGTTTAGAAATGCTGATTTGGAATGTGAAGGGATGAAATGAAACCCGTTTCTAACATTCTTCGAGGAATGTAGAATCTGAATTTTCAATATGTCTAGAAATCTGGTGTGGACAGCGCACGACTTGGCCTATCCTTAGTGATAAATTATAATAAATCATTACTGACAATTTCATTAATTACAATAATTATTTAGTGATAAATTATGAAAGCCATTTATAGTGAAAATCCATTTTCATCCACGCTTTGCGCTGGCAAAATACCTAAAGTAGTCGCTAAATGTGACATTCATCTTATAATAAAAATATATGTTTGTCTGTCTGTGTGCATGTCTTTTTGTTTGTTCGACCCAGACCGTTTAACCTACCAGAATATGTAAAGTATCTGTTTGGATGGCCAGGATAATGAGCCACCCAATTTAGATCGGAAACCAGTGGGGGCGGCATCCACAGGGACCGTACCCTCCTTCCCCTACCACCAACCTCTCAGAAGGCCTTACTGACCCACATATTTAACATGATCATACTCCGCGTGAACACGAGAACAGTTTGGGCAGAGCCGGGAATCCTCAGGTCGTTCGAGTGCAATCTCCGTGCTTTAACCACTGGGGTGTCCCAACTCGGCCCCCCTTGTTTGGAGTTATTTCCATAAACGAGAAATGATAGAATGTTCCACAAAAAAGAAATCGGTGACTTCGTTAATGGACTGTACTGTCTCAAGCCTTCCAACAGCATGCCGGCGTTAAAAATCTTTCAAACGTATTCTTTGTACCGTAACAAAGCTAATCTAATCCAAAATCAACCCTAACATCCACAAGGACAGTGCCCTTCATCCCCTACCACCAACCTCTCAGAAGGACTTACGGACCCACATATTTAACGTGCTCATACGCCGCGTAAACACGGGAACAGTTTGGACAGAGCAGGGAATCTAACTCAGGTCATCCAAATGCAATCCTCATGCCTTAACCACTGGGCTGTGTGTATGTCTGTGTATGTCGTCTGTAGCGAGAAATCTTAAGTGTCGGACAGCGACAAAATTTGGTGCGGAGGTACTTCAAAACTCGGGAAAATACGGCTTGACGATATATTTTAAAAATTTGAATTAGATTTTTAATTATTTTATGTTTTAGCACGATGTTTACACAAATTGATTCCTGGGCGACTGAAAATATTATCACAGAAATTCCATCTCAATCCCGTCGGTAATATCAAAGAACGTTCTTTTCGACAATGTATGAACCGGCGATGTTGATTCTTTCATATTTATTTATTTATTTATTTTAAAATACATCAAAATTTGCACTTTTTATATGTTATCTGATGTACTTATTTCATAGCATCTAAAAAAGTAAGATTTACACAATTTTATAATTTGGCAAAAAGTTGTGTGTATATCTTCACATTCTAACTAAAATATATATGTATATCTTAAATTACTTATTTTAACATTATTTTAATTTTTAGGAATTTTCAAGTAAAATCGTCAAAATTGAAAAAGTACATTTCTTTAATAAAATGCGGTTCAGTTTTCTTCCGGTTGACCCTTTTGCGCATGCCCGTTGTGCCGATTATTATCTTTGTTGATTAAAATTAATATTGTCAAAAATGCATTTTACATTAAATTAATTATTTATTAGTATATTAATTATACATGTAATCTGTTCTAACTTACTGCTGTGTACATTGCGTTGGTGGCCGCAAAACCCACCTATTTCTGTGCTTAACGGGATACTAAGTTAACAAACTAAAAATTAAGGTTAATAGTAAAGGAACAAACATATATTTATCACATACTCAATTTACACTCTTTAGTTTTACAAATTAAATAAATATCACACATAGTGGAATACATCTCAATGGTAGTTCGGGGGGTGTAATGCCAGATGAATTGATATTTGGTTGGAGCACGTGGTGGGATGCATTAATTAGCTTTTCCTTAAAAACACAAATTTAGACAAAGAGGTTATCCTCATATAGTTTAATTGTACGGTACCTGATCTTCTTTCATATAACTTGGGTAACACCGATGCTTTGTCACACTTTACACTTGCAATACCAGATGAACATGAGCTCTCCTTCGAATTCCTATATCAGAGACGCACACACAACTCTTAACTCTGCTACCGTCGCTTCTTCTTGACTAGTCTAACTCCAACAGCCTGCCTTGACCAATTCTGACTCCCACTTCGAGCAACTCTCACTTATATCCCTTTTTCGGTCGGCGGTCCACGTGCTGAAATCTAGAGTTGAGGGCTAATCCGTAGACATGGCGTCGCCGTCTCGGTTGCCGCCAAACGGCTTAGCGTGGTATGTAAACATGGGCGTGGTATGTAAGATATGGGGCCACCTGTATATTATCGCCCATCTGCTTAGCGTGGGGATAATCCGCCCGCATTCCTGGTTCCATTATTTTTTAATCCTTCCAAATATTTATTACTTTACATTTCTGGCATTACACCCGTTAAAACATGTCTTGGAACTCTCTCTCTATATATATAAGCCACGCTTTCTCTCCTAGAGAACAGTTATGTTTTTTTATTTATTTATTTATTTATTATTATTGTTGTTTTGCTTTTCACGGTTGCGAAGCGCATGCATAGGGATTTGATTTGAAACGAAATGAGGAAATGATTTGAAATGAAACATAGATACGGATTGCGGATATTTACGATCTGAAGAAGCGATTTGGAAACTGACTGATGTTATCTATAAATGTATTATTTAAGTAACGGACGCTCTCTCTTATTTAGGACTCGAGCAACGCCAGGTAATTCGTTCTAGTACACTTAATAGTAGTTCTGAATATCAAAAAAACGTTTCAAATTATTATATGAAAATAACACACATTTTACAGTTTTATTAATATGTAAATTGTGTATGTAAAACAACATTTCATCTCCGGCCATTGTATGTTGCGTTAATAAAATAAATATTTTCAACGGTTTGATTAGAAGAATAACCAGCAGACGGTTTCGGTACTTGGGGCATCTATGCCATTAGGTATCACGACAGTGACATGGGGCGAGGGCTCTAAGACATTAAATTATAGAAATGATTTCAGGGGTGGAACAGTCCAGTGGTTAATGCTCGGGGATTGCACTCGGACGACTCGAGTTCGATTCCCGGCTTTGTCCAACCTGTTCCCTTGTTCATGCGGAATATGGGCACGTTAAGTATGTGGGTGCATAAGGTGGTAGGGGAAGACGAGTAAGGTCCCTGTAGATGCCGCCCCTTCTGGGTTCCGGTCTAAATTGGGTAGCACTTCCCGGCTGTCTAAACAGATACCTTACACCTTCGGGTAGGTTAGACGGTCTGGGTCAAAAAGAAAGAAAATTCTATGGGCAGCACTTTTCACACTCCAACTATTTTATTTCAAAATGGGTTTCGCCTGTTAATCTTTACCATTTAATACATTATATTTTAATGCAAAACATAGTGCTACTAAACATAAATAAAATTAAATTTAAGATTTAATCTGTGTCGAAGAAGAAGAAATGATTTCAATCTACATTCCCCATATCTTTATCTCTAAAACTGCAGTGCTTAAAAAAATTTCAGGTTGAGTAAGATACAGCTTTTTTGAATTTCGGGAAAATATAGCCATTTTACAGCTTTCTTCTCCTCCTCCTTTTCATTATTATTAGGACAACCTTTCTTTATGAATAATTCATCTGATTTTAACAAACTTTTCTGGTATGTTCAAAAATAGAGAGTTCCTTACTTTAACTTAGCCCCTAATTCAAGTCAATGTAATAATCAAACAGGAAACGAAAAAAAGTAGCGATGAAAATGTCGCCAAATTGATTAAAATTAAGCTAAATTAACGAAAATGGCAACACACACAATGGCAATGCGCGCGCACACACACACAGAGAGAGAGAGAGAGAGAGGGAGGGGGGGGGTACACGAAAAATGGCATTTACGTATTCTAGAGGTTCCCGAAACGTGTAGTTCCATCGAAAATTCGAGCTGTAATTTTCGACGATTTCGGCACGATTCCAATATTTTTCCTATGCTTTCCCTATTTGAAAAGTAAAATCAAACGTAAATAAAGCATAATCAATAAATTTATTAAAGCATTGCTCACAAATTCTGGTAACAATAGTTTAGTAGTTAAACATAATTTTTAGTTAAACACTTGAAGAATTCAAATCGCCCCAAATGTATCGACAAATTAAACGAACAACAAATTAAATTCAAATTTACTCCGAAAACACAAAAATTCCATCTCAAATGATTATACGTAGTACACAAATGGTAGCGAATCTAGAAAAGTTTCAAATGAAAGTTTTCAACATTTCAAAACCCAAATATAAATGGATAGGAAAATTTAACTCCTTTTAATAGTGAAGTTTCAGAAACTTTCATTTCTGATACAGTATCCCTGCTCGCAATTCATTCCGTTTACTGAATAAACTTAAATGTAATTCACGGCAGAACAGTTATTTTTACCGAATAGCAGACGATTATTTTTGCAGTTTTTACTAAAGCTAATTTTCAATAACTGGCAACGAAGAAGCTCGACATTATGTTTATGACTTTCTGAGAAAGCATTAAGAAAATGTATTTATATGGATGCATAATAACAGCGTCCAATTTCAATCGCAGAAGTGCAGTAGCTTCTATAATATCTTGGTGAACGTGCTTCGTTTAAGAACACGGGCTTTTCCATTAAGCGTGTCTTATGGAACACAAAATGTTTTCATAGCAGATATTTTCATTTTGAAATCGAAAAGAAGGAAGAGGAGGCATTTTAATGGAAACTTTCACTCACGTAGTTCAAATGAAATGCCTTAAATGAAATTTAAATATTAGATGCAGAACAAACATATAAATAAAGTGGAACGATGCGAGGTTTTCATAAGTGCAGAACTGAATTTTTTCACTGCATAAAGATACGTTTACAAACATTCTAGGAAATTAATGCTTTCTCGCCATTCTAATCTTTTGGATCATACAAATATAAAGATTTTTAATATGATGGGCCATAATATCTGAAAACTGTCAATTTTGTATCTCTTGAGCTATAAAAATTGTTCAACTCGACCTTCTCATATCAGAATCCAATTTTAGGTAGTTTTTTTTCATCTCTGAAAATTTTACAAAAATTTTGAAAAATCTGTATCTTTGAGCCAAGTAACAACAATTATATTGTATTACCTTTCATTTTAAAGGGCATGAAGAAAGCTTTCGATTGATAACAAACTTGACAATGTACCCCCAAAGAGTAACAGCCCCCCCCCCCTCCCCCCGGGGAGACCAAAGACGTCACGAACACAAAAATTGCATTGCAGCTATTTTACACTGTAATGATTGAAACCATCAAGTTTCTTGATCATTGAGCTATAAATAACCCCTTTTATACATGAATAAGTCACATGTTGTTCTATGCTGCCATGTTAAGAAAATATAATATTTCAAATATATTTTGAAGTTTTTCACTGTAATTTCAAAAAAATTCTATCTAGTTTTACATTTTTGGGTAACAAAGCCAAAGTTTATCCATTAGTATTTGTGGCGGCTATCGTGGGCACAACAAATTGACCACTGATAGATAGAGAGACAGACAGAAGGACTGACATCACTCTAGAAATAATCAAAAAGTATTTAGGAGGTCATAAAACATATATTGGCATCGAAATCTTAAAATCGATAATTTTCATGGAGAAAGTAAAAATAATAATTAAGATAGGTACTTTTACAGTATTTATTTACAATATAATCTGCTCTACATATTTTTCAACAAAATCGTATTCTTCAATAACATTAAGCACAGCTTCAGAAAAATTTAAATTTGTCATTTTTGTCACTGTTCACTTTGTCACTTCTGTCACTGGCTTTTCATCTCCTAATTACATCAGTAAAAAATATGATGTGGGCAGCACATTACTTTCCTTATATAATGCAATAAAGTTACTACTTTTCCAGTAAAAAAATATAGGTTATTCTTATAGTAAATACTTATTTTTTTCCCAAGATATTGAATTTTCGACAATTAGTCGTCATTTCATTGATTTAGCTTCATTTTTATCCATTTGGCAACATTTAAAAAAGTCGCCAAGTTGGCGATAATCCGCCAAATTCGTCGCCAAAATCTCGCCAAGCGTTATGGACGGAGACATAAGTTATTCTTATAGCAGATAAATAACTATTGGCTTTCAAATACAAAACTATTACTCAAAGTATTTTTTTCTCATGAATGGAACGAGCTAGAACCCCGAGAATGATGTCACTAAATTTATTGCATGATATTACGTATGAAAAGTAAACATGTTTCTTTTCATACGTTAATATTTAATTAATATTATTAAATAATTAGTAATATTTATTAGTTAATATTTTTTTTAATTTATGTGATATTTTGATAAATTTATTTTAAAAATGTGCAATATCTCGAGAACGGTTTATGCTAGTGGTCTAAAGTTTATATCAATCATTTTTTAAGGAAAAAATTACATAAGAAATGTCTATTTTCGTAACTTTATTAAATGTTTTGATTTTTGATGATTTTTTCAAAATTTCGCTCGAAAATTTAGGGGGTTCTGAATGCTCGATTGTGTTTAAAAACACTAAGCTTCCAGTATTCACGAATTGTATTTTTTGTACCAAATTTCATTCCAATCGCCCCATTCATTCGTGAGATATCGTCTCTCCACACACATCACCTCAAAAATGTTCGATTCGTGATCAGGGATGCTTGAAACGTGCTCTCCCGTCGAAAACTCGAATTCGAATTTTCGACACCGTCACAATACTTTCCTTATACATTATATGTATATAAGGAAAGTAAAAGCACAAATAATGGAAATAAATTGGTGAATGTTAAGAAACTACGGTTTTTACTTATTAAAAAAACTCCTTATTTAGAAAATCTTAAAGCTATTATTTTGCTAAATAACTAAAACATATTTATCACTGAGAATCTGTAGCATTATAATGTCGTCCGAAAAGCTGTCACGATCATCCACCAGATGTCGACAACAGCTATTCTTCAAAGTCAGTTGAAGAACGCTTTTTAGATTTATGTTTCACACCTGTTTGACATTTCGGAATTTTGCAATGAACAACATAATATTATTATTCATTTTTTATGAGTATAATTATTACCTGTCATTTCTAACACGCATATTATTATTGTTAATATTATGAAAATTTAAAATTACTATGTCTTATATCTATTCTATGTCTTCTTCTAAAAACTAGTTATGCATAGTACATGCTTTGTTTTCCAACATTAGTTTCAATCTCAGTGATGAACCTAAACAAACCCGTGTGTCATTTCTGACACAAAAACGTAAGGAATTTTTATTAAAATTCCAACAATCATGTTAAAAAACTCTGTCCTCCATTATCCAAATCTTAAAAGACATTTCCAAGAACTTATTCCAAGCAAAAATTTCTAGAAACTTATAAAGTTAAAAAATTTATGGAATCTGAAATTTGACAATAATCAGATATTCAGACATACCATGTCACTAAAAAAAGATGCAACTTAAAATTATAGACTAGCCGCAACGTGCAATCATCATTTCTAATAAAGTTCCACCCTTAAAGGTATTGGAAGAACTTTCTGAAATTCTTATAATAAAAATGGTGGGACCTTACCAAATTCGCCTCTCCCTCTCCCTGTTGCCATCCTTCACTGGCATAAAGTTACATCTTTTATTGCGGTGCAAAATATCGCAATTTTATTCTTAATTTCATGGAGGTAAGAAGTAAGGAGTTAAACCGCCATATTTACGTCTCTATCGTTTAAGACAATATATTAAATGGAGCTGGGATAAAATAAGTAATCCTGCATTGCATGCATTTCTATGGGGAAAGGTCTAAAATATTTATTTAATCTGTCAATTTTGTAAAAATAAATTATTAGCGCAATGCAAATTAGAACTGAAACAATAAAGAATATTCCTACGTATTCAAAATTATTTTATTTTTCAATTTATTTTTATCACCATATATTCTGTGCTCTATCCTATAACTATGAAAAATACTGGTTAATTATTCTCATAAAGAGGAAACTCTAAATTAAAAAAAAATCAAAAATATATATGCTAAATATAACGTCTTCCTGTCGGGTCCAATAACACTAGCGACTACTTTACTAACACGAGCTACACCTCGATCTAATTCTCAAATCATTATGGCATTTTCGAGCGTTTCATCCATAGAAGTTTTATCTCCTCTTTAAATCCATGCTTAATTTATTTATACTTTTTACAATTTACTTTATTTTTACTTCTCTACAATGAACATATTAAAATACCGTGACAGGAATAAAATTCAAAAATGAGTTCTTATTGCATTAACTAACTTTTTAAGAGTTTATAAAATATAAATTGATTATTTTTAATTTTCTTTTTATGTTAAAATTTAAAAAACGAGAGAACCACAAAGACTAATTTAAATAATTTTTTTGTGTATATGGGTTTATTAAACCAGAGAATTTACAGTAAGTTTACAAATGTAACAATTACAGCTTCATGTCCATTAAACAATCATGAGTTAATGGAATATAAACATGCTTTAACGTTAAAAATATTAACAAAATCATTTACTGAAATATTCATTATGCAATATAGAAAATTGAAACATTTATTTCAAAATACTGATCATTATGAAAAGAAAATACTTCACGCTTTTTAAAAGTTACTTCAAAATACGAAAAACTTCCATTTCTGAGACAGTTTTTCTTATTTGCAATTTAGTTGACTTACAATAATTCATCAGCAGACGATTTTTTTTTTTAATTTTTTTGCCGATTTGCTTAAACTAATTTTCAATAATTGGCAACGAAGAAACTCAACATCGCGTTTATGACTTTCAAAAGAAACATTAAGAAAATACATTTATATTGCTGCAGCTTTTATTCTTTCAATTCCAAAACTGCAGTAGCTACTGCAATATTTTCGAAAACTTGCGCCATTCAAGAGTACTGGTTTTTCAAGTAAAAATGCCATATGGAACATAGAACGTTTTCATCACAGATATTTTCCTCTTGAAATTAGACAGTAGAAGGCATTTTATGTAATGCAAACTTTCACTCGCATGTTTTGCTTATATGTTCACAAATCAAAAGCTTTCAATTTCATATGAAATACCTTCAACGACATTTAATATTAAACGCAGCTAACTCTCAAGCATACATAAAAAGGAACAATACGAGAAATCATAAGAATGTCGAAATTGACATTCTCGTTGAAGAAACATGGAACAAATGTTTAGATATTCGTTTACATACAGATCTAAAGTTTTGACAAATGTAATATGATAATGCTGATATGAAATTTGAATTGTTTTATTTTATGCAAAAATATTGTCATACTGCTGCTTTTGTGAATTTTTTTTAATTGAAACATTTATTTCTCAAGATTGGAGTAGATAATAACTATGGAGGAGATAGTGCCTGTGATTGGTGTAGATAAAGCGTAGATAATAACTGTTAAGGATTCAGCATTAAATTCCGGAGGGGATAAAAGAACTTTCTGAAGATTTCTACAATTCAAAAATTTACATTTTCCTTGAAACATCTATTTCTCGGGATCTGCTGTTAACATAGCTCAGATGGTGGCTGATACGGATTCAGCTCCAGATTCTGGATGAATGGGGGTTCACTGAGGATGCCCACTTCCGGTACAAAGATTTTTCTTATAACATATATTTCTTAAAATTTGCTATAAGTAGAGCTTAAATGACAACTGATGTGAATTCAGCATCGGATTCCAGAGGGTTGAAGACCCAGACCACTCGACTGGCCCAAAGGCTTACAGCAGGTAGTTGAGTGACCGGGAATTCCAGAGGGTGTAGAAGGTTCACTAAGGGTTTCCATTTCCAGCAATGTCACGTCCAGTTTCTCCGAAAATCCGTATGCCACCCAAAGAGAATTATAAAATTCCAACTATTCAAATTTTTATAGATAGCAGGACCATCCAGACAAAATGTGATCTCCCTACAAGCATTTATCACTTCCTCCCTCCTTATGAATCATTTATATCTTCCTCTCCATAAAATAGTCGGGTGCCCTCACACTCGAGTGGTGTATGTTCCTCCCAAAAGGAATGATCATGTAGATAAGTTTATTATTCATCAAATTTCAGAAACACACATTATATCAATTAAACCTAAAAACTAAATACAAAAATCTGATCTGAGCAGCACATGACTTCTCCTATATGATGCATGAATTTACATCTTTCATAGTGAAAAAGTGATATATGATAACCATGGCACAATGATTTTTATGTTGAATTGCACATTTGGCGTTTTTTCGGATGACGACATTTTCAAAGTACCCAATTAACTTATAATTCGCGCAACTCTAAATTGATAACTATCAATATTGATAGCACCTGCAATAAGCAATATAATCCATGCATTAAAATATTTTAATAATTAATGCTTCAATTTGGCGTCGTGAATTTAGCATGAGTTTTGCAATTTTGGCGATATTTTAGTCAATCTGGGACTAAATACGGCGAAGTAGGCGATATTTCGCTAAAAGTCACCAAGTTCGACAAATTTATTGCCAAGTGTTACAAACAAATGAAGAGAAGAGCTTTTCTTAATTCAAGATTTTTGGCGAATTGTTAAGCGTCAAAATACAAAACTATTACCCAAAGTATATTCTCTCTGGATGGACCGAACTAGGTCCACAAAAATGATGTTAACAAATTTATAGCATAATATTACATATGAAAAGTGAGCATATTTCCCAATAGTTAATTCTTGGTTCGTGATAATGTTTAACAGTTTATGTTATTGGTTTTCAAATAAAAAATTATATATTAAATGATCATTTATGTAATGTTATTGAATGTTTTAATTTTTTTAATGATTTTTTTACAAAATTTCATTCGAAAATTTGGTAGAACCCCGAATATTCGAATGAGATTAAGATCAATAGGGTTTCAGTATTCACCAATTGTTGGCAAAAGTTGGGCAAACTATCCCTAACTTTGACCATCCCTCATTTTTAACACTTTACAACATAGCTGAAAAGTGTTTATGACTTTGTTCATTCTGTCTGTCTGTCTGTGTCTGTCCGTTCGTTCGTTAGCACGATAACTGCCGTAAAAATGACTTCATCAAAATAAAATTTTAGTATGTTGTTCAGACGGTCTGTGGGACCTATGAGAATATAAATGAATAATATCATCCGATTAGTTTTGGATTGAACCTGGGTTGAGAAAATGGAATACATTGAACCCTATGGGACCTAATTTTTCAAACATTTTTTAAGCGAATTTAAAATTCACTTAATATCACATAGTTTTTTAAATAAAAATTAAAATAATTACACACTTTATATGAACCGGCCGTCCAAATAGTTGCTCTTAGTCCTTTGGACGAGTCGGACGGTCTGGGTCTTCAACACTTTATATGAAGAGATCACGTGACCCACTTCAAAATAAAATATGCCATCTATCTTGTGTCAAAATCATGATTTTTAAAGTTCTTTTTAATTCATATTTAGTGTTGTGCCCGTCCTAAAACCGCTTTATTTTTGCTTAAATTCTGTGAATCTACATGCTGAACGCAAGTACAATATATTTGAGTTTAAATGATCATCCAACTTTGATTATTTCTACAACGAAGCCTAATTTTCACTTATGGAAAATGTAAATACCAAAAGATGTAGAATGAGTTGTATAAGAATTGCTGCATTTCTTTAACGCAAAATTATTTAGCTCATGGAGTCTGCAATATAGCTGATATGAATGAAATATTCATTGATTTTACACAGAGACGGGCGTCCGGTCATCCAAATAGTTGCTCAAGTCCTCTGGATGAGTCGGACGGCCTGGGTTTTCCACAGAGACGGGCGATTTTTTCGATGACTGTTTAAGCATAGAGTTTAATTACTTGTACCTCCCATGGTCTTAAGTTTTTAAATAAAATAAATTATTACAGTATCGTGATGAATGAAATGAATGGAAAAAAGTTTATGAATGAAATGCTGCTTTTATAGAGCCAAGCGTGTTATATTTCGATGACGTCATTTGAATAAATTTCATTTGTTTTCGATGAAGTTTTCAAATATAATAAATTATTGTAGAATTATGATAATTTTAAAAATATTAACGAGGAATGTATCGCATTTTAGTGATATGTAAACCAGGCAATTTATATTTCAATGCCGTCATTTGAATGAAGTTCATTTTTTTCGACGAAGTTTTAAGTTTTCAAATATAATAAATTAATGTAGTATTGTAATAATTTTAAAAATATTACCGAGGACTACATCGCATTTTAGAGATGTTTAAATAAAATTGCATTGAAGTTGGAAAGTGTTTCATAATCAATACTTTATGCATGATTGATCTTTCTTGTTTCTGTAACATTTGTTAATTTGTAGGCTGTCATGTACTAGTTGCATCGGAGTTTTAGGATCTATAATAATAAAAGAAGCTGTCTGTATGTCTGTCCGTTTGTATCATTTGTAGAGAAAAATCTAAGTGATCCACCGCCATGAAATTTGATACAGAGGTACTTCTCGACTCCCAAAAAGAAATGCCTGGCCGAAAACTTTTTTTTTTATTTCGAGTAAGTTTATAAGTTACGAATTTGATTGTCGAAATTCAGACCTATGTCAATGCAATGAAATTTTATTGGTAGCGCCATCTATTGCACGTTGCTATAACTAAAACTATTTTTGTATTTTACGTATAGCTCAAACTACTATTAATGTAATAAATTTAAAATAATTTTGTTAATTGCAACGTATAGCCTAAAATAATAGTATGAAGCAGTTTGGAAAGCAGGACACGCAACCAGGCCGGGATATCCTGTCCGAGATCGGCCTATCATACACATTACCGATAAGAGGAAAAATTAAATCCAACAGACCCGGCAAACCCGGAAATCTCCAGCGATCCCGTTGGTCGTACTTGTGACTGAGCACAAGTTTCACTCATGAGACTTCTTCGATTATTTTAATTTCGCTGATGGCGCCATCTATAGTGTTATTTGAAGACGAAACACCGTGGTTTAATTGCGTATGTTGCAACGGTGTTAAAATTATAATATTCTGATTAATGTTTTTGGATCTAAGAATTTATTGATATTTTGTGAGTGTTTTCGGAACTAATTTCAATGTTAGTTTATTTTGCATATTTCATCAAACCTTTTTGGCACCAGAAAGCGAACTTAATCATTTTTCTAATATTTTTATTTTTTTATGTCAGGTTTCCTGACATCTGACAGTCTCTTTTTTGGTTTCTCAGTTTGGTCTATTCTTCTTTTTTTTTATTCAGGTACCAGCCCTCTACCTGAAAACTCGAGAAACACCGCTTTAAAACTCGGGCAACGTCGGGTACATTTGATAATTAACAATACATATGTGAAATTCTACTTTTTTCACCTAACCTCCTCACACAATTCTTGTATTCGCGTTTGTTCGGAAGTATGTTATCTCCGCGAAAACAAAAATACGCAACAACGTAAATCGACAAAATGTTCTCCAAAATACGCAGCATCAAAGGATAGACTACCAGGATAATCCTTAATTACATTCCCCACTCAAAAAGAATTCCCCTAACGACGTTAACGTAATGGGCGAAAATTCTGTAAACAACTTTTATCTGATGGAAAGATTTTTGCTGCCTCATTTCTTCCACTACAATAAAGGATCGATGAAAGTGTTACAACTTCGCGAGCAACTGATTTGATAACGCACTTCCAAACATTAGTTCAGTACTCAAAGTCCATTGCACAAACAACATTTTCGCTAAGCTGTAGCGAGCTTTGATACATTTAGCAGTCATTTTATTAAGGCTTTTGATGTGATCATTGCCAAGTATATCGCACATTCAACAGATGGGATGTGAATAAAAACGAGAAAGATCAATCATGCGTAAAGCATTGATTATGAAACACTTTCCAACTGAAATGCAATTTTATTTAAACGTCTCTAAAATGAGATACATTCAGGGCTGATATCTTTTAAATTATTACAGTACTACAGTAATTCATATTTGGAAACATAAAACTTCATCGAAAAAAATGAACTTTATTCAAATGACGTCATCGAAATATAAATCGTCAGGCTCTCTATATAAAAGCAATAAATATTTCATTCATATCACTTTCATTCCAGACTCCAGAGCTAAATAATGTTGCGTGAAAAAAATTCAGCAATTCTTATACAACTCATCTTACAATCACTTGTTTACATTCTGCATCTATTAAAATTAGGCTTCGTTGTAGAAATAATCAAAGTTTGATAATCATTTAAACTCAATATTGTAATTGCAATGGCACAGAATATACATCCGCAGAAAATCTGCAAAAATAAAGCTATTTTAGGACGAGGCAACATTAAATATAAATTTTAAAAAAACTTTAAAATTCATAATTTTAACAAAGATGGATGCCATATTTTATTTTGAAATGGGCCACGGGATCTCTTCATATAATATATGTGCAATTATTATTTTGTTTTTTATTTAAAAACTACCGAATGTATTTTGCTGAAATTTTTTTTATATATTTTATGGGATAATTTCAATATTTTCAAAGTAATTTGTGAATTTAAAAATGTTTGAAAAATTAGGTCCCACAGGGTTCAATGAATTTCACTTTTTAATCCGGGTTCAATCCAAAACTATTTGGGACATATCATTCATTTACATTCCCGTATGTCCCACAGACCGTCTCAACAACATACTAAAATTTCATTTTGATAAAGTCATCTTCACGGCAGTTATCGGGCGAACGGACAGACAGACAGACAGAATGAACGAACAAAGTCATAAGCACTTTTTAACTATGACGGAAAGTGTTAAAAATCATAAGCTGCTTACAGCTCCGTAAGCAGCTGATTCGATAGCACAGTTCCCAAGCATTAGTTTAGAACTCAAAGTTCAATTAGATTAGTCTAAAAAACACAAACAACATTTGATATATACTATCAGATTCTTGCAAAATGACTACCAGCCTTTGAAACGATGGTATCCCTAGATTTTCATAAATTTTGTTGAATTGATTGAAATAAAATTATTTATTTGAATTTTGGGTATATGGAATTACTGCTTCCTGTTTTCACTTTAACTGTTATTTGATTCCTTAGTGCAAATTCAGGATATTTTTCAGGAGACTGAAAAAACTTGGAAAAAAGCCTGGCTTAATCCATTAAATCTTATTGGTAGGTTTTTCTGCAAACTACCATTTATACTACTGGAGGAAGACATAATTTGAACCCATTTTATCCCAGTGGCAAAAAAAAAAAAAACCTTAACAGTTTAGAAAACAATTTGATTTAAAATCTCTCTCTCAGGGTCTGCTTGCTATACATAGTTAGATAATGACATATGGATTTATTTAATATCGAATTCCGAATGGTTTCCCTAAAGATTTCTACTTCCGGTTCTTTTCTATTTCCTGTTAAAAAATTTCATTTTACTTAAAAGTTCTATTTCTTAAGATTGGCTATACATAGAGCTTAGATGATAACCGATATGGATTCAGCATCCAATTATGGGGGAAGGGGGAGGGGCTCAATAAGAATTTCCATTTCCGGTTCTACAGATGTCACTTCCGATTTTACATACGATCCTGTGACATCATGCGATGTGGATGGGCTTTCTCAAATTATTAAAACCTTTTGACAAATAGAAGATGTTCGTTTTTGCCAGCAAAAATGAAGCGTATTCGGTACGTAAAGTTGGCAATAAATAAATGAGATAAATGAATAAAAATGTGTCAGTTGTTTTGTTCTTGTAAGGTATTTTCTTAGGTTACAAAATGCAGTAAAAGTTGTATATTAATGTGGAGATTTTTAGGCAAGATGTTTTGTTGCCAAAACGATATATGAATATGATTTAATGACCAATAACTTTTAATCTGCTACTGGACTATTTCAGTGTCTTTATTTACTTTATAGTGCCTATTTTTCCCACTTATTTTGAAATTTTTAGTGCCTATAAATCGTAGCACTAGTTATCATTGTTTTCGATTGGAAACAATGCAATGAAAATTTTAAGTATCGAATATAGTTATAATCTTGAGAATGACTAAATATACTATCGAATTCTTTTTTACTTCGTCTGGTTGTCTAGCTATAAATTTTTGGTAAAACAGTACTATACCTATGTAATATTAGAAAGTAAAAATAAATGTAGCCGCTGATGAATAAAAGACTGGTAAGTTTCAGTCTTGCTAACTTTTAAAACAATCGCATTTACTCCTTAAAATCTTTAACAGAAGAATGTTTTTTTTATATTTATAGGAAAAGAAGATAATAGAAGAGGAAAGAGAAGAAAAAAAGTCAAACGGAATTGAAATGCTGGATTGCAGAAATAAAGATATACTGAATAAAAATGAGACAGAAATTTAAATGATCGGTTCAAGATTTTTTTTTCTACTGATCTCTCACCAAAATTCGATAACGTATCGGAATAAAAAGTACTGAATGCAACTCTACAAATTTTTTTTTAATAATATTTTTTTAAGAATTTTGAAGTAATACTGCATTTTGTAGAAAGAAAAGTAACGAAAAGCTGTGACTCAGTGCTTGTAAAAAGTGATCACATTCATAGTAATCATTTGCAAAAAAAATGCTTGTGTGTAGTTCTCTGCTACTTTAGTTCTTTAAAATCGAATTTAAACAGAATACCTTAACCGATAAGAAAATTTTATTTTAGTATTATTAAAGTAGGAAATGATTCGTTTTCACTTTCTGTAGGACACGTAGATTATGTAAAGGGAAAGTATTGGGACGAGGTGTTAAAACCTGACTTTGATGGATTTATTCGTTTTCGGTATTTCTCAATATAAATCAACCATTTTCCAATAATTCCTGTGCGTTTCTCTTGAATCTGTGAGCGTTATACCTGTCGAGCAAATTAAATTATTCAAATCGTACCAGATTTCATGTGACGACATTGAGAATTATTAGTTCCATTCAGATGTCGGGTGAGCACCGATATCACTTTTTCACTCCATTTACTTCACATTTGTACTGAAAGTGCCATTTACGGACAAAATATTGTATTTGTCAAACTGTGGCTTTCAAAATGGTGTCTTCAACGAGGAAAAGAGTTGAAACCATGGAGTTAGAAAAAAGGAGATAAAACTCCTATGGATGAAACGTTTGAAAATGCCATAATGCTTTGAAAATTATATTTAGTTGTCGCTAGTGTTAGTAAAACAGCTGTTATTGCTAGTTGACACAACAGAAATGCGTAGTATTTAGTATATGTATTTTGGATCATTTTAAATTAAGGGTTTCCTAATTATAAATATAATTAACCAGTATTTTTTATAGTTGTAGTATAGAATACAGAATATAGGGAGATAAAAATAAATTGAAATATAAAATAACTTTGAATACGTAGGAATATTCTTTATTGTTTCTGTTCTACTTTGCATTGCGCTAATCATTTATTTTTACAAAATTGGCAGTTTGAATAAATATTTTAGGCCTTTCGCCATAGAAAATCATACAATGCAGGGGTACTTATCTTATCCCAGCGCCACCTGAATGATTATCTCAAAGGATATTGGTGTTTTCTTAATATGAAGTTTTAACTCCTTACTTTTACCTCCATGATTGTAACCAAACGGAATGAGCGATCCAATAAACACTCAAAAACTGCTGGAATAATATCATGATAAATTAAAACTTCGTAAAGTATAGCATATATAACATAAATAAGCTGGTTTCAAAGGCGAAAAATCTATACTTCTTCAGGACTGACAAGAAGCATGACTTCACTTACTTAAGTCAGGCCGGCAACCTTATGGAAACTGTTACAGACTGTTACCGATTGAACAGTTTAATTTTGTGCATATGATATATTTTACGAAGTTTAAAATTATCGTGAAATTATTATGTTTTAGTTGAATCTGAAAGTAATAGCCTGATAAGCAATATTGAAATTCATGATTTGAAATATGATAAAACATGCCAAAATGATAAAAAATTAATCATCATTTTTTGTTGATGTGCTTTTACTTGATTACCCTCAAAATTAAATAGGACCAAGCCATTCAAAATTGGGTAGTAACTGAGTTAAAGTAACGCAGTAACTTATGTTATTATTCTTGTTACTGACGTTCATACTCGTACTTTACAAAACAGTAACTGTAACTATACTCAGAGAGTAAAAATACTTATTACTTTTTAATATCCGTTACTTTTTCAAACTACTCAAAAATTCGTAAATTTTAAGAAATAGCAACATTATTTTTTTTATTTTCCTTTTTCCATCATAGTTCAATACTCAAAAAACCTACCTATACGAATCATTCCCACTGATACGGTTGCTGATAACATCAACCATAGACCGGTTTCACACCTTTCATACGCTTGACAGCATGGATTAGCCGATACCTGCAATGGAAACAAAAAGAACCATGTGTCACAATTTTGCAAATCTATATTGAGACCAAAACATTCAGTCGGAGTTAACGGTAGGTAAAATAGACAATGGCAACCGGACTCGGAACATATTGGGGGCCCCACAGGAGTAATATACACTGCCAGATTGAAATTTTTGTATTAAAAAAGTAATACAATTGATCACATTAATATTATTTCTGATATTTTCTCAAAATTTGGCTCTGAATCCCCTAAATACGCCCCTCGGGGGACCCCATAAAGGCAAAGCTTCAGTTCCAGTATTACTCCAGTGTAGGTCCTAATCAAGCCAAAGTGGGGCCCAGGACGTGGTAATATTTCGGGGGCCCCATACGCATATCGAACACATGCACAACATCAACACATAACACATGTAAGGGCTCAGGATCACAATCACAATTTTTTACATGTAGAAAACTTTCAAATATTTTACTTCTAAGCAATATATGTCTTTAAAGGATATATAATATTTAAAACTATTAACATATTTTATAATTTAAAATAAAAACTAATATTACCAGTTGTAAATTAATTAAAAATTTATTTCTGATTAACATTTTTATCACATATAAAAGTTTAGGGGACCCCCTGAAAATTTGGAAGCTCAGGGCCCGGAGGCCCATGCGTTAATCAGGTTCTGACTCCAGTGCAGGCCCGGCGGTAGAGAGATGCGCTCTTCGAAGAGCCATTAGAAAATAGCTTTTTGGGTGCGCTAGGTGATGACAACACCGGGACCCCAGCGTCCCGGAACTGCAAATACCGTATTTTGAGGGCCTGGCCTCTTAATTAAATCTATTTAAAAATATGCATTCAGCATTTTGAGTACAGATAGGAGTCCATGATGTACCCTTCTCATACGGGTCCCCAAATGACTTTGTCGGTTCTGCTCTGGTGTGTGTGTTGCTTCATTGAGGCCCGTTCTGGAGGCCGTCTGGGCTCAGCTGGGCAACAATGTTGCTTGTAATTTTTGTAATTTGGAAATTAAGGAGATCATTTACAAATTACGAAGCATGTTGTTTAATTCAGGGGCTTTAATGTGTTGAATTACATACAGGCGATTGCGAATTCTGTTGAAATATTCTAATAGTTATATTTGGCATGAAAACTCCAAAATTTATTGAAATCGCGCAAAAAAATAAAACATAAATAAAAATTATATATATATATATATATATATATATATATAAATATAATTTTTTACGAGCGCGATTTCAAACAATTTTGAATAGTACTAATTTAGCACATGTTTAATTCTCAGAAATTATTTTTCCCCCTTTTTTAGATATTATATTTTTAATTCCTCATTGTCGAAATTCTAACTTCTAAAATGATAATGAATTAGTGTATGCCATTTACTTTATGTATAAATCTATTAATTTCCTTATCTATATATATATATGTATACATATACATATATATATACATATCTATATATATATATATATGTATACATATATATATATATATATACATATCTATGTATATATATCTATATATATATATGTATACATATATATATATATATATGTATACATATATATATATATGTATACATATATATATATATATATGTATACATATATATATATATATATATATATATATATATACATATATGTATACATATATATATATATATATATATATATATATATATATATATATATACACTACCCGACACAGAAAATGCAACACCATGAAAGAGCGAACGGAGTGTGATGTTAAAGGATACATAAACAGAGATGACATATATAAATAAGTGATGTTAATTCCAGAAGGATAATGCAATACAGTAATGGTATAGATTGGGTGATCAGTAGGCAGTAGGACCACCTACTGCGACGATACAACCAGCAACCCTTCTAGAAACAGATACAATGAGCGTGGGGATAGTTTTGGATGAATATATGTCTTCAACCATCCTCCACAGGTCGTCCTCTGTTTGAGGCGGGGGCAAGGCAGTTAAACGACGGCCAATCACGTCCCATACATGCTGGATGGGTGAGAGATCTGGAGACAGCTGAGGCAAGGAAGCACCTGAATACCATGCAAGTCCGGTCTGCTGATAGTTGCCGTGCGCGGTCGAGCGTTATCTTGATGGAAAACAGCATTTTGCAACCGCTGAAGGTAGAGAAGTACAACCGGCCGCTGCACCTCATTCGCATATCGTCGTAAGGTCATTGTACCTCTGATACGAACCAGAGGAGACTAGCTATCGAAGCCGATGGCACCCCAAACCATGGTGCTGCGTTGTCTAGCAGTATGGCGTTGAACAGTTGCAGCAAGATTGAATCTGTTTCGACGTCGCCTCCAGACTCTCACACAGCGAATGTCATTTGACAAACAGAACCGAGACTCGTCACTGAACAGTACCCTGTACCATTCAGTCGTCCAAGAGGCTCATCCCGGACACCATTGCAATCTCTTACGTCGGTGTTTTGTCGTCAATGGCAGTCTTCGTAAAGAACGGCCTCAGTGAAAGCCGCTTTCGGCCAATCGTCGAAAAACTGTTCTAGCTGATATTGGAACAGCCAATGACCATGCAAATTCTGCAGAATATCAACAGTCGTCGTTTGTGGGGCCGCCACTGCATGCCTTCGAATGGGTCGATCAACGATTGCTGACGTACATCTGGATGGATCTGTACCACTGTGACGATTTACAAGTCCTTCTTCAATCTATCTTCTCCAAATCCTTTGCACAGTGGCCGCATCCACGCGTGTTTCAGCGGCGATACGCTGGTACGACCACCCAGCCGTACGTAGACCTAAAATGAATCCCCTCGCACGATCGTCCAAATGCTGAAACGGACTTCGGCGTCGTCGACCACGCACGTGTCTTTGGAAACGAAAAACAGCTCGGAAAAAGGGCGACAGACAGTAACAATACATCGATCGGCTGCGATCGTCTTGCAATTTACATAATTATACGGCCAAAGCTTCATGGTGTTATATATATATATATTGTCGATACTTACGAGTGTTGCACAGAAATAACATCGAACTGCCGTGTCATAGTATTTCATAAAATTGATGTCCATCATGAGTGTTTATAGTAAATATTTAAATTCAAAAAACCAAAATAAAGCATTATATATTTCAAATACACGCAAAAAATACAAACCAAATATGTACGCGCACAAAACAGTAATTTCGACATAAATAAATCATTGTACAAAACATATTGTAATCTAAAACTATATTTTACCATATTTTGCTTTATAACTGCACTTCAGTTCACTTCATATCTTTTCCTGCAGTGAAATGGGGTCCCCCCCCCCCCACACACACACACATAGCAAACGGAGAGAGAATATTTTGTATTGGTATTCGAAACTGAATTCTATGGACATAATTACATAGTAAAATATGAAAAATTCCATTTAGCTGTAAGTTTGGCAAAATCCATTTAACTATGGAACATCATATAGTGATACGTACATGACCTTCAGTTATTGTCTACACCATGGAGTTAGAAAGAAATTTGTAAAACTCCTATGTATAAAACTCTTGAAAATGAATGCTTTGAAAATTATATCTAGGTGTATCTAGTGTTAGTAAGGCAGTCGCTATTGTTAATTGACACAACAGACAGGCGTAGTATTTAGTATATGTATTTTAGATCGTTTTAAATTAAGGGTTCCCTAATTATAAATATAATTAACCAGTATTTTTTCATGGTTGTTGGACAGAGTACAGAATATATGAACATAAAAATAAATTGAAAGGCAAAACAATTTTGAATTGAATTAATTTTGAATATTCTTTATTATTCCAGTTCTAATTTACATTGCGCTAATCATTTATTTCTACAAATCTGACAGTTTAAATAAATATTTTAGGCTTTTCGTCATAGAAATGCATACAACGCTGGATTACTTATCTTATCCCAGCGCCACCTGAATGATTGTCTCCAACGATATGGGCGTTTTCTTAATATGAAGTTTTAACTCTTTACTTTTACCTCCATGGTCTGCACACCTTAACAGACAAATACACACAGATGCCATTCTAAAAATGTTTAACATGTGTTCAAAAATCCCAAACCACATTTCCGTCAAATCTCGAATTCTAATATTTTCAGACACATAATACTACTCATATGGTATGATAATACAATATGAAAAAGTAAAATATATTCAGAGTACAAAACATTCAGCATTTCAATTATTTGATTTTTGAAACAAAATATTATTAAATTGTGGTTTCTATCTCCCAACTTCTCTTTTTAATGACAATCAAAATTCCGAAAATAGAGTGCTTCAACAGACGATAAAATACGTTATTTTTGCTTAAAATGAATTTATTCATTATCAAGAGAAAAGCTTCTGTAACTTTCATCTGCTAACCTAGATAATAATCGCATTTACTTCTTAACTTTTTCTTGAAAAAAAAAAAAAATCTAAAATCCATCGAAAATAAAAATTTTAGCAAAAGAGCAAACGAAAATGAAATGGCGGTATGCGTAAAAAGGCATGCGGACTAAAAAATCAGAATTTAAAATGATCCGGTCGAATTTTTTTTTACTCATTTTCCGCCAAAATTCGATAAAAGTTTAAAATAAAAACTAGCTGAAAAATAGCCTATGAAATTTACAAATGGTTTCCGTGACGTCTTTTCCCCTTCGTATTTAAGAGTTTAGAAGTAAGGCCGCCATTCAGAAGGAAAATGAATTTAGAAATGAACTGACTACTGATTGTAAAACGTTCAGCAGCAGTTTTAGCTGAATGCTATTCACATTTGGTTGAATATCATTTTCTGTACCTTCAGCACAAAAAAAAATTTAAATTAAAATTAAGTATTTAGCAGATAAAAAAGTTGTTTTACCATAAAATTACGGAATTTTTTTTCTGAACCAGGACGGTCTTATTATTTTGCCGCTCATATAGGCATAAATATATCTGCCACCCTTGCATAGTATAACGTTTGCTACTCAAATTAGTAGTATGTCTGCTAAACTTTCAGTTCAAAGATTCCTGTTAAAAGCAGGTCTGTCAAACGTTCTGTTTAAAGATTCCTGTTAACAACAGGCCTGTCAAACGTTTTGTTCAAAGATTCCTGTTAGAAATGGGTCTGTCAAACGTTTTGCCTAAAGATTCCTGTAGCAACAGATCTGTCAAACGTTCTGTTTAAAGATTCCTGTAAACAACAGGTCTGTTGTTCTAATGAATATTACTTTAATACAATTTACATTTATGGCGAGTTTTAACGTATCATTTTATCACTAATATAATTGTTTTATAGGAAACATTGCTATGGAAAATCTCACAGAAAATCTCACAGAAAACACAACTTCATCCTAAAAAAAAACTCCTCACCAAGTACAAGAAACAAAAACCTATTTCCAAAAATGTTATGAAATCTCAAAATGATCTGCTCCAAGTACCCACAGGACCGAAGCTGTATTTTCAAGTCTACAGTACCCTGTTGAAGGATTCTAACCCTACTTTAAATCAGGGTTAAGGTCCTTCAACAGAATACTGTAGACCTGAAAGTACAACGTCGAACCTGGAGGGATTTGGCATATAAACCATTTTGAAATTTCATAACTTTTTTAAAAGAGGCTTTTATGTCATGCACTTGGCGGGAAGATTTTTCCCCATGAAGTGTTGTTTTTGTGAGATTTCAACACTTTTTGTAGAAATATTTACGAACATGATTATGTAACGCTGATATTGCAGGCATTGCAAATTGTACTTTATCGCCGAGCACCACTCATTTATCTATTTCAATTTTTGAAATTCTAAATCAAATTCATACCCAGGTCTTAAAAAAAAAGTATATACCTCCCACCAGAATACGCACAACGAGCTATCATTGATTAAAATCGGTTTAGCAGTTAAAGTTGTAGTAAAATGTCGTAAATATCATATATTTTCAATTTTTGAAATTCTAAATCAAACTTCAAGTTTTAAAAGAAAAGTATGTACTTACTACCAGAAAGGATGAACTGAGTCGTTATTCATTAAAATCGGTTCAGTAGTTAAGACATAATTCCGTCAACACCAAAATAAGAGGCTGGAACTACAATCGTAAAAAGAGACATTTTAAAGCTTTTTTTTTCGGGGGGGGGGGGGGGGGGATTACCGCGCAAATTGTATTTTCTTTTTTTCAGCTTTCCGATGGCTTTACAGAGAAAAAAAAATAATCAAGTCTTTAGCTTTCTTAGGAGCTAAGCTACAGACTCCTGGAAAACGAGATTTGTCACAAGTATAATATACACTTGCTAGTTACAGATTTGGACATGACGACTTAGCGGGACGAAACGCTGCATAATCAGGCGAATTTCAAAAATTCTGTCCCGTATTTTTTTTAATGATGCACCCACTGAAAATCTATGCATTCGTAATATTACACACACAAATGTTCAAATATTACACACACATATGTTTTTCCGGCCATCCAAATAGCTGCTCTAAGTCCTCGGACGAGTCGGGTGGTCTGGGCTTTCGACACGCATATGTTCACCAACGGCCCTACCGTGCTGAAAACACCGGTTCTCGTTAGATCACCGAAGTCAAGCAGCATCGGGCACGGTTAGGACTTAGGTGGATGACCACCTGGAAACACCGCATGCTGTTGGCACATTTCGGGCGCGGTAGCCCGGTGGTTTGCGCGCTGGATTTGCACGCTGCAACAACTGCCGCCGTGTTCATGCGGAGCACGATTACGTTAAACATGTGGGTCCGTAAGTCCTGCCGAGAAGTTAGTGGTAGGGGAAGGAGGGTACGGTCCCTGTGGATGCCTCCCCACTGGGTTTCGGTCTAAATTGGGTGGCACTTCCCGGCCGTCCAAACGGTTACCTTACACCTTTCTGGTAGGTCGTACGGTCTGGGTCTCAACAACAACAACACACATATGTTCAAATATTACACACACACATGTTCCGCCAACGGCCGTACCGTGCTGAAAACACCGGTTCTCGTTAGATCACCGAAGTGAAGCAGCATCGGGCGCGGTTAGTACTTGGTGGGTGACCACCTCGGAACGCCGCGTGCTGTTGGCCATCTCGGGTGCGGTATCCCCGTGGTTTGCGCGCTAGATTTGCACGCTGCCACAAATGCCGCCGTGTTCATGCGGAGTACGATCACGTTAAACATGTGGGTCCGTAAGTCCTTCCGAGAGGTTGGTGGTAGGGGAAGGAGGGTACGGTCCCTGTGGATGCCTCCCCCACTGGGTTCCGGTCTAAATTGGGTGGCACTTCCCGGCCGTCCATACAGTTACCTTACACCTTTCTGGTAGGTCGGACGGTCTGGGTCTCAACAACAACACACACATGTTCCCAAATATTACACACACACATGTTCCCCCCTGGAGTTGCACTCGGTCGGCGCGTTGGAGTTGCACTCGGTTGGCCCGGGTTCGATTCCAGCCACTGCCAAAACTGCCGCCGTGTTCATGCGGAGTACGATCACGTTAAACATGTGGGTCCGAAAGTCCTTCCGAGAGGTTGGTGGTAGGGGAAGGAGGGTACGGTCCCTGTGGATGCCTCCCCCACTGGGTTCCGGTCTAAATTGGGTGGCACTTCCCGACCGTCCAAACAGTTACCTTACACCTTTCTGGTAGGTCGGACGGTCTGGGTTTCAACAACAACAACACACACATGTTCCCCCCGGCCGTCCAAATAGTTGCTCAAGTCCTTCGGATGAGTCGGATGGTCTGGGTCTTCAACACACACATGTTCCCGGCCTTCCAAATGGTTGCTCAAGTCTTCGGATGAGTCGGACGGTCTGAATCTTCAACACACACATGTTCTCCAAACGGTTGCTCATGTCCTCGAACGAGTCGGACGATCTGGGTCTTCAACACGCACATGTTCAAATATTACACACACACACAGCGAGTATCTTTCTAAAAGTATTCAATATATGATCAAATCCTAAAGCTTGCCTTGCCGTCAAAATTTTCGGGAAAACAATACTTTCTATAAAATAGTACGCAAAATCCATATGTATATACATATGAAATTGATTGTTTATGTGTTTGTCGATTTCACATGCAAATCCACAGTTTTTAAATATTTGATACGATTATTCTTTACTTCACCGCGGGTAGCCTCGTCCATGTTTCGAATTTCTAGAATACGGGGCAACGACGTGTATGTCTGCTAGTCATTACTCATATTCGGTAATGAAATTCCAAATATTCAATTATTTGAAATTTAAAAAAGGAAATGATTTGTGGTTCCCTTCTTCTAATCGTTTCTTTTCAACTTCAACGAAATATCTCGAAATCAAAATGAAGAGTTTAACAGGCGATGAAATACTTCAATTATTTTTTTATTTGAAAAGAATTTAGCTATCGTCAAGAGTGTAAGTATATTTTTAGCCCGCTCCAGCTGCTTATCCTTAAAAACATTCGCATTTCCTTCTTGAGCTTCTAAACGGAAAAAGAGACTTTTAAAATGAAGATTCTAAACGGAAACCAAAGTAAAAGAAATTCGAACGGAATTGAATAGATGGTATTGGTTCGATAACCTGGTGTCTCTTTTTTTCTGGCTCTAAAAGTTATCGAAAGGAAAAATAGCTTCTACAGGTTTCAAGCCACTTAACAATAGGGTGATCAAAACTTTCGATCTATAGTGCCCGGGTGTGCCTTGGTTCATATCACAGTTTGAACATTAATACAGGAAATCATGTCAGTAAATGTTTGGAATTTTACATAACTATTTAAAACAGCCGTGTCAGTGTCCATTCAAAATTCAGTTCCCATTGCATACCTCAATTATAATTATCTAATGAGTTTGAGTCTTTCCAGACATTCCAAAAGCCCCAGGCGACCTAGAGGACTGAATCTTTGCATACTTAGAGTTTGGACAACACGACACAACTGAACTGAGTCGAATGAATTTCGAAGATTTTCTAGACCCCCCAGAAGCCTTACTCGGTAACCTAGAAGGTTAAAACCTCACACACTTAGTATAGACCCGATCTGAAACCAACTGAGCCTTACTTCAGTAATGCATATTTCTTAAAGCGCCATACACATATTTTAAAAATTAAAAAAAAACCCGGCAAAATAAGGGCAAAAATGTATGTCCGATTTTTTCCATAATTCCTACTTGGCTCAGAAGGTCGCAATCCTTTTTAACGTGGCTATTGATCCCGAGAACATCCTGAAACTTTCGAAAATTCAAAAATTTGAATAATTTTTTTAATATTTTTAAAAGAAAAAACTATTTTTGGTCCATTTTGAGGGTAAAAATGTATGTTCAGCTTCGCCCAACCTTCTAGCCCCAAACTTGGGCCAGAAGGTTGTTTTTTGTAAACATAGCTATCAATCCAAAGAGCAGCTCGAGTCTTTCAAAATTTAAAAAAATTAAATAGATTTTTAAATATTCGTAAAAAACCTCTAAAATGGGTGTAAAAACATGGATCCGAAAAAGACATATCTCTTAGAATCCCGGTTTTTGGTTTGAAAGGAACACGGAAGACATACATTTAAAAAGTTTCTAGAAACCTGATTTTTTTGTATAAAGTCGATGGTTTTTTTAAATAGATTTTTAAAATTCGCAAAAAATTCGCGCGTCTCCGTATCCCCCATATTAAAACTATCGCTAATTAATGACTTTTCAATGTACGATCTTCAAAATTTGTCATCAAGTCTCATTCCTTAGAACTGGAAAACTGCAATGATGGTTTTCGATGTTTTGTTAACGATTATTTGTTAATTTTTTACAATTAAATTAAGGATTCAATAACTTCCAATTTGATCTAGCGTAGCAGAGCTCTAAAGCAGAAGGTTATATCTATACTATTAATTTTAATATTATTGTAATCTTAGCGACTCTCGTTCAAAATGTGATGCAAATTTCAAGTCGCATTTTCTAATTTGCAATAGATCCACTCAACCTGGTCACACTAAACTTCGACACACTTTGTTACTTCCCGGCCATCCAAACAGCTGCTCTAAGTCCTCGGACGAGTCGGGTGGTCTGGGCTTTCGACACTTTGTTACTTCTCGGCCGTCCAATTGGATACTCAAGTCCTCTGGATGAGTCGGACGGCCTGGGTCTTCAACACTTTGTTACTTCTGGCCGTACAAAAAGTTGCTTTATATCCTAGGATGAGTCAGAGGGTCTGGGTTTTCGACACTTTGTTGCTTTACTATTTTTTGCGCGCGAGCATTGGCTGCAAGACTTGCTAAAAACTGATTGCTATAAAAAATGTTTGCTATATTTACTGACCGCTAGCGAGCAAAGCCCTCTAGAAAAACAAAATGAAACTTATTACTATTAACCTCATGACAATACTTTTTCTTCGCTATTATGTATGGTGAAAAAGGTATCAGGAATAAGAATGCCTGAATTTAAGTGAGCAGCTCGAACTTCTTTATTGATTTCTCGTCAGAATCTGATAAAGAATTGGAGTAAAAGAAATCTAGAGTTCGCCAAGAAATTTTCAAATAGTTTTTATAAATATTTGCTTTTTACGATTCAGGAGTTTGGGGCTAAAAGTGCACTTTGAACGAAAAGTAAAATAGTAAAAAATTTGAAGCAGTGCTTTAAAGAGTTTGATCGCACTTCTAGCTCACAGTATTACAAAAAAAAATCGGATTTATATAGCACACTGAGAGTAGCACACCGTAGATTGAGAAATTCCGATTTTCTATCGTTTATATTCACTGTTTTGGGTTTGAAAATGACATCGAATTTACACTTATAAATTTACGCATAAAAGAAGTATTTAATGAATATTATTAAACATATTTACTCTTTTAATCAAGTTTTTATCGACATTTGGGGGTCATATAAAACAAGAAAGATCAATCATGCTTAAAGCATTGATTATGAAACACTTTCCAACTTCAATGCAATTTTATTTAAACATCTCTAAAATGCAATACATTCCTCGGTAATATTTTAAAACTTATCGCAATACTATATTAATTTATTATATTTGAAAACTTAAACCTTCATCGAAAAAAACTAACTTCATTCAAATAACGGCATTGAAATATAAATTGCCTGGTTTAAACATCTCTAAAATGCAATACATTCCTCGGTAATACTTTTAAAGTTATCATAATACTACGATAATTTATTATATTTGAAAACATCATCGAAAACAACTGAAATTCATTCACATGACATCATAGAAAAAATAACACGCCTGGCTCTCTCTCTATAAAAGCAGCATTTTATTCATAACATTTTCCTATTCATTTCATTCATCACAATACTATAATAATTTATTTTATTTAAAAATTAAGACCATGGAGTTACAAGTAATTAAACTCTATACTTAAAACTTCATCGAAAAAAATCGTCCTTCCCTCTGTAAAATCAATGAATATTTCATTCATATCAGCTATGCAAACTCCATGAGCTAAATAATTTTGCGTTAAAGAAATACAGCAATTCTTATACAACTCATTCTACATATTTTGCTGTTTACATTTTACATAAGACAAAAATAGGCTTCGTTGTAGAAATAATTAAATATGGATGATGATTTAAACTCAAATATATTGTTAATTGCGTTGTTTCAGTATGTAGATGCACAGAATTTAAGCAAAAATAAAGCGGTTTTAGGACGGATACAACACTCAATATAAATTAAAAAGAACTTTAAAAATCACAATTTTGGGACAAGATGGATGCCATATTTCATATTGAAGTGGGTCACGTGATATGAGTCTGCAGGGAAAGACATGTGCTGCCCACATCAGAATTTTTAACAATATTACAACAATGATTTATAGAAGTACGCCACGTTTGACAATAAGTCCAGCTATCAATTGAGAACGAAATTTAAGTTTAACGTGCAAAGATTTTTGATGCGATTGAGATCCAGAGAATACGCTGGCCATTGCATACGAACAATATCTTCGCTGTCAAGGAACTAGCTATGCTCTGTGTGGACGAACATTAAAGTCAGAAAATATGGACACCCTGCTGTAGCGTAAAGTCTCACGAGGCGTTCAAGGACTTAATCCCGATACCTTCCCGTGGTCACAGTACTCCCTGTGAACACATGCAGGTCGGTGCAATATCCAAAAGAGAATCTATTTCATACCAAAATGACACTCCCGCGACTAAAGGTGCGATATTCAACGATGTTATTGAGCTGGATGAGTGTGCTCCTGGTTCTCTCCGGATCCTTATACGGAGATCCTTATACGGATCCTTATCCAGATCCTGATAACTTATCACAATACTACATTAATTTATTATATTTGAAAACTTAAACCTCATCGAAAAAAATGAACTTCATTCAAATGACGGCATTGAAATATAAATTGCCTGGTTTAAACATCTCTAAAATGCTATACATTCCTCGGTAATATTTTTAAAACTATCATAATACTACGGTAATTTATTATATTTGAAAACTTCATCGAAAACAACTGAAATTCATTCAAATGACGTCATAGAAAAAATAAAACGCCTGGCTCTCTCAATAAAAGTAACATTTCATTCATAAATAATTTCCCACTCATGTCATTCATCACAATACTATAATAATTTATTTTATTTAAAAATTAAGACCATGGAGCTACAGGTAATTAAACTCTATGCGTAAAACTTCATCGAAAAAAATCGTCCTTCTCTTTGTAAAATCAGTGAATATTTCATTCATATCAGCTATGCAGACTCCATGAACTGAATGATTTTGTGTTAAAGAAATACAGCAATTCTAATACAACTCATTCTACATATTTTGCTGTTTACATTTTACAAAGGTGAAAAATAGACTTCGTTGTAGAAATAATCAAATTTAGATGAGCATTTAAACTCAAATATATTGTAATTGCGTTGTTTCAGTATGTAGATGCACAGAATTTAAGCAAAAATAAAGTAGTTTTAGGACGGATACAACACTCAATATGAATTAAAAAGAACTTTAAAAATCACGATTTTGAGACAAGATGGATGCCATATATCATTTTGAAGTGGGTCACGTGATCTTTTCATATCATGGTCACGTGATCGCTTCATATAAGAGGTGTTATTATTATTTTAATTTTTATTTAATAACTACTGAATATATTTCGCTAAATTTTTTTATATATATTTTATGGAGCAATTTGAATATTACCTAAAATTTTCGAAGCAATTTGTGAATTTTAAATCCGCTTAAAAAATGTTTGAAAAATTAGGTCCCATAGGGCTCAATGTATTTCATTTTTTCAACCCGGGTTCAATCCAAAACTAATTTAGTGATATTATTCATTTATATTCCCATAGGTCCTACAGACCGTCTGAATAACATACTAAAATTTCATTTTGATTAAGTCATTTTTACGGCAGTTATCGTGCTAACGAACAGACAGACAGACAGACAGAATGAACAAAGTTATAACACTTTGCAACTTTGTTGTAAACTGTTAACAAAGTCATAAACACTTTTCAACTTTGTTGTAAAGTGTTAAAAATGAATATTTCAATGGGAAGGAAAGTCTAAAAGTTCATCATTGTAGAACCTGCCTATAGAAGGCCTTTCCAACGTTGGAATCGAGCTCCTATTCTAATTAACAGCATCTATTGACCAGTCTCGCACATTTTATGTTCTCGTCAGCGCGGAATACCTCAACCTTCAAAGAATTTGATACCAGCTGCGTGGTAAGACTAGATATCTAAAACAGGGGCTCCAAAATGCGGCCAGCTAGCAGGATCCTGTTCTCAGAATGGATTTTTCCGCTGACAGTTTGATACAAAAAGATAACTAAAAAAAAAATTTTTTTTTTCAAGGACGAATACCGAATGGACCGCGCTACTATATGCAACAAAATACCTACAGTCAAAATTTGCAATCGGAGGCAATATGGATTCTATTCGTGGTTATAAAGCTGTATTATTTCTTGCTTGAAAATAACTTGCAAAGTACTATTCTATTTTAACCTAAGATCGTGACTCTTGTATGAACCATTCCAATTTACGTCACTCTAACTTAAACTTTCAATAACCTAATGATTAGGGTTCGACGAAGGAATCACGGCATTTAACAAATAAACAACTTTATTTGCAGCTAACCTGGCTGGGAACTCAAAACACATATACAATTACAAATCTATATACAAATTATTTACAACGCTAGTATTACAAATTCTTCCCGAGACATACTAATCTATAATGAACTTCAAACCTAACATATTACTAAACTAATCTTCAATCTGAACCTATGATGATCAAACTACGACACAATATATATACTCGGCCAACGGCCGTACCGTGCTGAAAACACCGGTTCTCGTTAGATCACCGAAGTCAAGCAGCATCGGGCGCGGTTAGTACTTGGTGGGTGACCACCTCGGAACACCGCGTGCTGTTGGCCATCTCGGGTGCGGTATCCCCGTGGTTTGCGCGCTAGATTTGCACGCTACCAAGGTTATTATATCTATAAGGTTGCGCCACTTCACCTCTAGCCAATGAGAGCACGTAAAGACGCAACGTCACTTGGAGTCGAAAATCAGGAACGGCCCGGTAGACTCCAATGTTAAAGGGTGGTAATAAAATTAATTTAATCATTTTTTTAATTTAAAATATAAAATAAATACTCAAATAGCATTAATTTTACGTGAACACAACTTAAATATGCAGTATTGGGGTTTTTTGGAAGGGTACATACATAATAAAACTGTATTTCCCTTTCTGAAAAATGTAAATCATCTGAAAGTTTCGTTTCGCTTTTTGACACCTGTCATTGTTATTACAGGAGGCGATGTTTTTTTTATTAATGAACTTTGTTTTAAATACACGAATTTACAGAAATATGTTCGGAAAGTTTTCTAAACAAGCAATCATTCTAAAATTTTCATTATACACAAATAAACATCGCGTAATTTCTTTCTAAATGCATATAAATAAAGTTATTTTCGATTATGTTATCTGTAATAATTGAAAATCAAAAAAATAATTAAAACGCTAAGAGTTGTATATCTTTTTAGTGGGAGGGGGGGGGGGATGTACTTATGCCGAACTAGTAAACGATTTAAGTTATGCTTTTATAGTGAAGAACTTATATTATTGCTAAACACTTGATTTTATTAGTGTTTTTTAGATCAAAAAGAGAATTTATATCAAATCGAAATTCAATGTAAACATATAAAAATATAGAAACTAATCGCTTAACAAACACACTATGATATACTTTCAGAATAATAAATTAAATGTATTATAGTATATTGATTCATGATGAAAAATATACGAGCAAGCGCCTGTTTATTTTCTTAAATCGTACCCCCCCCCCCCCCTTCATTTTTTGAATGTACTAAAATTTAATTAATAAAATGTAATGTAATAAAATTTAATTAATACAAAATGTGCGAGATTAAATCAAAACAATAAATAAAACGCTAACACTAAGAGTTTTATGTCTTTTTTTTTTCGGGGGGGGGGGGGATGTACTTATGCCTAACTAGTAAACAATTTAATTGATGCTTTTATAGTGAAGAACTTATATTATTGCTAAACACTTGATTTTATTAGTTTTTTTTAGATCAAAAAGATAATTTATATCAAATCGAAATGCAATGTAAATATATAAAAATATAGAAACCAATCGTTTAACACACTCACTATGATATACTTTCAGAATAATAAATTAAATGTATTATAGTATATTGATTCATGATGAAAAATATACGAGCAAGCAAATTATATCATTACATTTATTTTTCACTTACTATGGTGGTGGTGGTGGTCACCCGCTTCGGGCTCCAGGAGCATATAACAGCATTCGCAAGAACGGTTTTGCACTCCGTAAATCTTACTATGGTTAAGCATCTTCATCAGAATATAATTTTATATTTTCAATCTTCAGATATACATAAGACATTTCACACCAGTAAATCAACCAAAACAAAGTAGAAAATTTAAAATAATCCTACTTTATATCAGTTAATCAACTAGTAACAAGAAAGTCTATTTTATTATATCATTGTTCAAATGTCTTGAGAAATCTAGAATAGAAAATTAACCTTGCTGCCAGCCTACAATGTGGTGTTGTATATGTTCAAATAATTCAATATTAGTTTGTATGCACAAATACTTAAATAAAACTATGTATATATTAAATCACTTCAAAGTTGACAATAACTAGAATAAATACTTGTCATAAAAATATTATGTTATATTAAATAATACCCTCTGTAAATGCGTTTAGTTTCATAACAAGCATTTAGTTTCTTCATTGGGTACACACACACACACACTACAATAACAAAGTAATAACAGTGAAAGATATAAATAAAAAATCACACATATTCCAGTAACTTTTACACTCGCATTCAAGAGCACAAGTTTACAGATCTTTACGACCATTCCATTAACTTGTAAGTATGCATTCAAAGTACAAGTTTGCAGATCTTTGCGACCATTCCATTGACTTGTATACACACATTTAAATGCACAAGTTTACAGATCTTTACGACCATTCCATTGACTTGCAAATACGCACCCATTCTTTTTTAATCTCAGACTGTTTAGGAAATCTATAATAAGAAATCGTTTTACTCGTGAAACTGCTATTATTGTGGCAAGTTGCAATTGCACAATTGTTCGGCATATCGAAATTTGTTCGACAAAACTCACAAAATGAATAAGCCGATGATTTTAGATAGTAGAAATAATAGCCTTAATAAAGACTGGATAAGTTAGCCTTAATAAAGACTGGATTGATTTAAAACAAAACAAAGTTTACGTAAAAAGATACGTAAGAAACAACAACCGCAACAAACGATCAGATTGAAACAGCTTGAGAAATAATAAAATATTTCGCCGGCACTCTCAGGCGAGATATGTATATAATCTCAGGCGGCGATTGCCGCGCCATCTTGTGGCACTTTGTGTCGTTACTGCAAGTTGACTCCATCTGGCGTCACAGATAATGTTCGTGGCAGCGGAGTGGCACCCCCCTGCATGCTACCACAAATGCCGCCGTGTTCATGCGGAGTACGATCACGTTAAACATGTGGGTCCGTAAGTCCTTCCGAGAGGTTGGTGGTAGGGGAAGGAGGGTACGGTCCCTGTGGATGCTCCCCCACTGGGTTCCGGTCTAAATTGGGTGGCACTTCCCGGCCGTCCATACAGTTACCTTACACCTTTCTGGTAGGTCGGACGGTCTGGGTCTCAACAACAACAATATATATACTCACAAGGGTCTACTAGATGCTATCTTTCATGGAGATCAGAACACACACACGCGCGAACTCCCGACAGTCCAGACAACTGCTCATGTCCACGGACGAGTCGGACGGTCTGGGTCTTCAACACGCGCGAACTCAGCAGAATGACAGACACGTAATTCCAAAGTCTGCCTTCTTATAGATCTGACCAAATCGTGAGTATGCGATTCTTCGGAATGAAAGTTGAGAAGTTTAGGACATAAATTAAAATCCGGAAAAAGTAGAATTAGAATAAAATCATAATAAATAATAGAATCCTCACAAACTATACAGCAATGCGAAGAATTTTGTACGAAAAATGACTTTCATATTTGGAAGCAGGTATATTGGCAAGCAATCTTCCCAATAACGAAGCATATGACATGTAAATACGTTCAAAATTAACCGACGATCACTTAAAAAAAAATTTCAAAAATGTGTGTTTCAAATGTGACATTAAATATTGAAAGCACACAGCAAGTTTTCTGGCTAACATTGACATCGACTATTCCATGCTGACTAGCACAAAATAAGTATGAAACCGGTCTATGGGTACTTTTATCTGCAATGGGAACGCGATTCTAGTAGATGCTATACATCATAGGGACAGTAATAATCAGACAATTAGTAAACACTTACGCGTGGCCATTCGAAAGAAAGATCATGATAAACAGCCATGAGTTTATCCGCTTTCAAGCAATTATTTGTTCATTCTATAAACAAACGCCTGTTGGGGATAATTGGATAACAAGAGCGGTAGGATTAAACAGTTCTTCCATGGCACGCTTGTTTCTTTTCAACACAGTAGTCGGCAATTACTCTAGCGGGCTGAGCATGCAATAGCAATTCCGTCTGTTGAACCAAAGCTTAACCGTATCCGGTACTCGCGTATCTGTAAGTACACATACATACATACACACACAACACACACACACACTAACAAACAAACAAACAAACGCTAAGAAACACACGCACACTAACAAACATGCGTATACTAAAAAGCACATTGTAAAACATTTGCAAGTACGCTACTGAAAGTTTCATGCGAATCAGCTGTCCATAATGATTCCTGAGTAAGGTTCCTGATAGTTATGATAATTTATATAAATAAAATTGAAAATCTGTCTGTATGTATGTTTGTCTCATCATCACAGGAGAACGTCTGAACCGAATTTAATGATTTAGTCTATGTTTCGAGTTTCCATGACCAAGGAATGCCTAGATAATTAAAAACGCGCAGTTAAACCTTCCATAGACATAGCATTATGCAGACGATATTTCCCCCCGTAAATTTATTTAAAAACAAGAAAGATCAATCATGCATAAAGCATTGATTATGAAACACTTTCCAACTTCAATACAATTTTATTTAAACATCTCTCAAATACTATACATTCCTCGGTAATATTTTTAAAATTATCACAATACTACATTAATTTATTATATTTGAAAACTTGAAACTTCATCGAAAAAAATGAACTTCATTGAAATGACGGCATCGAAATATAAATTGCCTGGTTTAAACATCTTTAAAATGCGATACATTCCTCGGTAATATTCTTAAAATTATCATGATACTACAATAATTTATTATATTTGAAAACTTCATCGAAAAAATCGTCCTTCTCTCTGCAAAATCAATGAATATTTCATTCATATCAGCTATATTGCAGACTTCATGAGCTAAATAATTTTGCGTTAAAGAAATGCAGCAATTCTTATACAACTCATTCTATATATTTTGCTGTTTACATTTTCCATAAGTGAAAATTAGGCTTCGTTGGAGAAATAATCAAATTTGAATAATCATTTAAACTCAAATATATTGTAATTGCTTTGTTTCAGTACGTAGATGCACAGAATTTAAGCAAAAATAAAGCGGTTTTAGGACGGATACAACAATAAATATGAATAAAAAAGAATTTTAACAATCATGATTTTTACACTAGATGGATGTCATATTTTATTTTGATGTAGGTCACGTGATTTCTTCGTATAATGGTCACGTAATCTCTTCATATAAAAGGTGTAATTATTATTTTAATTTTTATTTAAAAAACTACTGAATATGTTTTGCTAAAATATTTTTTATATATTTTATGGGATAATTTGAATATTTCCTAAACCATTCGAAGCAATTTGTGAATTTTAAATCCGCTTAAAAAATGTTTGAAAAATTAGGTCCCATAGGGTTCAATGTATTTCATTTTTTCAACCAAGGTTCAATCCAAAACTAATAGGGTGATATTATTCATTTATATTCCCATAGGTCCCACAGACCGTCTGAACAACATACTAAAATTTCATTTTGATAAAGTCATTTTTACGGCAGTTATCGTGCTAACGGACAGACAGACAGACAGAATGAACAAAGTCATAAACACTTTTCAACTTTGTTATAAAGTGTTAATAAAAATGATACCATGTCACTTAGAAATGGGTTTAAATCCAATGTGGCAGACATTTTTTATTAAATTTTTTCCAATTTAAATAATAAGGAAATGCATATGAAATAAATTTTATCGAAATTGCATTTTTGACTGGATTATATCAATTGCGACTCGCAAGTTTAAAGATAATTCATACTTTCACTTTATCACGCCATCTGTTGTATTTTAGCAAGGAGTTTTGAAATTCATATATTGTAATACGAGTAATTTTCTACTAATACACGGGGGTATATCTTCTAATATTCAGGAATATAAGTAGTACGGGTGTACATATCTTCCCATACAGTTTTAGCGCTTTTATTTTGGCATATATTGATTCAATTTTATATTTTTTGCGAATTTGTTTACAAACAGGGCCAAGCTGTTTTATTCTTCAGATCTGAATGTGAAGTATGAATGTAAACTATGACGGAAAATGGTTGGTTTGACGGGTACTACCACCTTGTAAAGTTTGACCCATCGTTTTTAACCCTTAACGCGCCGACGCGGTGGTCGAGCGGTCAACGCAGGCGTTTCCGAATGATCGCTCGGTTGCTGGGTTGTGGGTTCGAGTCCACCTGCGGTCATGGATGTTGTGATGTTGAGGTTAAGTCAGTGTTCTGCCCTTGTGGAGCCTCGTCTCAAGTGAAACTGCATACTACCCTTCGCCATGGACCAGGGGTCTTTGGACTTGGTGTAAGGCTTTCCAACACCAAGGGGATTTGTAACGACAACCCTTAACGCTCGAAAAGCTCCGCTCCGCTATGGAGACATTTCTGTTTTCTCTTATATATATATATACAAGGAAGGATCAAAAAGTTCGGAGACTGTGCTGATATCTCCAACCCTGATTGAAGGAGAGGGGAACTATTTTACCGTGGCTAGAGACACATGTCACCCGAGATGTGAAAAAGAAGAAGCAGGTGTTTTTCCAAACAATGCGTGTCAGTAAACTGTAGTCGTTCGCATTCATCGAAAACGGAAATGACGTTTGAAGAACAACGTGCGAATATCAAATTCTGTCAGCGTTTGGGGAAATCGCCGACAGAAACATTGCACCTGTTGCAACAATGTTTCAACAGGTGCAATGTTTCTGTCGGCAATTTCCCCAAACGCTGGCAGAATTTGATATTCGCACGTTGTTCTTCAAGCGTCATTTCCGTTTTCGATGAACGCGAACGACTACAGTTCACTGACACGCCACGCATTGTCTGGAAAAACGCGGCCCTGCGGATCTGCTTCTCCCTTTTCACATCTCGCGTCACATGTGCCTTTACGCCACGGTAAAATAGTTCCCTTCTCCTTCAATCAGGGTCGGAAATATCAGCACAATCTCCGAACTTTTTTATCCTACCTTGTAGATAAATGAATCATTTTTATAATGTAAAATTGGTAGGCACGTAAGTTATTAATTCAGTAGTAAAGGATTATAACTTCAATTTTCATGTATCTTTTTACTTTCCCTGCAATACATGGTAATGTATAGGGAAAGTATTGGAATCATGTGAAAAATCGCAACTCGAGTTTTCGACGAATCTACTCGCTTTGACACATCTAGAATACGAAAACACTATTTTTAGCGTGACGTCTGTGTGTGCTTGCGTGTGTGTGTGTCTGCCTGTCTGTTCAATGTATGTATTCACGCTAACTCAAAAAATAATGGACCGAATTTCATAAAATTTGGTAGGTAAGTGACTTGTGGGTGACCCTGGTACTGATTAGATTTTGGGTACGATTTGGAATTAAAGAACCCGCCTTTTTTTTTTTGCGAAATGGCCCGCAAAAGCTTGTATCCACTCTAACTGAAAAACAACTGGAACGAATTTCACAAAATTCGGTAGATAAGTCACTTGTGAGTCACCCTGGTGCTGATTAGATTTTGGTACGATTCGGAAAAAAATAACCTGCCTTTTTTTGCAAAATGGCCCGCAAAAATCGTCAAAATCTAAACTAAAGAACTAGGTATACTCAAATATATCCATTAAATGCTCGTTTAATACGTAATTTTTAACGACGAAAAGAATAAGACCAACCCCATTACGCTAGGACTAACCGTTCTCGAGATATTTCAGTTTTTCGTACTTTCCCTACGCCACCTTTAAAAATAAGCCCGGTTACCGAATGAAAACGAAAATTGAATTAAAAGTGAAATAAATTTAATTAAAATAAGCGAACGTTAATATAAGTCTGCAGGGAAAGTCATGTGCTGCCCACATCAGATTTTTTTAACTTTCATTCCTTCTTTCCAGGTTCACACGTAATTTTTTTATTTTATTATTATGAACGTACTGTAATAATTTGACCGCACCCCCTCGATCTGTTGGCATATATTAATAATAATAAATCTCGAGCATTAAGGATTAAATAAACCCTGTATATACTATACATGTAAAGAAAGTAAGCCATTCCATTCCATTGAAATAAGATTCGTAAGCCCAAATATTTCGTAAACTTCTTCCTTTATCTATGCACTGTCGGGAGATAATTGCGTAGCAAATTAACCATTAACATTTGAGTAATCTGTCTTAAAAAAAGAGATATTGATGATTCTGGGAGGAAACTCATTCAATTTTTTTTTCCCTTTTCAAAAAATACTCATTATTATTTTTTTTTTCTTTCCTGACTTACACGAAAATATAAGGCATTGCTAGTTAAATTCCCGGGTCAAAAACTTGTGATTCTAAGTCATTGAACGATAATAAAAATATATCTCGGAACACGCTCAAAAAGTCATTAAAACAACTCTCAGAGCTGCTAATGAAGGTTAGAGACATTCCTTTTTTTATTCCCGTCGCTGTTCCCAAATTAGGGATGGAATCTTTTGTTTTAAAAATTTGAAGATCCCACGGACATACCGGGTATTGATCATAAGAAAAAAATCGTTCTTCTCTTCGAGATTTTTTATTTATTTTTATTTATTTTTATTTTTTTTCAAAGTTTCGTTTTAATTGCCGCGGTACGCTTTATTGGGCGTCCGTCCTCCGCAGGTAAAAATGGAAAAGATTATAGGCGCCCTACTAATTGTCGTCTGTGGGCGGGAACCTCATTTATCACTTCAGCCTCGTGCCCACTACCACATACAGTAAAGGAATATTTTAAAAAATCTGATGGAGGCATCACATGATTTGTCCTACATAATGCAGTGACTTTATTTTTTTTTTAATTCCACAGCGAAATAATGGTGTCCAAGATCCACAGAACAATGTTTTTGACTTTGAATTAACATCACGTAAATTAAAACTGGACGCCTTTGGCAATTATATTCCACGCAGAATGACTTTAGCATACTCGTACAAAATTACCACTAAAATGCAGTTGACATCCAGTGAATATGAGCGAATTCTTTGGCTTCAAAATACAAACTATTACAAAAAATATCTTTTCTCGTAAATGGAACAAACTAGCTCCACGAAAATGATGTTAATAAATTTGTTGCTATTGCGGACTAGCATTTCTTCGTACAGAATATATAAAAAAAATTTAAATTCACAATTACGTGCAAATTCCTATAGTATTTTAAATGATATTGTTATTCAACCATTCTACTAAAATATTTAATTTAATGGTCATAAAATGAATCTCTTTTCTCGCTATACAAAATTATCTTCGCAGGCAAATCTGAAGAAAAAAACATCTTGGTCTTGCTTGCAAACAAATTTAAAAATCTGATGTGGGCAGCAAGTGACTTTCCCTGCAGACTTATATTCACGTTCTATTTATTTAAATTAAATTTAATTAATTTTTAATTCAATTTTCGTTCTCATTTGAAAACTGGACTTATTTTCAAAAATGGTGTAGGAAAAATACGAAAAACTAAAATATCTCAAGAACGGCTAGTCCTAGTGTTATGGGGTTGGTCTTATTCTTTTCTTCGCTAAAAATTACGTATTAAACAAGCATTTAATGGCTATATTTGAGCATACGTAGTTCTTAAGTTTAGATTTTGATGATTTTTGCGGGCCATTTTGCAAAAAAAGGCAGGTTATTTTTTTTCGAATTATACTAAAATCTAATCAGCACCAGGGTGGCCTACAAGCGACTTATCTACCAAATTTTGTGAAATTCGGTCCATTAGTTTTTCAGTTAGAGTGGATACAAGCTTTTGCGGGCCATTTCGCAAAAAAAGGCGGGTTCTTTTAACCCGAGTCATACCCAAAACTAATCAACACCAGATTCGTGCACAAGTGACTTACCTACCAAATTTTATGAAATTCGGTCAATTAGTTTTTTAGTTAGAGTGGATACAAAATCTGCACAGACAGACAGACACACAGACAGGCAAACACACAGACACACAGACATACACACAGACGTCACGCTAAAAATAGTTTTTTCGTATTCTAGAGGTCTCGAAACGTGGAGATCCGTCGAAAACTCGAGTTGCGATTTTCGACATGATTCCAATACTTTCTCTATACAATACCATGTATTGCAGGGAAAGTAAAAAATCTGATGTGGGCAGCACATGACTTTCCCTGCAGACTTATATTAACGTTCTCTTTATTTTAACTAAATTTATTTCACTTTTAATTCAATTTTCGTTCTCATTCGGTAACCGGGCTTATTTTCAAAGGTGGCGTAGGGAAAGTACGAAAAACTAAAATATCTCGAGAACGGCTAGTCCTAGTGTAATGGGGTTGGTCTTATTCTTTTCGTCGTTAAAAATTACGTATTAAATCAGCATTTAATGGATATATTTGAGTATACCCAGTTCTTTAGTTTAGATTTGGACGATTTTTGCGGGCTATTTTGCAAAAAAAGGTAGGTCATTTTTTTCCGAATCGTACCAAAATCTAATCAGCACCAAAGTAACCCACAAGTGACTCATCTACCGAATTTTGTGAAATTCGGTCCATCAGTTTTTCAGTTAGAGTGGATACAAGCTTTTGTGGGCCATTTCGCAAAAAAAGGCGGGTTCTTTTATTCCGAATCGTACCCAAAACTAATCAGCACCAGCCCCGGCCACAAGTGGCTTACCTACAAAATTTTGTGAAATTCGGTCCATTAGTTTTTTAGTTAGAGTGGATACAAAATCTGCACAGACAGACAGACAGACACACAGACGTCACGCTAAAAATGGTTTTTTCGTTTTCTAGAGGTCTCGAAACGTGTAGATCCGACGAAAACTCGACTTGTGATTTTCGGCATGATTCCAATACTTTGCCTATACATTACCATGTATTGCAGGGAAAGTAAAAATCTGATGTGGGCAGCACATGACTTTCCCTGCAGACTTATTTATATCCATGTTTACTTTATTTTGATTAAATTTAATTCACTTTTAATTCAATTTTCGTTCTTATTTGATAACTGGACTTCTTTTCAAAGGTGGCGTGGAGAAAATACGAAAAAACTAAAGTATCTCGAGAACGGCTTGTCCTAGTGTAATGGGGTTGGTCTTATTCTTTTCTTCGTTAAAAATTACGCATTAAACAAGCATTTAATGGATATATTTGAGCATACGTAGCTTTTTAGTTAAGATTTTGATAGTTTTTGCGGGCCATTCTGCAAAAAAAGGCAGGTTATTTTTTTCTGAATCGTACCAAAATCTAATCAGCACCAGGGTGACCTATACGTGACTCATCTACCGAATTTTGTGAAATTCGGTCCATTAGTTCTTCAGCTACAGTGGATACAAGCTTTTGTGGGCCATTTCACAAAAAAGGCGGGTTCTTTTATTCCGAGTCGTACCCAAAATTAATCAGCACCAGCCCCGGCAACAAGTGACTCACCTACAAAATTTCGTGAAATTCGGTACATTAGTTTTTTAGTTAGAGTGGATACAAAATCTGCACAGACAGACACACAGACACACAGACAGACAGACACACACACAGACGTCACGCTAAAAATGTTTTTTTCGTATTCTAGAGGTCTCGAAACGTGTAGATCCGTCGAAAACTCGGGTTGCGATTTTCGGCATGATTCCAATACTTTCCCTATACATTACCATGTATTGCAGGGAAAGTAAAAAGCATGAAATTTTATCACTATTGCCAAAATGAAAGCACTATAAAATTAGATCAAGATATGCAAAAATCAAGGGACTAAAAAATTATTAGTCAATATAAAGTTTGCATTATCTTTTCTAAACTAAAACAAATGACTTAAAACAGTTTCCTTTTGTTTCTGTTTTTAAACTGTGTTCTGCAACGACATAATTTTGTGTACATTTTCTTTTAGAAGAAGCGTAAAATTTTGAAAGCATGATTTGGACAACAATGAACTTTTTCTTGTTTTGGGGCTCCGCCATCAAATTAAATTTCAAAAGGATTCGACGTACAAAAAAAGTTTGAAAAACAGAGACTTAAATTTAAAATATAAAAAATCCCCGTAACTTTTCAACTCAACAGCCGTAATTGTTATAATCCAGCTAAAAATGTAATTCGGATAAATTCTTAATCACTTAAATCGGAAAGATTTAGTAAAATTGTCTGCTCAATGGATTTAATTTCTTTGATTAGCAATATATTTTACTTTCCCTGCAATACATGGTAATGTATAGGGAAAGTATTGGAATCATGCCGAAAATCACATCTCGAGATTTCGACGAATCTATATGTTTCGAGACCTCTAGAATACTAAAAAACTATATTTAGCTTGAGTCTGTGTCTGTCTGTCTGCCTGCCTGTCTGTCTGTGCAATGTATGTATCCACACTAACTAAAAAACCAATGGACCGAATTTCATATAATTTGGTAAGTAAGTCCCTTGGGTGAGATCCTGGTGCTGATTAAATTTTGGTAGGATTCGTAAAAACAGAACCCGCCTTTTTTTGCGAAATAGCCAGTAAAAATTTCATGTATCCACTTTAACTAAAATACTAATTGGAAGTTACTTGTAGGATACTCTGGTGCTGATTAGATTTTGGTACGATTCGGAAAGAACAACTTACCTTTTTAGGAAATGGCCCGCAAAAATTTCATGTATCCACCCTAGCTAAAATACTAATTAACCAAATTTCACAAAATTTGGTAGATAAGTTACTTGTGGGATACTCTGGTGCTGATTAGATTTTGGTACGATTCGGAAAAGAACAACCTATCTTTTTTACGAAATGGCCAGTAAAATCGCCAAAATTAAAAAAAAAAGACTAAGTAGTGATTGCTCAAATGTACCAATTAAATTCTTATTTTATACGCTTTTTGATGAGGGAAAAGAATATAACACACTCCATTATACTATAGGACTAACTGTTCTCAAGATATTTGAGATTTCTTGCATTTTTGTACGCCGATTTCGGAAAATATCCAGTTACCAAATAAAAACTAAAAATGAATTAAAAAATCTGATGTGGGCAGCACATGACTTTCCCTGCAGACTTATATCCACATTCTCTTTATTTTAATTAAATGTATTTCACTTTTAATTCAATTTTCTTTCTCATTCGGTAACCGGACTTATTTTCAAAGGTGGCGTAGAGAAAATACGAAAAACTAAAATATCTCGAGAACGGCTAGTCCTAGTCTAATAGGGTTGGTCTTATTCTTTTCTTCGTTAAAAATTACGTATTAAACAAGCATTTAATGGATATATTTGAGCATACGTAGTTCTTTAGTTTAGATTTTGACGATTTTTGTGAGCCATTTTGCAAAAAAAGGCGGGTTATTTTTTTCCGAATCTTACCAAAATCTAATCAGCACCAGGGTGATCCACAAGTGACTCATCTACTAAATTTTATGAAATTCGGTCTATTAGTTTTTTAGTTAGAGTGGATACAAACTTTTGCGGGCCATTTCGCAAAAAAAAGGTGGGTTCTGTTATCCTGAATCCTACCCAAAACTAATCAGCACCAGACTCGCCTACAAGTGACTTACCTACCAAACTTTGTGAAATTCGGTTCATTAGTTTTTTAATTAGAGTGGATACAAAATCTGCACAGACAGACAGACACACAGACGTCACGCTAAAAATAGTTTTTTCGTATTCTAGAGGTCTCGAAACGTGTAGATCCGTCGAAAACTCGAGTTGCGATTTTCGACATGATTCCAATACTTTCCCTATACATTACCATGTATTGCAGGGAAAGTAAAATGCAAATTTAGTGTTATTTTGTGCAATTAAACTCAATTTAATAAATTATAAAAGAAATGAAGAGACCATGAATATGAGTCGGCAGGGAAAGTCATGTGCTACCCACATCAGATTTTTTTTTTTTTTTTTTCAAATAAACTTGCGGAAAAAATATCGTTTGCATAATACTATCTCTATGGGATATTCGTTTTTATCATTAATATCTCGACAACCTCTGGTCCTAGAAACTCGAAACGTAAACTAAATTTTATGTGGGGGTTATTCCAAGGATGCCCCTAAAATTTCATAAAATTAGGTTCAGCCGATCTCCGGTGATGATGAGACAAACACATACACACGCATACAGATTTTTAATTTTATTTATATAAATAGAAAGTCAACATATATAATACTTACTATTTTTTTTTATTTGTGTAATTTTTGATGAATTTATTTGAAAAATGTGCAATATCTCGAGAACAGTTCATATTTTTAAAATTGTGTCTCATTTTTTAATTAAAAATTACGTCTGAAATGATTATTTATTGATGTTAAAGGTCCCTCTTTACTTGATTTTTCAAAAATTCATTCGAAAATTGGGGTGTCTTCAGAAAGTTCAATTACTTTTAAAATCAATAGGGCTCAAGTATTCACCGATTGTAATAATCATACAAAATTACCTTCCAAACACTTTGTATGTTCGTGAGATATCGCTTCCACAAACTCACGGGCATACACATTAACATACTTGCACATTAACATACACACACATGCAAACATACACATTAACGTACATACATCACCTCAAAAACGTTCGATTCGAGTTCAAGAATGTATGAAACGTGCTCTTCGGTCGAAAACTCACTTCGAATTTTTTACTCCCATCACAATACTTTTTCTATACATTATGTATGTAAAGAAATTAAAAATATTTAAATATTCGTCCATCTTCACGGACACTATACTTGCGACAAACCTCACTTGAATACTTTGTGGGAGCCACGGAAGCTTTTACACTCAGTTTTATTCGTTCATGGGCATATTTAGTGAACTTGTGCTTACAACTGCTAGAGTGAATTACTATCGCAAAATTTAGCAAGGAGACTTCAGAAAAACACTTTTAAGGAAAATGCGAATACGAGATGTGGGTCATCGCAGAATAGAGGCTTTCTTTTTCAAAAATCATTTTTTTAACCATCTTGGTCCTACATTTACTATCTGTTTTAAAGAAAAGTACTTAGCATTAGTGAAAAGTATTTATGAGAACTAAACAAATATAAACAAATAATTTTATAGAACGTTATTTTTTGCCGTAGATTAACAATATATAATTATAAAGTAATATTGTTTTTTAAATCGTCTGCGCAGTATTTATTAATCTTAAAAAGAATTACGGAATGATTCCTTTAAGAACGAGATTTTAAGTCTGGGATTTGGTGGCTATAAAATTAGATTCACCAAATAATGTAATCGAATTCAAGTTCTAAATGGACTTTGATTTTGAAAATGATAAAAACGTGTTTTTAAAATATATTAATTTAAAAACTATACTAATATAAACAAATAATTTTAAAGGACGTTATTTCTTTGTCATAGATTAGCAATATATAATTATATAAAGTAATACTGCTTTTTTAAATCGTCTGCACAATACTTTTAATCTTCAAAAGAATTATGGAATGATTCCTTTAAAAACGAGTTTTTAAATCTGGGATTTAGTGACCATAAAATCAGATTCGCTAAATAATGTCAAACGAATTCAAGTTCTAAATGGACATTGATTTTGAAACTGATAAAATCGTATTTTATTGAAACATGAGTTAGAATTTGAAATACAGTTATAGAAATTGATTGATTTAAACTAAAACCATAGGATTTATGCAAAATATTTAGATTTTAACTATGTATAAATGTTAAGCAAATTGGACTATATTTCTTATCGGAGGCTTACAGTTTTTCCTATCTGTTGTCAAGTTAGGTTTGCTGCAAGTAGAGTAGCTGAAAGGATTAGAAATAGAAATAAATATTCCGTTGAATGTTCGGGGACCTAAAAATTTTGTGAATTTCTTGCGTGGTCTATACACTCTAGGGATAATTGCGTAGTAAATTAACCACCACTTATTAACATTTGAGCATTTTTTCTAAAATGGAGATATTGATGATTCAGGCAAGAAACTTTTATTTCGATTTGTTTTTTCTCAAAACAAAAAAAGTACCCATTATTTTTTTTCTTCCCTAATTTGTTCGAAAATATAAGGCATTGCCAGTTATTTCTCGGGTCAAAACTTGTGATTCTAAGTCATTGAACGATAATAAAAAATATTTCCGAACACGCTCAAAAAAGTCATTAAAACAACTCTCAGAGCTGCTAATGAAGCGACATTTTTTTTTTATTCCCGTCGCTGTTCCCAAATTAGAGATAGAATCTTTTGTTTTAAAAATTTGAAGATGACACGGACATGCCGGATACCGATCATAAAAAAAATTTGTTCTTTTCTTCGCGGGCTTTTTTTTTTTACCAAAATTCCGTTTTGATTGTAGAGGTACGCTTTATTGGGCGTCCGCTACAATTAAAAGGTAAAATGGAAAAGATTAGGAGCCCTGCTAATTGTCGTTTGTGTGCAGACCCTCATTTATCACTTCGGCCTCGTGCCCACACCATCTATAGTAAAGGGATACTTGAAACAACTTCTATGAACCTGTTTCACGCTTTTTATACTCTAGAATACATCAACCAATACGCGCAATGGTAGAAAGAAAATTTGCTTTGTACTACAATTTTTCTAAAGTCTATGGGCAGGGCCACATAGGGAAGAAAGATACCACTCGAGTAGTTTGATCCAGCCACCTTATTTATTTTATTTTGGGTGGCAAAAATTTTGCCATACTATAAAATTTTTCAGAAACATCTATTTTTCAGGATCTGCTACAGATAAAGATCAAATGATGACTAATTTGGTTTGATATTCGAATTCAAGAGAGGAAAGGGGAAATTCACCAAGGACTTCCACTTTTTTTCCATTTCCGGTCCAAAAAATGTTATTTTATTTGAACCGTAACATTTGACTAGTTTTGATAATAATTGATTTGATATAGATTCAGCATCATATTTTGGAGAGGGTTGGGTGATTCACTAAGAATTTTCACTTCCGGTTCAAAAATTTTCTTTGAAAAATCTATTTCTCAAGATTGGCTATAGATAGAACTTAAATAATAGCCCACTTCAGGTTCTGGAGATGTTACTTTTATCCAACAACTTACATTTTCCTTAAAATATCTATTTTTCAGAATCTGCTATATAGATGACTGATATAAATTCAGTATTAAATTTCGGGGGAGGTTGCGGGGTAAACTAAAAATGCCCTTTTCTAGTTCAAAAACTTTTCTTGAAACATCTATTTCACACGATTGTTTATAAATGGAGCTTAGATGATGACTGATATGGATTCAGCATCTGAAGGTATTAAGTCTGAGTTGGTAGGAGAGTTTAATAAGGATTTCTATTCTTGGTTTTGTCGATTATTTCGAGAGTTTAATAAGGATTATAAGGTTCGAGTATTATAAGGATTATAAGGATTATAAGTATTATAAGGATTATAAAGTATTCGAGAGTTTAATAAGGATTATAAGGATATATCGAGAGTTTAATAAGGATTTCTATTCTTGGTTTTGGAGATCTCACTTTCAGTTTTTCCCAAAATTAGCAGGACTGTACGAAATATGTATGTAAAAGATAATTAAAACACTTAATATAATAGTCCTGGCAGAAATGAAGTATACTCCCATTCCCTGCCCATATAAAGGCTTTTTCTTAAATTTATTTTCTTTTTTACTTTTTTTTTTTTTGAGGGAGGGGGTGAGAAAACATGAAAAATTCACAGAGAGCGAGAAATAAAACAGGAAGGGGGCAGTCATAAATGTTAGTAAGGCGCTCACAATTCGTATGGGCGGCCTTGCAAAGGGGGCCGACAGCTTCAGTTCCTCCTTCTCTTCGACCCAGACTATCCAATCTGTACGAAGGTGCAAGGTGTCTGTTTGGACGGCCGGGACAGTGCCAACCGAGAACTTCAATCCTGCATCAAACAACTTCAGCCGGCATCAATTTTTTTAAATATTAAACTCAGACTGAACAAGACTGCAGCGACCCTGTTCATACTTCCAGAGCCCGCCTATTAAAGGGGTGTTCCCCAAATTAGGATGTCCTTCCGATCGAAAAAACTGTATGACGGCTGCGTGGTATAACTGAATTTGTCAGTCTTCACTGAGATTCAATAAATTGCTATACGTAACAAGTTTTGTCGCTTGTTGTCATTGCCTGCATCTGCGATTCAATTGCTAAAAATTGCTTCAAAACACGACACCGTTCCGCTGATGCTTCTGAATCGCAGATACACGCAATGACAGCAAGCGGCAAAACTTGCTACGTAGAGCAGTTTTGTGAACCTCAGTGATGACTGACAAATTCAGTTATACATATACTTTTACAAAGATTGGGCTCAGGTTTCTGGAGTTGTCTAGTATTGGAAACGCTCCGTTTAGGCGTTTTCTTGAGTATGAAAAGAACGATTTTCTGCGACATGAATTTAATTTATAAGAAATTTAGAGCTGACTGGGTTGTTGTTGAGACCCAGACCGTCCGACCTACCAGAAAGGTGTAAGGTAACTGTTTGGACGGCCGGGAAGTGCCACCCAATTTAGACCGGAACCCAGTGGGGAAGGCATCCGCAGGGACCGTACCTTCCTTCCCCTACCACCAACCTCTCGGAAGGACTTACGGACCCACATGTTTAACGTGATCGTACTCCGCATGAACACGACGGCAGTTGTGACAGCGTGCAAATCCAGCGCGCAAACCACCGGGCTACCGCGCCCGAAATGTGCCAACAGAACGCGGTGTTCCCAGGTGGTCACCCACCCAAGTACTAACCGCGCCCGATGCTGCCTGACTTCAGTGATCTAACGAGAACCGGTGTTTTCAGCACAGAGCTGACTGGGTGATAGAACTGAATTGAGTCAGCATACAGGTTCGGAAAATTACAGCACAAGTGATCTTGCTGTCATTGCTATTTCATGCTAAAAACTCGGAAGTGTTCCACGGATGCTGGTATTTGCAATGGAAACCGCCCGCCCCACTCGAGTAGTGTCAGCCCCTCCCTATGGGTGACCCTGGTGGCGGTCAGCTGAGAGGGGGGGTGTATTCCCTAGTGGAAAAAAATTGTATTATTTTCCCCATAGTCTACATTAAAAAGCTAAATCCATCAGAATAATACCCTGCCCATTCAGTCATAATTACCCCTTACAAAGATATTGACTAAGTTTAGGTATAAGTGGACAGATTTCGCTCATGTTAGTGCTTTTCTGCGCCGAATAGCCACTAACAACACTAAAAAAAACATGCTATGTGCTGCAATTTTGCGAATCGCTAAAGTGGCCGAAGTGGGCCATACCATGCAGTTGGTTTCTAAATTATAGAAAACCAGCAAATGTACTTGGCGTTGCTCGTGATTTAAAATTCCAAACGCATTCGTACTGCTTTAAAAAAAATAAATCCATTAAAATATTGAATTTAATTCCCTTCTAAAAATATAAAAAAAATCTGCTCTCGGTATACAAAATTATCTGCGCAGAAATATTTGAAAAATAAAACATCCTTATCCCATCTGTAAAGCAATGTACAAAAAGTACGAAGTCTGGTCAACATACGCCAAAATAAAGAAACTAAAATGGTAGAAACATTTTTCCCGTAACATTTTTTACCCCGTTGCAATAATCATTTAACCAAATTTGGGAATTATATGAATTAAAATAATTTTTTTTTTTTTTCAAAATATTACCGTAATCTTATATTTCACGACCATAACTGATATGACAATATAAAAAATGTTCATTTATTAAATTTATTTTTATATCAATTTCGTTATTATTGAAATAGAATAAGTTGAATGAAAATCATTCGCCATATAAACACATTTCATTTAATTCCGTTACTAAGTAAGAAGCCATCTTTTTTTCTTTAAATAAAGTTTCGGGAGAAAAAATCCTGAGTATAATGTTATTTCTGTGGAAGTGATTTTTATTATTATTTTTACAATCCCTAGATCTACAAACTTGAAACATGGACGGAGTTACCAGAGTCTTTTTTTTTTTTAATACATTTTGATAATCTAGTACTCTGATGCTTTTCACTGCAATGGGAGCACGATTTCGAGTGCAACGGGAACACCCGTCTTCACTGTCAGGTTTTGGCGACTACGGATAATCCGGGTTCGAGAGAGAAAAACCCACTATCTCTCCAAAGCGAAGTCCCTCACACTTTCATAAATATTTAACAACTGCCCATACACACATAACACCTAGCAAGAAAGAAACATCAGTGTTGGCATGGGTCCACGGTAATATAGATTCCGCTTTATCTATTAGCCCGATAAGAGTGAATAATGAGGAAATAAGCGACCGCACATCGATCCATAGCGTTTATTAAAGACGCCAAACAAGACTGCTTTATGTTTGTTTGCCTATTTGCCCTTTCAGGAACACCATCTTTATCTCAAATCTGCGTTCCATTCTTGCAGATACGGGGAGAAAAGAAAAAAAGGCGCAACTTATTTTGAAGACTTTCGCCGCAGCTTTTACCTCGCGATTTAGAAGATTCTTGACAGAATGCTTGTGATGATGGCATATGTTGTGAAAATGTCTAAGTTTTTAGCTGCATATTGAAAGAAAAAAAATAATTTCTAAGACAAAAATTAGTGTAATTAGATGTATTAAAATAAGCACTAAATTTTGAGATTTTTTGTAAATATATATATATATATATATATATAAATACTCTAATAATACTCTATATACATATATATATATATACACTACGTGACAGTGAAAATGAGACACCAAGGAGTGGGCAGAAAGTAATGAAAATCTAAAAACAGAAAGAGACATCAACGAAAAATAAGTGATGTTTATTGCAACATGATACACCTATACACTGAGCGATAACACTGTTTGATCAGTAGGTTGTAGGACCACCGCGGGCGGCGATACAGGCAGCAACACGTCTAGGTACAGAGTCAATGAGCGTGCGGATGGTGTCCTGAGGGATGGCTGTCCATTCCCTGTCAACCATTTGCCAAAATTCGTCTTCTAAACGTGGCGGTGGCAGCACACGCAAGCGACGCCCAATCACATCCCACACGAGTTCGCTTGGTGAGAGATCAGGGGAGACTGGTGACCAGGGAAGCACCTGGGTACCTTTCAGAACATGTTGGCTGAGGCGTGCCTTGTGTGCTCGGGCGTTATCGTGTTGGTAAATAACACTGGGCACCCCCTGAAGGAAGGATAGTATCACAAACCGCAGCACGTCATTCATGCATCGTTGGGAAGTCATATTGCGCTCAATAGGGACCAAAGGTGAACTACTATCGTAAGCGATGGCGCCCCAAACTATGATGTCGCGTTGTCGGCCGGTGTGGCGATCCACAGATGCAGCCGGATTGAACCTGTCACCACTTCAGCGTCAGACTCGTACACGGCGACTCGTCTGAGAACACGACCCTATGCCATTCCGTCGTCCACGTGACTCTATCCCGTCACCATTGCAAACGGAGGCGACTGTGCTGTTGGGTCAATGGTAGTCTTCTTAACGGGCGCCAAGAGTGCAGGTCACCGGCAATCAATCGGCGGGTAATAGTCCTGGTCGATATGGGAGCATCAAGGATGTCCTGATCATGCTGCAAAAGGGCGACGGACGTGGCCTGCGAAGCCGCCAACGCTTGCCGACGGATGCGTCGGTCCAGGCGTACTGATGTCGCTCTGGCCGTACCGGCACCCCTCAAACGTGTCACATTCCCTTGTTCCAACCATCTTTTTCGCCACAGCCGGTGCACCGCGGAGGCGTGAAGGTGGCTGGCTGTCCGCTGAGATTTGACGTATGGATCAACCTGCCCTTCTAAGTCCGATCACCATACCTCTTGTGAAATCATCTGTCTTCTGGTACTGTCTCGGTTGGCGGCGACCTGGCATGCTCTGCTACTACACGTTTCCTCTGAAATAAAAAAAAAAGTTGCAAAATGATTTCCCTGGCAGACAGAGCGGCGCGATTATTGCCGATTCTGCAGGTTCCTTACCTTATAATCTCATTCAACGTGCGCGGGACAGCTGCGCATTTCGCATCATTTACATAACTCGGTGAGCTGCGTCTACCCTGCAATTTGCATATTTTTCTGCCCACTCCTTCTTGGTGTCTCATTTTCACTGTCACGTAGTGTGTGTATGTGTATATATATATATATATATATATATATATATATATATATATATATACTCCAGTTGAAGTTATTTAAAGGGTTGTGAAAAGCGTACAGTTATGTAATAATTATAATAAGAGATGAAAAATACAAAAAAAAAATTAATGTATCATTTAAGGTTATACACTTATAACTATAAATATGTATTTAACTAAAAAGGAAAATATGTATAACTATAAAAAAGTGGCTTATGCCCCACGCTAGATAATTTACGAAAATGGAAACATCTGTTTTATGTCAGGATAATGATACTGCTGCAAGCCTTCGAATAACCTTGTTCCAAACTAGCAGAAAGCCTTTGCATAATGCATGCATTTTACTTTCGTCTGCCAGATGGAACAACAAATCACTTTTAACCTATTCACATTTTTTGCAGTTGGATACAGGATATATATAGGTAGAAATTTTCAGAGCAATATCTTTCAGCGGTATATGTTATTACATATCGTTGCTGAGAAAATAATTGCATCACTTGTGCATTTTTCAAAATAAGATACTGTATGATATTGTACGATTTTATATCTATATAATAATTGTCCAACATGTTTGTGTCTTTCAATATCTCGAGAACAGTTACTACTACCGTTAAAAAATTCATATCATTCATTTTCTAATTAAAAAAAAAAAACTATGTCTGGATTGATCATTTATCAATATTGAAGGTCCAGATTTTTTAATGATATTTTTCAAAAATTCATTTTAAAATTGGGAGATCTTCCGTGCATTCGATCGCGTTTATAATCAACAAGGTTCCGGTGTTCATTGATTGTAATAATCGTACCAAATTATTATACCAAATAAGCTTCCTTCATTTGTGAGATATCGCGACCATAGACTCAAGGACACACACTAACACACAAGCATGCACTAACATACACACACACATACACACACACTAACATACACACACATTGACACACACGCGCGCACACACTAACACACACGCGCACACACACTAACACACGCGCGCGCACACTAACACACACGCGCACACACACTAACACACACGCGCACGCACACTAACATACACGCGCACGCACACTAACATACACGCGCACGCACACTAACACAAACGCGCACACACACTAACACACACGCACACTAACACACACGCACACTAACATACACGCACACTAAAATACTCATACACACACTGACATACACATATTGGAATACATACATCCATACATACACACACACACATTAATTACCTCCAAAACTTTCTATTCGAGCTCAAGAATACTTAAAACTTGATCTTCCGTCGAAAACTCGAATTCTTGTCCGCATCACAACGCTTACCCTATATATGATATTACATTGGTAGGGAAAGTAGAAATGAAAGCATTTACTGCATTTCATTCAACTTTCAGTAAAAGAGAAAAACCAAAACACCAAATTTTCTGTACCACAGAAATCGAAATTATTCTACCTTGTGCTCTGCTAACTTTGGACAACAAACACGCAGCAAGGCAGCTGGTGATGAAACGTTTTCTGCGGCGTTAACTCTTTCCGAGCCCCCAGGAAACCAAAAGATAGCGTATCTTTTGTCATCTGATGAACAGAGCAATCATTCTGAGAGCTTCAAAAAATTGAAAACGCAACAAGTTGCTCTTGTCCGGAAGGAACTGGACGAAATGAAAGGCCAAAACAAAATTGTAATGGAACTTTTGAAGTTTATAATGCTAGCGGGTGTTTTCGCGGCTTGCACCCAACAGCGCGAGGTATTTTATCTGGAAACAATCCAAAGTGTGTCATTAGCGCGTAAAAGAAAAAAATCAATAAATTTGTGTGTGAATGAAAGGAAAAATTACCATAATATAATGTATTCTCCAAACGAACATTCGAAATGTAACAAGAAAGATCAATCATGCATAAAGCATTGATTATGAAACACATTCCAAATGAAATGCAATTTTATTTAAACATCTCTAAAATGAGATACATTCAGTGGTGATATTTTTGTAATTGTCCCAGAACTACAATAATTTATTCTACTTGAAAACTTAAAACTTCATCGGGAAAAATTGAACTTTATTCAAATGACGTTATCGAAATATAAATTGTCTGACTCTCTATGTGAAAGTCAGTGAATGTTTCATTCATACACTTTTATTCCAGACTCCAGAGTTAAATAATTTTGCGTGACCCGGGTTCAATCCAAAACTATACCTAATGCCTTTCTGGTACGTCGGACGGTCTGAGTCGAAGAAGAAGAATCCAAAACTAATTGAGTGATATTATTCATTTACATTCTCATATGTTCCACAGACCGTCTCAACAACATACTAAAACTTCATTTTGATAAAGTCATTTTTATTCGTCTCAACAACATACTAAAACTTCATTTTGATAAAGTCATTTTTATTCGTCTCAACAACATACTAAAACTTCATTTTGATAAAGTCATTTTTATTCGTCTCAACAACATACTAAAACTTCATTTTGATAAAGTCATTTTTATTCGTCTCAACAACATACTAAAATTTCATTTTGATAAAGTCATTTTTATTCGTCTCAACAACATACTAAAACTTCATTTTGATAAAGTCATTTTTATTCGTCTCAACAACATACTAAAATTTCATTTTGATAAAGTCATTTTTACGGCAGTTACCGTGCGAACGGACAGACAGAATAAACAAAGTCATAAACAATTTTCAACTATGTTGTAAAATGTTAATAAAAAGCGATGACGAAATTTTGTAGTTCAGCTTACGCCTTCACATGCACGCCTCACCGACAAACCTGACAAAATAAACAGAAGAATAAATGCCCCAAGGTAACCTGCAAATGACTTACCTACCCTATTTTGTGAAATTTTGTCGAATTGTTTTTGGACTAGAGTGAATACATACATTGCACAGAAACACTCGCAGACCTCACGCTAAAAATGTGTGTTCGTGTTCTAGAGTGAGCGAAACATGTAGATCCGTCGAAAACTCTTTTCCAGTTTTCGACCGTATTCAGTTACTTCTCCTTTGCATTACCATGTGCTGTAGAGAAAGTCGAAAAATACTGCTCACATTCACACATGTCTTTAAATCGTTAATTTTTAAACAGTGAACAAGCATATTTATTTTTAACTTAGATGTAATCAAAACATTTATTCTTCAGTTTGAATATCCGTATATAACAATCACAACACGTTTTTTTTTAGATGTAGTTGAAACATGTTTTTATTTCCTTTAAGTATCCACAGCAATATGTGGAAATGCTGAGAGCCTCAGCTTTTTCATTCTCTTCTTCAAAAGCAGTATTTTGTATCGCGAAGTAAGTGAGACTCCGCCAAAAAGTCAAGCATTAGAAGAATAGCATTATATATCCGGAAGTTGATATTAGATCCAACTAACTTTTCAATAAATATATGTAGGAAAAAAAGCTAGAGCTTCTACACAGTAAAAATAAAATTTATTTTGAACGTGGATGTAGTCAAAAATTAGATGTAGTTCAAACATGTATTCTTCTGTTTAGTTATTTTGTCAGGTTTGTCTGTGAGACTTGCATGAAAGGGCGTAAGCTGAACTAGATAATGTCACCGTCGCTCCCTTTTATTAACACTTTACAACAAAGTTGAAAAGTGTTTATGACTTTGTTCATTCTGTCTGTCTGTCTGACTGTCTCTGTCTATCTGTCCGTCAGCACGATAACTGCCAAAAAAATGACTTAATCAAAATGAAATTTTAGTATGTTGTTCATACTGTCTGTAGGACCTATGGGTGTATAAATGAATAATATCACCCAATTAGTTTTGGATTGAACCCGGGTTGAAAAAATTAAATACATTGAGCCCTATGGGACCTAATTTTTCAAACATTTTTAAGCGGATTTAAAATTCACAAATTGCTTCGAAAATTTTAGGTAATATTCAAATTGTTCCATAAAATATATAAAAAAGAATTTAGCGAAATACATTCAGCAGTTTTTTAAATAAAAATTAAAATAATAATAACACCTCTTATATGAAGCGATCACGTAACCATGATATGAAAATATCACGTGACCCACTTCAAAATGATATATGGCATCCATCTTGTCTCAAAATCGTAATTTTTAAAGTTATTTTTAATTCATATTGAGTGCTGTATTCGTCCTAAAATCACTTTATTTTTGCATAAATTCTGTGCATCTAAATACTGAAGCAGCGCAATGACAATATATTTGAATTTAAATGCTCATTCAAATTTGATTATTTCTACAACGAAGCCTATTTTTCACCTATGTAAAATGTAAACAGCAAAATATGTAGAATGAGTTGTATTAGAATTGCTGTATTTCTTTAACACAAAATCATTTAGTTCATGGAGTCTGCATAGGTGATATGAATCAAATATTCATTGATTTTACAAACAGAAGGACGATTTTTTTCGATGAAATTTTGCGCATAGAGTTTAATTACGTGTAGCTCTCCATGGTCTTAATTTTTAAATAAAATAAATTATTATTGTATTCTGATGAATGACATGAATGGGAGATTATTTATGAATGAAATGCTGCTTTTATAGAGAGAGCCAGACGTGTTATTTTTTCTATGACGTCATTTGAATGAATTTCAGTTGTTTTCGATGATGTTTTCAAATATAATAAATTATCGTAGTATTATGATAATTCTAAAATTATTACCGAGGAATATATCACATTTTAGAGATGTTTAAACCAGGCAATTTATATGTCAATGCCATCATTTGAATGAAGTTCATTTTTTCGATGAAGGTTTAAGTTTTCAAATATAATAAATTAATGTAGTATTGTGATAAGTTTTAAAATATTACCGAGGAATGTATTGCATTTTAGACATGTTTAAATGAAATTGCATTGAAGTTGGAAAGTGTTTCATAATCAATGCTTTAAGCATGACTGATCTTTCTTGTTTGCATATCAGATGATTTTGGGAGGGATATCATTTTTTTCTTCTTTTTTTTTAGGTTTATAATGATTTCATATATTTTTGATCTGCATATGAAGGATATTTGAAAATTGTTATATCATAGTCAATGTTATATTCTAGTGACACGTTAAGAAATAAATATTAATCTCTTAACTGCATTATTTGTTAGGACGTATACATTAAATATCACTGATATCGGAATTTCGGTATTTACATTTCTGACAACATTTCACGTTACTTCGCATCATTTTTGTCAATTTGGCAGCACTTATAAAAGTCGCCAAAATTGCCACATTGGTCGCCAAACAAGTTTACCGACCACAACTTCACAGTAATTCACCGAGTCAAAAATTAAGTTTTTCAGAAACAGTTACCACGAAAGCAAGTTTTTCAAGTGACAAGTTTATCAAGAATGAGAACTTTGTCGAATTAGCTGGATTTATTACTGGGTTTGGTGTACTGAATGTTTTTATGCATTAAATATCTGACAGTAATTATTAAGACATATTTTGTGAATAAATTCAACCTACTTTTTTCTTTCAGGTTTTGAGTTAAATATTGCTCTCTAAAAATTTAATCTCTAGTATTTTAGAATTTAAAGATATTTAATTTTTGTCCAATTTAAAATTCTTATGAATAGAAATGCTAAACTTCAGTTCAAAGTTTTTGTTCTCATACATTTTGACATACTTTTTTAAATTTTTTATTCCAAGTTTTGAGTTAAATATTGCTCCCCAATACTTTAATCTCTAGTATTTCTGAATTGAAGGATATTTATTTTTTGTCCAATTTAAAATTCTTATGAATAGAAATACTGCGTTGAGGTTCTTATAAATTTTGACATACTTTTTTTGTTTTGTTCAGGTTTTGAATTAAATATTCCTCACAATTATTTTAATCGCTAAAATTTATGAGTTTGGAGATTTTTTATCAGATTTAACATTTTTATAAATAAAAGCACTGTGTAGAGGTTCAAAGTTATTTTCTTATAAATTTCGACCTACTTCTTTTACTTCAAATTTTGAGTTAAAAAGTTCACATAAATATTTTAATCGCTAGACTTTATAAGTATGGAAATATTTATTTTCTCAGGTTTAAAATTCTTACGAATAGAAATACTATGTAGAGGTTCAAAGTTCTTGTTTTTATAAATTTAATCATTTTCAGTACCCTATTCAAGGTTCTGATTATTGATCTAACTTTACCTTTAAAAATATTGGCGGTAATAAAAAAAATTCGACCAAATAATTGTTTAAAACTATCAAAACAAAAAATGCTTCATCAGTAGTAGTATAAGCAGTTGATTAATAGTATCAGCTGGTTTCGAAGGCAAAAGCAGCCTCCTTCAAAAAAAAAAGAAACAGTGTCACCACATCACCATAAGCAAGACGTTTGGCAATAAATATTTGTATTACGCGACCCATGCAATAAAATTACATACGAAGATACATTTATGTATCATACTTTTTAAGAAAAACTAAATATGAAATTATATAGCACGCATTTAATATAAAAAGGGCAAGTTCTAAGAACTATTACTAAGCTAAATATGTTGTCCTAAACGGTAAACAAATATTGCAAGAAAAATTTTGAAAAATCTGTATTTTTGGTACAAATGATCGCAATTATAGCATTTTACCCTTCATTTTAGTGGCCATGAAAAAATATTTGATTGATACCAAGTTTGATATTGTACCTCCAAGGGGTATAACTTGCGTACACCCCGGGGGTGGCTAATAACGTTACACAAAAATTGTATCGCGGCTATTTTTCACTACAATTGAGACTATTAAATTTCGTAATCATTGAGCATAAATAAATCCTTTTACGCATGATAATGTCAAATTTTATCCTATATGCTGCCATATTAAGAAGATATAAAATTTAGAAACTTTCGCTTAAATTTTGTAAAAAGAAAAATTCTATCTAATTCTGTAGATTTTTCGTTAACAAAGCCGAATATACAGTTTCGTGAAAATCCATTAATATTTGTAACAGCTATCATGTGCACAAGAAATCTGCTGCAGACGGATGGACATCGCTCTAAAAATAGTTAAAACATGTTCAGGAGGCCCCCTAAAGCATACATTGGCATCAAAATCTCAAAATCGAAAATTTTCGTTAAACTCAATACTACGTATGAACAAGTTGAAATCAGCTCCAATATAAGTAACTACGTATGAGCAAGTAAAAATTAGCGTCAATATAAGTAATTACGTATGAGCAAGTAAAAATTATCGTCAATATAAATAACTACGTATGAGCAAGTAAAAATTAGCGCCAATATAAATAACTACGTATGGGCAAGCAAAAATTAGCACCAATATAAGTAACTACGTTTAAGCAAGTAAAAATTAGCGCCAATATAAGTAACTACGTATGGGCAAGCAAAAATTAGCGCCAATATAAGTAACTACGTATAAGCAAGTAAAAATCAGCGCCAATGAGCATGTAAAAATTAGATCCAATACAAGTAACTACGTATGAGTAAGTAAAAATTAGCGCCAATGTAAGTAACTACGTATGAGCAAGTAAAAATGACCGCCAATAAAAGTAACTACGCATGAGCAACTAAAAATGAGCGCCAATATAAGTTTCACTCATTTCATAAACCACAATTACATTGTGCTATCATACGTACATCATTTTAAATTTCAAAGCATCGGAAAAGATGGATATTCATGCAAAACTGCCGCTGCAATTATGAATGACACTAAACTCGGAAAGTGCATTTCCTTGCCTAGCTATTAAGGCCCGGCTGCTACTTAAAAGCAGGCCACTATTAGAGATTCGACAACAAGTACCCAATTACAATGTGCGCGCCCAGGCAAGTATTTAATTCCACGCATTAAATTCGACATTTACGATAATGGATGACTCTGGAGAGAACCTCAATTTCAAGCTCTAGTTCTAAATTGTAATCCGAGAACAAATTGCAAGTTCCGACATTGATTTCGCCATTTTATGCGTTGTCTGCATATAATGGTTGTTAAATGGAAGACTTTGAAACATGGATTTTAATGAATTGACCCCTGTGATGCCCATGGTTATACAGGGTGATTACAATTAAAGTATTCCAATGTTCATAATTGTAAAATTGCATCATTATTAAGGTAGTGTAAAACCGGGTTTGACCCGACCCTCAATCCAACCCGCAACAACAACAACAACAACAAAAACAAGAAAGATCAATCATGCTTGATTATGAAACACTTTCTAACTTCAATGCAATTTTATTTAAAAAGTCTAAAATGCAATACATTCCTCAGTAGTATTTTAAAACTTATTACAATACTACATTAATTTATTATATTTGAAAACTTAAGCCTTCATTGAAAAAAAATGAACTTCATTCAAATGACGACATTGAAATATAAATTGCCTGGTTTAAATATCTCTAAAATGTGATACATTCCACGTTAATATATTTAAAACTATCATAATACTACGATAATTTATTATATTTGAAAACTTCATCGAAAACAACTGAAATTAATTCAAATGACGTCATGGAAAAAATAACACGTCTGGATCTCTCTATAAAAACAGCATTTCATTCATAACTTTCTCCCATTCATTTCATTCATCACAATACTATAATAATTTATTTTATTTAAAAATTAAGACCATGGAGCTACAAGTAATTAAACTCTATGCTTAAAACTTCATCGAAAAAAAACGTCCTTATCTTTATAAAATCAATTAATATTTCATTCATATCAACTATGCAGACTCCATGGGCTAAATCATTTTGTGTTAAAGAAATACAGCAATTCTAATACAACTCATTCTACATATTTTGCTGCTTACATTTTACATAGGTGAAAAGTAGGCTTCGTTGTAGAAATAATCAAATTTGGATAATCATTTATACTCAAATATATTGTATTTGCGTTGTTTCAGTATGTAGATGCACAGAATTTAAGCAAAAATAAAGTAGTTTTAGGACGGATACAACACTCAATATGAATTAAAAAGAACTTAAAAAATCACGATTTTGAAACAAGATGGATGCCATATATCATTTTGATGTGGGTCATGTGATCTTTTCATATCATAGTCACGTGATCGTTTCATATAAGAGGTGTAATTATTATTTTAATTTTTATTTAAAAAACTACTGAATATATTTCGCTGAATTTTTTTTTATATATTTTACGGAACAATTTGAATATTACCTAAAATTTTTAAAGCAATTTGTGAAATTTAAATCCGCTTAAAAAATGTTTGAGAAATTGGGTCCCATAGGGTTCAATGTATTTTATTTTTTCAACCTGGATTCAATCCAAAACTAATTGGGGGATATTATTCATTTATATTCCCATAGGTGCTACAGACCGTCTGAACAACATACTAAAATTTCATTTTGATTAAGTCATTTTTACGGAAATTATCGTGCTAACGGACAGACAGACAGGCAGAATGAACAAAGTCATAAACACTTTTCAACTTTGTTGTAAAGTGTTAAAATAACAAGAAAGATCAATCATGCTTAAAGCATTGATTATGAAACACTTTCCAACTTCAATGCAATTTTATTTTAAAAAGTCGAAAATGCAATACATTCCTCGGTAATATTTTAAAACTTATCACAATACTACATTGATTTATTATATTTGAAAACTTAAACCTTCATTGAAAAAAATGAACTTCATTCAAATGACGGCATTGAAATATAAATTGCCTGGTTTAAATATATCTAAAATGCAATACATTCCACGGTAATATTTTTAAAACTATCATAATACTACGATAATTTATTATATTTGAAAACTTCATCGAAAACAAAAGTTAAAATTCACAAATTGCTTCCAAAATTTTAGGAAATATTCAAATTATGCCATAAAATATATATAAAAAAAATTCAGCAGAATAAGTTCGGTAGTTTAACTAAAAATTAAAATAATAATGACACCCATATAATATGAAGAGATCACGTGACCCACTTCAAAATAAAATAGGGCCTCCATATTTTTCCCCAGTGTAAAAATTAAGATTTTTAAAGTTCTTTTAAATTTATATTTAATGCTGCATCCGCCCTAAAATCGCTTTATTTTTGCGCGTTTTCTGTGTCTCTATATTCTGCGCCAACGCAATTGCAATATTTTTTAATTTAAATGATCACCAAACTTTGATTATTTCTACAACGAAGCCTAATTTTAATGGATGCAAAATGTAAACAAGTGTTTGTAAGATGAGTTGTACAAGAATTGCTGAATTTTTTTTCATGCAAAATTATTTAACTCTGGAGTCTGGAATAAAAGTGTATGAATAAAATATTTACTGCTTTTATGTAGAGAGCCAAACGATTTATATTTCGATGACGTCATTTGAAGAAAGTTCATTTTTTCTTTATGAAGTTTTAAGTTTCGAAGTAAAATAAATTATTGTAGTACTGTGATAATTTTTAAAATATCAGCGCTGAATGCATAGCATTTTAGAAATATTTAAATAAAATTGCATTTTAGTTGGGAAGTGTTTCATAACCAATGCTTTATGTTTGATTGATCTTTCTTGTTTTTATTATTCGAATTCGGTTTTTAGTTATTTTATGCTGAAGCATGATTTTGAGCTATTTTCGAACAATTCCGTTACTTAGCGATCGAAAATATTATCCCAAAGTTTCCATCTTGACATCATCGAAACATTCGAAGTACTTTTTGTAGCAGTATTTGAACCGAATCTATAGGACAAATTCTCACCCCCCACCCTATATTCATTTATTTATTTTTAAATATACCGAAATATGTATATTTTAAGTTATCAAATTTTTATTCAAAAACGGAAGATTAGCACAATTCTATACATTAGCAAAGATCTGGATGTATATCTTCGCATTCTAATAAAAAAAAATTTAATGAATCTATTTTTTATTTTCTATAAATTTTTAAGCAAAATCATAAAAATTGAGATTTTTGATTCTGCTGAAGAAAGGCTTCATTTGCCGGTTGCTAAGCACATGGTATTGCAACTGACACCACAACATGTCCGTTGCTATGCGAAGCAATGACGTATCGGTCGTAAAAACATTGTTAGGTTTCCGAGAATCCGCTATATGTTGCGGTGCAATTTTAACCAAAGGTTTGCACGCGCGGGTGCATTTTCCAATTTTAAAATGAAAGTGTGGATTCTAAAACTTATTTCTGATTGCTTATTTTAAAAAATAAGTTGATATAATGAAAAGAAAAAGTGTGGAGAAATTCATGAAAAAAATATTGACTACGTCACTTACTAAAACACGAACAAATAAAAACACAAGGGATTAAAAAAAAATGTGAAAATGACTCCCGACAAGTTCTTTTGCATAATTTCATGACCGAGCATTCGAGATGTTTGGGGTTATTTTTAGACGACCTTAAAAGCACTACGAAACCATAACAGTCCCATTTTCTGCATGGTCATTAAAAAAAGAAATCTGATCCCTGTGCTTTGTCCGAAACAATATCCCTAATAGAAAGCACACGTGGCCTCTCCAGTTGCACATAGATGCAGCAGATGATAGTAGAACGACAATCATCTTTTGTTTTGCATGTGCAGAAGAAAAGGGGTGCACATACGGGGGTGAAATCAATCGTTGCCATCGTAACGACGAAACAGCGTGGACAGACGATCCTAGAGACACGCGGTGTGTACGTGGAAAGCTGATGAATGAAAAGAGTTGTGTTTAAATTATACAATAATGAATCGGGAAGTTACTAATTAATATTTTTTATTCGGAAAGGAAACGTTATCTTGAACTGCCCCTAGGTCAGTGGTTTCCAACCTTTTTTTGTTTAATTGAAAGAACAATTAAAAGTATTTACTTTCTTATACTATGGAATATAGGATAGAGAAAGTATTGTTTTCATGAAAATTTTTGTTTCCGTAATTTTATTACCAATATATGTTTTAGAACCTCCTAAACATGTTTTGGCAGTTTTTAGAGTGATATTCGTCTGTCTGTCTATCTGTATGTCTGTCTGTCTGTCTGTCTTTTTGTCGATTTGCTGTGCACACGATATCTGCCACAAATATTAATGAATGTTCCCGAAACTTTATATCCGGCATTGCTAACAAAATATCTAGAACTTGATAGAATTTTTTGAAATTCGACTGAAAACTTCGAAATTTTATATTTTCTTAACATGGCAGCATAGGACAAAATTTAACAATTATGCATAAATTTATGCATAATTATGCATAAATTATGTTATTTATGGCTCAATGATCACGAAACTAGACAGTTTCAATCACTGTAGCGTAAAATAGCCTCGATACAACGTTTGTACTCGTGACGTCATTTAACCCCTTTCAAAGAGGAACGTTAACCCTTCCTCCCTCGAGGTGGGTATTGCCAAACTTAGTATCAATCGAAACATTTTTTCAAGTCTTTGAACTGAAGGGTAACATGTTATAATTGTGATCATTTGAACCGACAATACAGGTTTAAAAAAAAAAATTCTATTAATAATTCAAAATTTAAAAAAAAAAAATCTCAAGTTACTTAAAAATGGTTTCTGGTATGAGAAAATCAGCCCCACTCCAATTTATTTTTAAAATCTCGTAGAACCCCAATTATCTAACACATTTTAAGATCGACAGGGGTAAATTACAAAATAGCAAAACGGTGGAGTTCATAAATAATAACTCTTTTTTTTTTTTTTTAAATCAAATAGTTTATTATGTTTTTCATAGATTTCGGGTAACAACGCCATATTTATTTTCATTGTAATACTTTGTATATACGTATGAAGAGCAATTTTTGGTAATCTCTAAATTCGTTTTTTTATTCAAATGTATGAAAACACACCAATTTAGCAAAAAATTTAAAACGAAATAATAAAGACAACCTAAATTGGTAAATTAAAAAGGTTTTTAATAATAACACCATTTATGACGTACTTAAATGGTGTTCATCACATCTTAAACAATTTACATTGCCACTGATGAAGAACGTAGTGCCATCCAAAAGATGTCTGAATTTATAATTTTAAGTTTGTCATAAATGGTGTGATGACTCGTATTAAAGACCTCTTAATTTACCAAATATATTTGATTGTCTTTATTATTTCGTTTTAAAATAACTCATACTTTTGAATGAAATATTACAATATTGTTGATTGTATTTTCCAATTTATAAATTTCTGTTAATTGCTGTAAAAAACATTTAACTGTTCATCTGGTTTTCTATATAAACACACATCGTGAATAGTATTATATATTCACAAATAAAACGCATATAACATATTATCACAGAGTTCCATCATAATACCATCCGAGAGGTCGAAAAATGTGCTCTCTCAAACAAGCTTTGAACTGAATACGTAAGATAATTATTTCATATTTTATTTTATTTTTATATAATACATCAAAATACGTGTGTTTTATGTCATTTCATTTTTATAGTCCATACAAACATAGTATAAAGCATGGGAAAAGTATTGTGACGGGTCGAAAATTCAAACTCGAGTTTTCGACGGAGGAGCACGTTTCAAGCATCTCTGAACAGAAAGGTGTCGAAAGCCCAGACCAACCGACTCGTCCGAAGACTAAGAGCAGTAGAATGGAAGGTCGGGAACAGAAAGGTGTAAGGTAACCGTTTGGACGGCCGGGAAGTGCCACCCAATTTAGACCGGAACCCAGTGGGGGAGGCATCCACAGGGACCGTACCCTCCTTCCCCTACCACCAACCTCTCGGAAGGACTTACGGACCCACATGTTTAACGTGATCGTACTCCGCGTGAACACGGCGGCAGTTTTGACAGCGGCTGGAATCGAACCCGGGCCTACCGAGTGCAACTCCAGCGCGCTAACCAATGGGCTACCGCGCCCGTATGTCAATGTGTGTATATGCATATCAGCGTGTGTATGTCAATGTGTATATGCATGTCAGCTTGTGTATGCATGTCAGCTTGTGTGTGTGTATGCATGTCAGCGTGTGTATGCATGTGTGTATGCATGTCAGTGTGTATATGCATGTCAGCGTGTGTGTGTGTATATGCATGTCAGCTTGTGTGTGTGTGTATGCATGTCAGCGTGTGTGTGTATGTCAACGTGTGTATGTATGTCGACGTGTGTGTATGTCAACGTGTGTGTGTGTATGCATGTCAACGTGTGTGTATACATGTCAATGTGTACGTTAGTGTGTGTGTCTGTCCGTGAATCTGTGGAAGCGATATCTCCTGAACGAATGGGTGGATTCGAAACAAATTGCGCACGATTATTATAATTCGGGATTCGATGGACTTTAAACAGGATCAAAAACTCAAAAGTCGTAAGCTAATTTTGTTAACGTTGTCAAACTGACGAATATGTATGTCTTCAAATTTAGCAGAACTGACGCTTCATTATCGAAAATGACGCCAAAATTAATAAACATTTAATATTTGATGATTCAAATCGTTTAATACATGACCTGTATTGCTTAGCAGATGCTAACAATATTTCAAATTGTCAAGTTAGATTTGCGCTAAATATAAGTTAATTTTGTAAATTGTCATCCAGAAAAGCACACAATGTCAATGTACAATTCAAAGTTAAAAGCACTGTGTCATGGATCTTGTACATCTTGTACATTTAGTTTGTTGCGAAAAAGTGAAGGGATTGCATTATGTAAGGAATGTCATGTGCTGCCCACATCAGACATTTTTGTTAGGAGATCGTATAATAATTAAAAGTATTAATTGGGAGAGGGCCATGAGCATGACTAAACATAGACTGTGGAGTTTTGGTGCAATTTTTCATTAGAAAAGAATGACAAACTTTAGAAAGCTAGCATGAACACCTTTCAAGATATTGCACATTTTCAAAAAAAAAATACACAAAATTAAAAACAAAGTATTAACTATCTTGAAATGTGTTCACTTTTCATATGTAATATATTTCAACTCATTTGTTAGCATTTATCTCGTGGATCTAGTTCGTTCCATTCATGAGAGAAGTTACTTTGTGTAACAGTTTTATATTTTGATGCCCGACCATTCTTCAACAGTAATTTATTTATGTATAAGAAAAACCCTTCTATTTATTAGTTACTAATGATTGGCGATAAATTTGGCGACTCATTTGCCGAAATATCGCTCATTTAATGCCTTTTTATTAACGGTATCCAATCGACGACCTATCGCTAACATTGCAAAAATGACGCTAAATTAACGAAAATGACGCCAAATTGATGCATTATTTAAAATATTTTACTATATGGAATACATTACTTATTGCGGATGCTCTCAATATTTATAATTGTCAAGTTAGATTTGCGCGAAATGTAAGTTAATCTGGTATTCGGAAATAATTTTACGTTGTCATCCAGAAAAGATGCCAAATGTTCTAATTCAACGTTCAAAACGTTATGCAGTGGATCTTGTAATTTTTTCTTTTTTTGGCTGTGTGTGTGTGGGGGGGGGGGGAGAAAATTCATTGTATTATGTAGAAGAAGTCATGTGCTGCCTAAATTTTATTTTTTCTTGTTGAGCGTGAAACTAATACACCTTAGATAAAAATCTACGATAGGGAAACAAAGCAAAAAGTAGGTCGGTTTCGAAGTCGGTTGATATCCTTAGGCATTTTGCTTTATGTTGTTTGAATTTTTTTTTTATCTTCAATAAATTTCATTTCCAGTTAATTTAAAAGTTCCCTCTTTCGTTAAAAATTTAAAAGTTCCCTCCTTCGTTAAAAATTTAAAAGTTCCCTCTTTCGTTAAAAATGCAATTGCTTTGAAGATTAGCAACGAAACTTATTACTTTCCTTATATACATAATGTATAAGGAAAGTATTGTGACGGGGTCGAAAACTCGAATTCGAGTTTTCGACGGGAGAACACGTTTCAAGCATCCCTGATCACGAATCAAACATTTTTGAGGTGATGTCTGTGTGTGTGTGTGTGTGTGTGAAAGTATGTGTGTGTGTGTGTGAAAGCCCCAGGCCGTCCGGCTCGTCCAGAGGACTTAGAGCAACAATTTGGACGACCGGGTGTGTGTGTGTGTGTGAAAGTATGTGTGTGTGTGTGAAAGTATGTGTGTGTGTGTGTGTGTGTCAGTGAATCTGTGGAAACGATATCTCATGAACGAATGGAGAGATTCGACGTAAACTTTGACATAAACTTTAGAACGATTACATAACGATAATTTTAAAAGATTGACATAAACTTTAGAACGCTAGCATGAACCGTTCTTGAGATATTGCACATTTTTTAATTAAATGTATCAAAAAATCCCATAAATTAAAAAATATATATTAACCGTTGAGAAACATGTTCACTTTTCATATGTAATATCATGCGATAAATTTGGTGACATCATTTTCGTGGATCTAGCTCGTTCCATTCATCAGAAAAGTTACTTTGAGTAATACGTTTGTATTTGAATGCCGACAGTCATTTATCTGCTATAAGAAGACAAACCACTCGCAAGAAAAGATGTTATTCTCGTAAAAACTATTTCGGCTCGTAAAACTTATTTCTCCATCTATAACGCTTGACTAGATTTTGGGAACGAATTTGGCGGAATGTCGCCAACTTGGCGACTTTGTAAAATGTTGCCAAATTAACGAAAATCTTGCTAAATGGTTAAAAATGACGCTAAATCAATGAAAATGATAACTAATTAACGAAAATTCAATTTCTTGAAAAGAATATAAGTATCTACTATAAGAAAAACCTATTTATTTACTGTAAAAGTAGCAAATTCATTGCATTATATAAGGAAAGTCATGTGTTGCCCACATCAGATTTTTTATTTTAATCATTTAATAACAATAACCTTATTGATTCAAGACAGCGATTTCGAGTCATAAAGAAAAACTCAGCAGTAGCTCCAGTCCGATGGAGCCGAAATAGTTTTTACGAGAATAACATCTTTTCTTGCGAGTTGTTTGTCTTCTTTAGACATTTTGGAAAAAGGTTAAAATATTAAATATCAAAATTAGACCCACCTTTCGATATAGTTCAAAATATTGAAATAAAAAAAATTATAACCACTCAATTTCAAAAACTGAGAACCCGATTCGAAATCCAATTATATATCCTTGCTGGGCTTTTTTAAAGGTTACAAATTATTTCTTATAGTTCATATTTAACAATTTTAATTTTTCAGATATATAAGCATTACAAACTGTGAAAACAGAAAATTGCATAATCCTCTTGAACTTGACAAGACAATTTCTCAAAAATTATAAGAGCTTTGTAAAAAAAAATTATTGATCTAGAAACTATATTTCCTACTGATTTTTTTTTCTTTACTATTTAATCAATTTTTAGAGTTTAGAAGATATTTCAAGTGAAAATAAACGAAGTGTGGAAAAAAATTCGCTCGGGCAAAAATTTTAGTTTAAAAGAAAAGTTTAAATTTCAAAATATTGAAACTTTTTTTAATTACTCATAAATAGAACCAAATTTCCAATAACATGATTATTAAAAATTGTTTGCATTTTTATCTATTAGGTTCGGAAGTATAAGTTTTCCAAAGTGTTTAAGTTTTTTATAACTCCCCCAATTTCAGACAGAAATATTATTCGCATCAAAAAATACTGTTAATTGCCCAAAATACTGAAATGTATTCATATGTAGAAAAAGTTATGTGTTGCACTCGTCATTTTTTTTTCAGAGTGAGGTAACAGGCTTAATGAAAAAAAATCTGATGTGAACAGCATATGACTTTCCCTGCAGACTAATATTCTCCTTATTTCTTCAATAATTGAGTTTAATTGCACAAAATAACAGCCATAATTATTTTAAAATACATTGAATTTGCACTTTTAATTCAATTTTCGTTGTCATTTGATAACTGGACTTATTTCCAAAGGTGACGTAGCGAAGATGCGAAAAACATAAAATATCTCGAGAACGGTTAGTCCTAGTGTAATGAGGTTGCTATTATTCTTTTCATAGTTAAACATTACGTATACAGCAAGCATTTAATTGATATATTTGAGCATACGTAGTTTTTTTATTTTAGATTTTGGCGATTTTTGTGGGTCATTTCGCACAAAAAAAAAAAAAGGCAGTTCATTTTCTTCTGAATCGTACTAAAATCTAATCAGCGCCAGGAGAACCAACAACTGACTTTTCTACCAAATTTTGTAAAATTTAGTCTATTAGTTTTTCTGCTAGCGTAGATACCAGCAAATTTTGAGGACCATTTCGCCAAAAACAGGCAGGTTTTTCTTATCCCGAATCATTTCAAAATCTAATCAGTACCAGGGTCACATACAAGTCACTTACCTACCAAATTTTATGAAATTCAGTCCATTATTTTTTGAGTTAGAGTGAATACATACATTGTACAGACAGACAGACACACACACACGCAAGCACACACAGACGTCACGCTAAAAATAGTGTTTTCGTATTCTAGATGTGTCAAAACGAGTAGATTCGTCGAAAACTCGAGTTGCGATTTTTCACATGATTCCAATACTTTCCCTATACATTACTATTTATTGCAGGGAAAGTAATACATTTTCTCATATCTTTTGATCCCAATCAATAATATCAATGGATTTGCGGTAAAAAGCCCATATTAAGTTCAGACTCGTTTACTGACTATAAGACATTTTTTTAATGCTTTTTCGAAGTTTCAGTTAAAATTCAGTGCAGAATATAGGCAATAATATATATTGACTTACAAATTAGAGTGGCCAACGATTTTCTCAAGCATATGCGAGTAAAGACAATGATGTAGCACAAACCTGCGAAATAAGAGTTTTTCTACACGAAATTTCTGTGAAGTGTTTATAGTATCATTTCTGAACATCGCTTATAACCTTATTAAATCCAAAAAATGTCATCTGTAAACAATTCTCTACAACTTTATAATTGACATTTTTCTTCTATCTCTCTATGTTGTCAAGTCCGGAACGTTTTCAATTCTCCGCAAAGGACGCTGCAATTGCTTTTACATGGGCACGCAGGTTTATTAAATACACCTAACCAGTGGCGCCTATAACGGGGGATTTGTGGACCATACATCCCCCCCCCCAGCCCCACCGGAATCTATCAGAACAACATATGGAAGTTGGTAGAAATGATATTTGGAGAAATGAAGCTATTTTTTTTTTTTAAATATAGAATGAAGAGCAATTGATGGAGAAGGGAAAAAGTGAACTTATGAGTAATTAAAATGTTCACTTTTCAAATATTAAAGAGGCCGATGAACTCATGCGATTGAACGATTATAATCCTGACATTTAAAGCAGCATGAGAAAAACAACTAAATCTAATTAATTCAAAAAAAAAAAAAAAAAAAGTCTAATGTAGACAGCACATGACTTTCCCTGCAAACTCAAATTCATTTTTTCCTTATTTCTTTAATAATTCATTAAATTGGGGTGAATTGCACAAAATAACACTAAATTTGCATTTTAACTTCAATTTCAGTTTTTATTTGGTAATTGGACATTTTTCCAAAGGCGGCATAACGAAAAATGCGAAAAATCTCAAATATCTCGAGAACGGTTAGTCATAGAGTAATAGAGTTGTTCTTACTCTTTTCCTCGTCAAACATTCTGTATAAAACAAGTATTTAATCGATACATTTGAACATACGTAGTCTTTTTTTTTTTTTTTTTTTTTAGATTTTGGGGGGCCATTTCGTAAAAAAAAGAAGGTCTTTTCCGAATCGTACCAAATTCTAATCAGCACCAGGGTAACCCACAAATGACTTATCTACCAAATTCTGTGAAATTTGGTCAATTAGTATTTCAGCTAGAATGGATATATTAGGTTTTTGCGGGTTCTTTTTTTCCGAATCGTACCAAATAATAATCAGCACCAGCGTCATACCCAAGTGACTTACCTACCAAATTTTATGAAATTCGGTCTATTAATTTTTGAGTTAGAGTGGATACATACATTGCACAGACAGACAGACACACACACAGAGACGTATCACGCTAAAAATACTATTTTTGTATTCTACCGGTCTCAAAACATGTAGATCCGTCGAAAACTGGAGTTGCGATTTTCGGCATGATTCTAATACTTTCCCTATACAATATTGCAGGGAAAGTAAAAATCGATCCTACCAGTCATAAATGAGTTATTTTAAATATTATATGTCAATGCTAATATAATAACTTAGGCGTGTCGCATAATATATTATTACATTTAAAATATAATATTTTATGAAATTTAATGTTTCTTAAGTTTGTTGGAGTAAATTTATTCAAAAATGGAAACTATTTCTGAAATGGTTCATGCAAGATTAAAAAAAAAATACGTATGAAACAATCGTTTATCTAAAATGATTGCCAAATTATTTTTTGCGATTTCTTTTTAAATCACTCAAAAAGTTGGGTTTTTTATGAATGTTTGATTGCGTTTGAAATGAATCGGGTTTAAATATTCAGAACAGGATCATAGCCAGAAACGAAATCAAAGAGGGTCTGTGGTAAATTACAAGGGGCCTCAACAGCATTGAAGGAGGGGCTCGCTAGAAAATTTGGGGGTGGGGGGACAGGGTGGAGGGAAATGCACCAAAATAATAAATTTTAATCTTTAAGTAAATCGTTGTAATAAAAGAATATTTTAATTATAACGCCCTCTGGCCCCTGCCTGGCTACGACCCTGATTCAGAGTGTAGTAATTTTACCAAATTTCATTCGATTTGTTCCATTCGCTCTTAAGATATCAGACTCTTACACATGCATATACTACATAAACAGACATCTCTTTAAAAAGTTTAATTCGAGTTTAGAGATACTCAGAACATTTAAATCCTTCGAAAATTCGAATTCTCGATCCAGTCACAATACTTTTCCAATGCATTCATTCCATATATGTAGAGAATATAATTCCCTATGCACTACTATAGCTTTAATGAGAGTTGTAATTGAAATGATTTATTCTCGATTTATTCAAAATGTCTTTGAATAATGTCTCAATAATAAAAATTTACAATGAAAAGTATATACAGTAGTACAAAATAAGACAAAGGCATTAGATTTCTATTTTACTACGAATGAAAAATAAGCACGGTTTGAAACTTCTTGAACCCATTTCGAACACTTTTGGAAAGTTCCATGTGTATGTGGACACAAAAACTCAAGAATAAATGAATGCACCTACCGCCAACAAATTTTATATGTAGATACAATATGTAATAGATCAAGAACAACTCAAATTAGTAGAATTTTAATGATTTTCATAGCATTATTTCTTTTGAAAACAATGACAATTGCAGAAACAATGATAATAGTATATAGTATTTTAGGAAGTGATAGTTTGAACTACGCTACGTATATAAATTATATTAAATTGTTTAAAACACATATGAGCCAAATACATCTAATTTATGGGCATTGTTAAACGACTGCATTTAGAAAAAGAGATATTTTTAGAGTTTTTACAAACTATTTCAAAACATCCTGGGTACGAAATCTGGAGAATAAACATACATTTTGTTTTTCATGCTAAATTATTTTAATATAAATGGAACTTATTAGAATATGAATGTATAAGAAAATCGATCCCCACTCAAGACCGCCCACAGAGGGGATCAAAAGGATGCATTGCATAGGGGCCAGAGAGGAGTCTTGAAAGCCCGGCCGTATAAATAGGAAAAACGGTAAAAAAGCTCAAATAAGAAGTAGGGAGTCCAAGTATTTGTTATATAGTTATATGTCCGAAAATTTATTGGCGGGGCGGGACAACCCAGTGGTTAAAACACGGAAATTGCACTCGGAGGACAAGAGTTCGATTCCCGGCTCTGCTCAAACTGTCCCCATGTTCACGCGGAGTACAGGCAGGTTAAATATGTGGGTCTGAAAATCATTCTGAGAGGTTGGTGGTAGGGAAAGGAGTGTATGGTCCCTGTGGATGCCGCTCCCACTGGGTCCCGGTCTAAATTGGGTGACACTGTACCGGCCGTCCAAATAGATACCTTACACCTTCGGGTACGTCAGACGGTCTGGGTCAAAAAAATTTAAATTCTATTGCCGGCACTGCTCACACTCCAACTATTTTAATTCAAAATAGAATTAATATGTTTATCTTTACCATTTAATGCACTATTTTTTAATGCAAAACATAGTACTACTTAACATAAATTGAATTAAATTTGAAGACAAAGTTAAAACTATGTCGTCGCAGGTAATTTTTTTCTTTCACTAAAACTGTACTTCTTTAAATATTTAATATATGTTGAAAAAAAAATTACATATTCTTAAATTCAACAGCATTCTGACTTTTCGTGTGTCTCAAAAAATTGGTGTAAAACTCAATGAAAGAAGTCTAAAGTCTGCTGTAAAAGAAATTAAATTAAAATCGTCTGCCTGCTTTAAGTTATTCAAATGCTAACATTTTTTTTTAACTTTCAGAACTAAGTAAAATTTATTCTTATAGTCATTCTTTGAAATTCATAGCAAAGCACTTAAAAATACGATAATTTATAGAGGGGGAAAAAAATAAACAGATCACATGCATTTCTTTTATAATTTATTTTATATTAGATGAAAATAAAATTTGTTGCTGCATAATAAAATTGCAATATCTTACGTTGATAGTTGTTATTTGCTAAAATCGGTGAAAGAGAAATCTAAATAATATGCTGTAAAAAAAAAGTTAAATTAAATTCGCCGGCCTTAAGTTATTTACATGGTAGCATTTATTGAACCAGGTAGAACATATATTCTTACACTCATTCTTTGAAATGCATAGGGGAAATATTCAAAGGCATGATAAAAAAAAGGGGGGGGGGAAAGCAAAATCAAATAAATTACCCGCATTTCTGTTATTTTATTAAATTAAATAAAATAAAAATAAATTTATCGCTGTGTAAAATAATTGTAATATCTGAAGATGAAAGTTGGCATTTGCTGAATTCTTCCAAATATTTTTTAAAAATTCTGAAAATATAATATACGTGACACCGATCCTTCTAATATTCACTAAATCAGGAGGGCGGTGGAAATGCACTTTAATTGTCAAAAGTGTGGGTTTTCGCCCACGAATCTCTGACTCACGCACCGACACACACGCCGCCCGGTGAAAACGCCAATAGGCTATGAAAAAGAATGAATCTCTGAAACATCTTACCTCCAGTCAACCCTTCTCAAATAATCAAGCGATGACAGTCACTGGAAATGACAGATCCGCTTAGAGTCCTAACAGTTCTCTCTTTTTCTTTTCCCAAGCGTGCCACAAATCTCTGTTGAAAACAACGCGGAAGGAACGGCTCATTGACGAACACAAACCAAAATATAAAACCGAATCCACACTCGGGATGCTATCGGACTGCACACGTCTACACCGAAGGCGACATGGTAGCCCACTGAGTAGTTCTGAATTCGGACACGCCACTTTGGCAACGGGCAAAGGGATGAAACGACAGCAGCGCCGCTTCGCGAAACATCGATTTATTCTCTGGCAATGAAATACATTGTAAAGGGGGGGGGGGGGGGAGTCGATAATTGGAATGAAAAGGCGGGGAGAATGAACGGAGAAAGCAGAAAATTGGGTGTGATTTTTGGCTTTCAATCCCCATTTTCATATGATTAGGAAAAAAATGAGTAATTATGATTGCAGAAAACCGAAAACAACATCTGCGCTCTGTTTGCTTTTTCAGAAAAAATATTTTGAACACAATGTGGCTTGCAAAATTGTAGCATATAGCGAGTTTTCTTGCTGCCAATGCAAGTATTAACTTTTAAGCGTATAAGAGTCAAAACCGGTTCATGGATACTATTATCTACAAGGAGAACGCGATCCGTACTTGGAAGACATTTGTAAAGAACGCGTCCCAACCGGGATTCGAATTACAGATCTTCATTGGCCAGGGGGCATTCTATCCATTAAACTACTGCGACAATATCCTTATCTTCTGCATTGAAAGTTGATCCTAACTATCCTTCAGATTTCATATCAAAGGGCCCGGCTTTGCCCAAACTGTCCCCCGTGGTCACTCGGAGTACGGTCACGTTAAATATGTGGGTTCATAAATCCTTCCGAGAGGTGGGTGGTAGGGAAAAGAATGTGCAGTTCCTGCGGATGCTGCCTCCACTGGGTTCTGATCTCAATTGAGTGGCACTGTCCCGGTCATCCAAACGGGTATCTTGCACCTTTGGGTAAATCGGACGGTCTGAGTCGAAGGAGATCAAAGGGAAATTTCCTATTCGAACGACAAATTTTCTACTCATTTGTATGTGAGGTAGCACGAGGACAGCATTAACCCTTGCTAGGGTCCTAGGCAAAAGTAAATTCCAGAGCTTGTCATAAAACTGTTATAGTGAAAAGTGCAGATTGAGCACCGAAGATGTGCCAAAGAGCTTCTCGGGCTCCTAGTATTTGCCTAGTTTATCTATGGTCAAAAACGAGCCTGGTTAGAATCCTGTGCCCCTTAATTCTTTTGATTTAATATCTAGGGCTCGGGAAAACATATGATAACCACCACTGGCATAGTTTTCAGATAAAAAGTAAATCAAATTTTGAACAAGTTTCATAAATTACAGTAAATTTTTTCACTAGAAATAATAGCATGTTTAATAAATGTAATCGTACTGAAAAGTGTGCCAAATTTCGTGATGATATTTTTATTAGAGACAGAATAATTAGGTTAATAAGTAACAACGTATACGCGACTTATGCTGCTGCATTTTAAAGCCGCAAGCATGAAAGGTTGAAACACAATTTTGAGGTAATCATAAGAGAAAAAGAATGCTGTAATCAAGAGCTAATTTTATTTAATTCCCTTTAAGTTATCGTAATCGGTTAAACAGATAGCCCTAAATCATCAATAATAAGGGGGGGGAATAGGTATATTGGTGATATATAGTCTAGAAGAGCCATATCGGTTGATTATTTTCTTTTCTAAAATGTAATTTTCCTCCGAATTGCGTAGTTTTTTTTTTTGTTTTTTTTTTTAACTCTTAACATTTATATGGCGCTTCCTTTTCCCACTTTATCATAATTGGACTTTGCCCCATTGACATATTGGTTTAAAGGAAAAGAAAGTCAAAATGCATTTTAATGTACCATCTTAAACATATTTTATTGAAGAAAATGTTTTAATATTTTTTATATTTTTATATAACGTGCTATTTTTAATTTTACTTTTTAGTTTAATAAGAAACATTCAATTTCAGCAACACAATGATAAATCCAATAAAAGAAATGAGTGTGAACTAAAGAATAAAAATAATTAACATATAAAGTCCATTAAAGTATTTTAATATCAAGAACATTGTTTTATTGATTTGGAAAGGATTTTTAATTAAATTACCCCCCCCCCCCCCTCCCCTCGATGTATGCCTGAAAGAAACACTGTACAGAAGACTGAGTTGACTAAAACAGTGCTAGAAATTGCTAACTATTGAATATAAAAAGCCATCGAATATTGACTGTCTGCTTGTTACAAAATAAATTTTCCAAACATGTAAGAAAACGACACGGACGGTCCTCCATGAAAAGGTCTTTCAAAAAATCCTCCATGAGGGAATCCCACCTTCGGAACACCATTAGACTTCACCTAAAAATATTTCTCGCTCCTTTCCTCGCTCGACATCAAAGCTGCATCTTCGATTGTTTTTCAGATAATAGCGAATAGCTCAGGGGGAGTCTGAAGATGAAACATTTTTATTTGGCCGAGTTCCAAGGCATGTCACTACAAGAGACCAACCGCAGACACAACAGTGCATTTTTAAATGACATGTTTTAAATAAAAATTGCAATCGATCTACAATATTCTACTGCTGATTTAATAGCAGGTTTTCATACGATTGCACCCCCTCCCCTCTCCTTAAGATCATTTTTCAATCCCCAACCCTTAGCTATAAGAGCACATTCCAATTTAAGTATTTTGGTAGAAACAGTAACTATTATTTGTTTACATTGATATAAAGCATCACTCCTTTCATGTATTTCGAATGGGAAAAGGTTTATGAATGTATGTGAATATATTATGAATGTATGATTTTTGAAAAATAAATCACTGGTTTTTATAGAGTGCAGTTTATTTCGTTTATATCAAACCACAAACGACGAAGTTATTGGTATACCTTAAAAGGCATGTATAATCAGAAGAAAATTTGCATTTTGGGTTCCGAATTGAGTTCAGTAGATGCTTTTACTCGTATGACGTCACAGACCCAACTAAAGGATGGCGAAGTTATATACCCTCTGCCCTTGCGGTTTAGAACTATTTAATGTCCAATCGGGTATACCCCTCGTGGAAAGTTCTGAAAATAGCATGTCACTCTTCAAATGCTTACCCAATCTACAGAATTCGATAAAGTCTCTAGAACCCGCCAGATAAGTGATATTGCATAAGTTCATCGAGTATGTCGTCAAAATCAAGTGACTCCGGCCTTTAAATTATAACAATGGTTTTTCTTTTGGGAAACCGTGGCAATCGGATGCCACTCTCGTTGCATACTTCCGTTCCATCCCCGGCACATTTAGTTTATAATTTCCTTCGTACCCAAATTTATGTCTCGCATAAAAACCAAAAATGCTAAATCCTAATAGGAAGCCTAAAAACTAACTTAAAATATTCAGAGTACGATTCTCCTCTTGACTATTTCATAGTGTATATTTCTACTTTTATCGTAATCAGTATAGGAATATTTAAATGACGTATGTTTTTAATAGATTTCGTTTGCAAGAGTGTTATCTTTTAAAACCTTTCGATAAATTCTTTAAACTTTCACGACTAGCGCCGGTTATATCGGGCATCCACTAAATGTGTCGTATTATCTAGCGCCGGATATATCCGGCATCCACCAAATGCTTCACCTTGGCTAGCAACGGCTATATTCGGCATCTACTAAATGCTTCACCCTGGCTAGCGCCAGCTATATCCGGTATCCACTAAATGCTTCACCCTGGCTAGCGCCGGTTATATCCGGCATCCACTAAATGCGTCGCATTGGCTGACATTTGCAGCAACGATACGAGAATTGGACAACACGCATTTAACTAGCGCACAAAAACAAGTTCTTGACAAGAGCAAAGTATTAGTTTACCTTTTGTGGAGTATCATAATTAATAGTAAAGCAATTAACGTGTACGGTGCGCACTAATAGCACGACGCTCCATTCATGGGTGGCGTACTGGTGGATAGTTACGCCGTCGCGAATGGGTTAAAAGTTTGTCAATTTGGCATCCGCTCAGTGACGCTGATGTACACATTCGCCTTATCTGTTATTATAAACTAGTTTCATACCAAGAATGAAATGGTTTACAGCGTAAAATGCAGCCCATCTCAATTACCAAACGTGCGCTACGGAAATCAATTGCATTTCCTTCTTCAGTACAGAAAGTCTGGCGCTCAAATAAAAGCAAGGCTTAACCTTTGCTCATACCCTTCACTTGTGACACGCCTATCTCAGTACTTCCAAATAACCTTAGTTTGTTGCAGAGGTCTTGACTTTTTCGATCCTTTCAGTTTAAAAGTTACAGTTCTCTAATGAGGCGTAGTAATGCGTTAGTAATGAGGCGTCAGGCAGACATCAATACTCCATTAGCGTAATTTTTTTGAAAGACATTCGAAAAAAATTAGGGAGTTTAATAGATATATTAAATATATATATTTTAAGACTATATCGGAATTATTTTTAGGCAGCACCCCGCTATAAAATCTTTGTCAAAATACAGCATATAACTAATCAGTAACGCTCTCAATCTGTTTTGGAAGCAAAATATAGCTTTCTTTGATATAGAAACTGAGTAACCCAATCAAGCTAGCAAAAGCAAGGATCCAAGGCGTTTGCGTTAATTGGAACGTCGGTGAGATAACCCACGTATCCCCAAATCGAATATAGAAGTTCTAATAGCAATTTCATTTAAAGCATTCCTGTAGTACTGGATGCTCCGTCAGGTTCGATCGAGCCGGTTGGCTCGTAATGCAAGATCATATTGTACCTTAGACGACAATTACTAGCAAGGTGCTCCTATTTCGGCGGATTCAGATTTCATTTTTTATACCCTCTGGATTGAGGGTCATAGCCCACGAGCTTTCCTCTAGCTAGAAGGATGGAATAGAGAGAGTCGGCATGTGTGTGGGAGGAGGGGGGGGGGGTTGTTGTTGAGACCCAGACCGTCCGACCAACCAGAAAGGTGTAAGGTAACCGTTTGGACGGCCGGGAAGTGCCAACCAATTTTGACCGGAACCCAGTGGCGGAGGCATCCACAGGAACCGTATCCTCCTTCCCCTACCACCAACCTCTCGGAAGGACTTACGGACCCACATGTTTAACGCGATCGTACTCCGCATGAACACGGCGGCAGTTGTGGCAGCGTACATATCCAGCGCGCAAACCACCGGGCTACCGCGCCCGAAATGTGTCAACACCACGCGGTGTTCCCCAATGGTCATCCACCCAAGTACTAACCGCGCCCGATGCTGCTTGACTTCGGTGATCTAACGAGAACCGGTGTTTTCAGCACGGTAGGTCCGTTGGCTCTAGGGGAGGGGGGGTATAAAAGATCTCCAGAATTTTGCGCGGGTGATTGGCATCCATGTTTGAGGTCCCACAGAATAAAGCAGTACTGCAGGGTTTTGTTGATGTGTTGAGGCAGGCTGCTCAGGGCGGTCAAATTAGAAGCAGCTCTGGGAAAATAAAATTGTGTAGTTAAAATGACTTTAAAGGGCGTATTCCATGAACATAGGCTTTCTTCACTGTCCATGTCGGCAACGTTGCGTGCTAAAGGTAGAGAAATGTGTAAGGCTTGTAACACGAAATCGTCCGACTAATTGACCCTCCAGATAATGATCGCAAAGGGAAGGGGCATTACCACCTCTCGACAGTAAAAGCTACCAAATTATCTTCTATGCCAGTTATTTCAATTATGATCTCTGAGCAAAGAAGAAACTCAGCTGGCTAATGTATATAATTACTCTACACTAAACACAAATTAAAACATTCTGCGGTGGCCCCCAGCTCGATGGAGCCGAAATGATTTTGCATGAATAACATTTTGTAAAATAAAACTAGTAATGTTCAATAAATTTATTCAAACTCATTACTTTCGTTTATAGGCTTTCAAAGCCCTAGTTATTCGCCAACTGTTTATAGTTAGCTAGCCCTTCCCCGATTTCATCTGGAAACTTCTGACCTTCCTGATTTCATCCTTCATCTGTCCTTTCCTGATTTCATCTGGAAACTCCTACCAGAGAATTAATCTCAACATATCCAATTATTTTACTAACTTGCTTTGCAAGTATATAAATTACACTTACAAAAATATATCCGACGACGAAATATCACATTCGATTTTAATATATAAACTTGCCCGACGGCACATAAATGCGTACTTTAATTATTTCAACTTATCTATTCGATTCAAACCTCACCCACCATTAAACATCTTTAAAATTCCAAAGTTCATTTAACATCGCATTTTTTTTTATGAAAACATCTTGGTGATACATTGGTGTACATTGTATGTTGTATGTAAACAGATTAAGCTGTAACAATCGTGACAAATATTACAGCTTTCCCACACAGTAGAAAACTGCGGATTTCATTGCACCGTGAACGAACGGTTCAAAAACAAATGTCCAAGGGTTTTCGATACCTTGCACTACATTCTTGGACGTCAAAATGGGGCACGTGTTTTTCTGTCGTTAATGGAACGAAATTCACGAAAATGATATTAACAGACCGCATAATATTGCATAAGGAAAAACCTATTTGATAATACTAAATTTTAGGGGGGGCTTTTTTTGTTAGTTTTATGAATTTATTTGAAGTTCAATTTATCTAGAACAGTTTATGCTAGGGTTCAAAAATAAGCTTTTAGTTTTCTAGCGAAAAATTACGTTGAACATGATCATTTACGATTATTAAAAGGTCAATTTTCTTTTCGATTTTTTCAAAAATTCAGGGAATCTTCCAGACATTGGATCGCTTTTAAAAATCAATCAAGTTGTATACTAACGGATTGCCATAACCGTACCAAATTATTTTCTGAAGGCTTCATTCGTTCCAGATATCGCGTCCATACTCAAAACTAACCTCAAAGCGTTCTTTAAACGCCCTTTTCCGTCGAAAACTTTAATTCGAACTTTTGAGCCCATTGCGATACTTCTCCTAAAGTAATAACAGCATATATAGACATAGAAGCTAAAAAAAGGCGCTAAATATGTCTGCAATATCAACAAAAAAACTAATCGCAATTTTGCAAACTTCTAGGGAGATTGACGAATATCGCTCCTACCATACAGCGGGCTTCAAATTTCTTCCATTTAAAGTTTCTCATAAAAATGGCGCATTTTGGAAAACAATAAATAACATTTATGCTTTACAATATCTTTTCAATAGCAGATGGTCGAAAATTCAAATATGTCCAACTGGTTTAAACTCCTCTATAGCCAATGGATATCCAGCATATCAATGGGGAAAACCGCATCACATTCTATTCAATTTGCTCAATATACAACCCTTAAAAAAAATGCATTGTGGTGTCTTCAATTAGATTGAACCTAAATGGCTTTGCGTGAATAAAATCTAAAATAACACGCCAATACCGTTCAACAAGTTTATTTGTAGTTTCTTTTTACAACAGATAATCGGTACCATGGCAACTCGAGTAAGATGCATAATTGAAACAGAATATTTCCAAGTTGGAAACCAATATGAAATCTAATAAAGTTTTACCGCATGTAGCAGGTTTTAAAATGGGCCCGATACCGGTTTTAAGTTGAACATCGTCTGAATAAATTCTTACAACTTTACTCTTTCTTTACACCTACATTAAAATCTCCCAACAAATAGGATGGCTAACTCTGGTCACTTATGTTAACCCTATCCAAAATTTAATTATATATATCCTTGTAAGACATTGAAAGAGATGCACATTTATCGCCTATTGTTTGCATTTAGCAATTTTAGCTCGGTATCCAAGTAAAACAATTTCGTTTAGAAATTAACTAGGACAACTAATTTGCGAAACTAAATGTTCCACTTGGATCTCTGCCTTAGTTGTCTAGATGCAAGCATTAAAATCTTAACGCAATTGCTCAAAACAAAGATCTTTTGGGAAGCAAATTGATTAAGAAACTCTGAACACTTGTATTTTGTATTTTTTCATTGAATATTTTATGAAAAAAATACAAGAGTGAAAGTAAGGAAAATCTCGCTCGCAAAATTTTTTACGAAAAGATAATTAAATCACATATATTCATAATTGGTATCCAACTAGTATAAATTATTTAGGTTCGAGATATAAGCGTCCAAAGTGTGTACATTTTTCGTAAATCTGTATTTCAATCGGGTAGGGTGACCCTAGACAACTCTGATCAAAAACGTTGGCATCAGAGAAACGGCATGAAATTTCAGAGTGTCTTCATATCCAGGTCAAAAGTATTTTATTTCGCTCATGGCAGAGAATTAAGTTTTCGAACTATTGAAAAAAGTTTCGCGAGAACGGTATATGTTAGAGTCTTATAAAGTATGGCCTTCTCCATAAGATAGAATCACTGCCATTATCGTAACATTTTTAAGCGCCATTCCTTGCTTCGTTCAAAAAATCAATAAACCTAAAGTTTGAAATCATAACACCAAATTTCATTAGATTTGTTCAAAATGCTATAGCATCGAAACATTTAAAAACAATTGATTCCTATTAATGCTCAAAACACTTCGATCCATTAAAATCCAAGCTATTTTAAACGAGTCGCGAAACTTTCCTTTTACATGCACTATATAATGTAAGGAAGAAAAGATTTTACAAAAACAAGATTTAAACTTTCATCGCACAAAATCTAAATTTACCAAAGCGACGAAACAAGATAAGGTGGGAGACAAGCGGTCCAGATTCAGTTAATTTGAATACATTTGATGTCAAAGACGGTCGTTTAGATTATATGCCCAAGAGTCACTAACATTACAGCCGTTTAACAAGGTCTTTATGAACTGTAGTCTGACTGCTTTGAAAAATGCTCAGTACTAAATCTTTGCTAAAGAATTTCAGTCGCTTCGTTCAGTCATTCCGATAATTTTACTCATTACTTCATTGTATGCACTAATAAGTTATTACCTTAATGCAGCAATTCCGAAACATTTTTCCTCTAAGGAACCCTTTAAACATTTCTTAAAATCACGCGGAACCACTAACTGGCTAACACATCAAGCTTGACAATCGCCAACATGCAAAGCAGCAGTGTTCATAACCGAACAGGACTACTGAATGAAATGTTACAAGAGTCCGCGATTCCCGCCGCTCTGCCCAAACTTCCGCAGTGTTCACGCGGAGTACGATCACGTTAAACATGTGGGTCAGTAAGTCCTTCCGAGAGGTTGGTGGTAGGGGAAGGAGGGTACGGTCCCTGTGGATGCCTCCCCCACTGGGTTCAGGTCTAAATTGGGTGGCACTTCCCGGCCGTCCAAACAGATGCCTTACACTTTCTGGTAGGTCGGACGGTCTGGGTCGAAGAAGAAGAGTATTGAACGTTTCTATTCATTAATTACCGTTAATTGATGAACATTTTCGCTTTAAATCAGGCCTATCAGCAGGGACTGCTCTCGACTTCAGGAATAGGTTAAATAGATTCAGCAGCGGGATTCACTCTCCTTCCCGAAAACGAACATCAGCATCACGCTACCGGCACAAGTGTTGTCAAATATATAAAAACCAAAGGGATCTGAAAAATTCACCAAATAACCCATTCAGCCCATTCAACTAAGTGAAGCAGAGCTTATCCTGAGGCACCTCACAAGCCGCTATTGCTTACTAGATAATACGAAATATTCTCACAATATTTGTTAAAAATATAGTTTTCTAAACATATAGCAAACTTTACATTTTCCTATTATTGCTTTGATTAATTTTTTTCCCATCAAACTTACGAGAAGCTGGCAATGACCATTGCAGTCAACAATTCCGTGCCGCTACAAAAATTCCCCCGCGTCAACGTAATTTTACTTCCGAAGTATAAAACTATCGCTGCTTAAATTTTAGACATCACGCAAATGTCCAACCACATTATACTTTCAAAATGAATCATTTTTATTAACCTTTTGCTTATGGGTGAGACAGCGTCAATCTCAAAAGAATCTCCCAAAAAGACAGGCGTTTGACATACCCTATCCCAAACAGTTCGATCCCCTTTGCAGATATTGGCGTCCATGGACACAAATGCCTGCAAAAGGGGATCGAAATGTCTGGGATAGGGCATGTCAAATACCTGTCTCTGAGAGGTTCTTCGTTTGGGACTGTCGCTGTCCCACACGTAAGCAAAAGGCTAATAGATCATGTTAAAGCATCTTTATTTTTCTTAATTATAACAAAAAGTTCAATTTTAAAAAATAAAGTTAGGCAAGTAGTATTTTCTTTACAAGGCTTTTGCATATTCTCGCGGAACATCGGGATAAGCTCGCGGAGTCCTAGGGCTCCGTAAAATCCTGGCTGGGAATCGTCACTTTATAAAGAGTCACCGAAAGTAACCATTTGTTGCTTTAATCTTTTATAGCCATTTTGAGCGCCAACAGTAGCGACTCAACTTCAGATCATAATGTAAACTACAGTTAAAGTATACAAGGTGCATTAAAGAAATGAATCATTTACGATTCCACGGAAGCACGTTAAATTATCCATTAAAATTTTCAAATAAAAGAATCATGCTTTCAGTTAATCAAGTCGCTTCACTCGAGTTGAGTAACATAGTTTATATTTGCTATAAAAAATTATACTAGTACCACTATATTAAATCTAACCACGTACAAAATATGCAGTCTATTTGCAAGTCAATATTTAAGCACCATTTTATAATAACTTTGAACTGTTGAGCGTTAAGAATTTTAGTTAAGCATCTTGTATGCAAGAATCTCCCCCTCTTCCCCAATAGCCTACGTCTAGAGACCAAATGGTGAAATCAAGCTGCATTGCCATTTAAATCATTCAACGAATTCAAATTTCTCTCGCAAATTATATAGTTTAAAAAATTTACCGTGCAATATAATCTTATCAAAATCCTCCAGCTATAAAAGGATTAAGAGATACAACCACAGTGTATGAAATACAAGAAAGCCAGACTAACCATGTTAGCAATTTTCGGAAGATAATGTTTGCCTTAAATAGGTTAAAGTCATTAAGTTAATATAATGATCTAAATTAAAGCAATTTATTAAATCATAGTCTACTATATAGAAGTTTAGAACACAAACAAGTACTTTGAAATAAAACCCTATCAAGAGCCCAACTGTTGCAATTAACAATATTATATTTAAAATTAAAACCTATTTACCTTCAGTTACTCTTGACAAAATCATACAACGTCTCTGTAGACTGCCTTGTAATAAGAAAAGTAGGTATTAGAAAAGACATCAAAATAGAACAAGCAAAGCTAAAATAAAAACATTTATTATGAAGATTTAAAAAGCTCTGGATGGCAAAACACGGCCATCTTTACAAAATTGCACTTAAACCGAAATAGTCAAGAGATGCAGTAAAATAAGTTAAAATCAAGTATTACTTAAGTCGTACCATTCGTCAAAGTATGAAAACATGCATTAAGAGTCTGATAAAACGAAATGAATGACAACATTCGAGAGCTCTGTGGAAGGCTGGATATCTATGAACTTAACCACCGAAACCATACAGGGTGCGTCCTTGTCGTTTCAAAGCATACACAACATCCATAGCTGTGACAGTTTTTCTTTTTGCATGCTCTGTGTAGGCAACAGTATCACGAATAACGTTTTCCAAGAACACTTTCAAGACTCCACGAGTTTCTTCATATATGAGACCAGATATACGTTTTACACCACCACGACGAGCCAAACGACGAATAGCTGGTTTCGTGATACCTTGAATATTATCACGAAGTACTTTCCTGTGACGCTTGGCACCTCCTTTTCCAAGCCCTTTACCTCCTTTGCCACGACCAGACATTTCGAATTACAACTTTGAAAAGAACAGTTGAAAACAAATACTCAATTGCTACAGCGTTTATTAGTCTAGCAACTAAAGCAACTTATATCCAGCAAACCACACAATTAACAGACAGATCCACGAGCGAAATGTAATGTACTCCACAAGCGAAAACGAAAGAAACACGTTTTTAATATCCAAACCAACCAATTAGCAAACAGATTATTGATGCAATTTGACGGACCTGAGAGAAAGCTAAATACTGTGTTCGTGTTCAGAAGTGACGACCGATCGGATCGGATGTTTGAAAAGTCACAGAATGTGTCTTTTCAAAGAATTTGATTGGCTAATGCTAACGCAAAAGTGCAACCGGTGCGTCCGAGCTCGCGTTTTGAACAACTTGGATCCGTTGACAGATAAAAGTTAATGTCATGTACGAATTAAAATTATTTTGAAAAATTGAAAGTAGGCTAAATACATACGCTCTAAATAATTAAAAATATCACATGCCTATTTAAAGCGAATTATGCATGTATTTGTTGTTTTTATCAATTATTTTCATTATTCTTATAATTTCTAAATGATTTACGAATGAATTATGCTTGAATTATTAATAAAATGCAAGAAAATATATTTCACGTTTACTTAAGAGGGAATGAACTTATTAAAACTCTATAGAAACTTGTCAAACCTATTATTATTTTTTTTATCTTATTATATTATTTGTGAAATCAGCTCAACCTTATTCTACTGATGAATGTAGAAGCAGAATTTAGCTGGCCGTCGACTGAAACTGCGCAGCACGGGCTGCTGTGCTAAGCTACGCGAAGTGAAATGTCTGACTGTCTGCTTTGCCAGTGCGTTCGGCGTTAACTAGAGCTGAGCTGAGCTGCGCCAAGTGAATTTCTCGCATACTAATATTTATTTTTTGCATTTGGAACTGTAAATAGCTGAAGCAAGGAAAATTGAGAGAGATTTGTTAGATTCAAGAAAGATATTTAAATTATGTGACTTTCTTATTATATATAAAATGAAAATTAATTTCACAAATAAATTGTAGTTTAATTTGGAAATATTTTAAAAGTATCAATGGTATCAAATCGACGACATATTGCTAAAATTGCAAAAACGGCACTAAATTAACGAAAATGACGCCGAATGGATAATTTTTTTAAAATATTGCAGTATATGGAATATATTACTTATTGCGGATGTTATCAATATTGATAATTGTCAAATTAGATTTGCGCGAAATGTAAGTTAATCTGGTATTCGGAAATAATTTTACGTTATCATCCGGAAAAGATACCAAATGTTCATATTCAACGTTTAAAACATTATGCCGTAGACCTTGTACATCATTTTTAACACTTTACAACATAGTTGAAAAGTGTTGACTTTTCTCATTCTGTCTGTCTGTCCGTTCGCACGATAACTGCCGCAAAAATCACTTTATCAAAATGAAATTTTAGTGTGTTATTGAGACGGTCTATGGGACATATGGGAATGTAAATGAATAATATCACCTAATTACTTTTGGATTAAACCCGGGTTGAAAAAATGAAATACTACATTAAACCCTATGGTACTTAATTTTTCAAGCATTTTTAAAGCAAAGTTAAAATTCACAAATTGCTTCGAATATTTTAGGAAATATTCAAATCATCCCATAAAATATATAAAAAAACGTTTCAGTAAAATATGTTCGGTAGTTTTTTTGAAATAATAATTTAACTAATAATTACACCCATTTAATATGAAGAGATCACGTGACCCACTTCAAAATAAAATTTGGCATCCATCTTGTTTTCCCAGAGTAAATATCGTGATTTTTATTCTTTTAAATTTATATTTAATGTTGTATCCGTCCTAAAATCGCTTTATTTTTGTGTATTTTCTGTGCATCTATATTCTGTGCCAACGCAATTACAATATTTTTTAGTTTAAATTATCATCAACCTTTGATTATTTCTACCACGAAGCCTAATTTTACTGGATGCAGAATGCAAACAAATCAAGCTGTAAGATGAGCTGTATAAGAATTTTGAAAGAATTCCAAAAATGCTAAATCCTAATAGGAAGCCTGAAAGCCTAATTCAAAATATTCAGAATACGATTCTCCCCTTGACTTTTTCATACGCTCCTATTTCATAGTGAATATTTCTACTTTTATCGTAAGCAGTATAGGAATACTTAAAAAACGTATGTTTTTAATAGATTTCGCTTGCAAGTGTGTTATCTTTTAAAACCTTTCGATAAATTCTTTAACCTTTCACGACTAGCGCCGGTTATATCCGCCATCCACTGAATGTGTCGTATTATCTAGTGCCGGAAATATCCAGTATCTACCAAATGCTTCACCCTGGCTATCGCCGGCTATATCCGGCATGCACTAAATGCTTCACCCTGGCTAGCACAGGTTATACCCGGCATCCACTAAATGCTTCACCCTGGCTAGCACAGGCTATACCCGGCATCCACTAAATGCGTCACATTGGCTAACGACATATGCAGCAACGATGCGAGAATTGGACACCACGCATTTAACTAGCGCACAAGAAAAAGTTCTTAACAAGAGTAAAGTATTCGTTTCTTACCTTTTGTGGAGTATCATAGTTAAAAGTAAAGCAATTAACGTGTACGGTGTGCACTAATAGCACGACGCCCCATTCATGGGTGGCGTACTGGTGGATAGTTACGCCGTCGCGAATGGGTTAAAAGTTTGTGAATTTGGCATCCGCTCAGTGACGCTGATGCAGTGGCGGATTTCAGGAGGGGCGATCGCCCCCCCCCCCCAAACGCCTGACGAACGTCTACGTTTTATCAAATAAATTATAAAATTAAAAAATATATATATCATTAGGGAGATACTTTGGGCTTGCTCTCCCTCCCCCTCAGTTTATCCGCGAAATCTCGCCCCCATAATGAAAGTCAAAAGTCTGCGCCTGGATGTCTTATATTTACAAGATTTAGTACCATCGACTCTTTTAGCGAAAATCAACACGGACGAAGAGTCAGTCACTCCTCCCATCTTGGACAGAGCTAAGCAAGAAGTATCACAGAATAGCCGAACTGGGAGTGGAAGAAATGAACAGTACACTTCAAGTTGAGGAGATTGACTGGAGAACCAAATGGATGCGAGAAAATACCGATACGGGCAAAGTACCCAAGTCTGCTTTTGAAGCACTACAGAACTGTGATCCTGCAGTGTACCATGTGATCTACGTGTTGCTGAAATTTCTTGTAGCATTACCGATTACTGTAGCAACCGCCGAGGGTAGCTTCTCAGCACTAAAACGATTGAAGACATGGCTTCGAAACACAATTAGAGAAAATCGGCTAGTGGGATTGGCTTTGTTGCATGTGCATTATGATATCGCAATTTCACCAGTAACAATTTTAGATCGATTTGCTAAAGAAAAAGAAAGAAGACTTGAGTTGATATTATAATGATGATTCTTCCTGGGAGGTGCCAGGGTTTTTGCGATGGACTCCGTAAGGCTGTTAAGGATAATGATCGACAATAAGCTGAATTGGCAATTACATTCGAATAGTGTTATAGGTACTACTTCTGGCAAAAATTATGGAATCACTTCCATGTTATTTCAATGGGATGCTACGTTCAATACCCTACAACTTTTGATGCACGGATACCCTGAAAAACCCTTTTTGAGCGAAATTGAAGAACATTAAATGCTTAACAAAACAAAAAATATTTTAAAAATTTTGCACTTTTCATTATTTAATAATTCACGATCAAAAAATGGGAAAAAAGCTAGAGATTGAAAGAAAAAGCTCGTAAAAACTAATTTGGAATAATAAATTTGATCATGGAAAATCATTAAGATATAGCTCCTCATATTTATATGATTAAATTTATTATTCTAAATTAGTTTTTACGAGTTTTTTCTTTCAGCCTACAGCTCTTTTCCCATTTTTTGATTGTGAATTATTAAATAATGAAAAGTGCAAAATTTTTGAAACATTTTTTATTTTGTTAAGTTTTTAAAGTTCTTCAATTTCGCTCAAAAAGGGTTTTTTGGGGCATCAAAAATTGTAGAGCATTGAACTTCGTATCCCATTGAAATAACATGGAAGTGATTCCTTAATTTCTGCCAGGGGTAGTAAACTCGATCAAACCATTGGTCTTTTCTTTTGATGTTTTTGCATAATGTTTTTGCGTGATGTTTATACGTGATGTTTTTCGCGTAAAAATTTATTGATTCCTGTGCAGCTAAAAATGTAAAAAAATGTAAAAATGTAAATCAATGTTCAGTGCTTATTAATACCTATATTAACTGCATTTACTCATGTTCATCCTCCTTTTATACCACAATCTAAGAAAAATAAAATTTATTTGTATTGTATCGTATGATAACCATATTTAGTGAATAGAATATAAATGTGTGTTTATTTAGTAAATATTCAGTATTAATCTTCTCACATGGAAATCTCTTACTTGTGTATACTTTTGTGTAAACTTAATGCAGAATATAATTTAGTTTCCTGTTTCGACTTCAACAATAAGTTTGTTTCCTTATATAGTCTAATTTTTTTTCTTCCAATCTTCATTGTTTTGCTTTAGCCTTAAAAAAATGATAGACCGTATTTTATAAGCTGCAAAGAACTTACTGTAAACTTCCGAATTTGCTCTAGTTATTTCAAAAATGTCAAATATCCGTATATAGGAAGTCGTTAAGAAAATCGTAAGTGAACAAACCTCTGAGAACATTTCGATCTACAAAATCGCCCCCCCCCCCCCCCCCCCAAACAAGAGGCCAAAATCCGCCACTGCGCTGATGTACATATTCGCCTTATATATGTTATTATAAACTAGTTTCATACCAAGAATGAACTGGTTTACAACGTAAAATGCAGCGCATCTCAATTACCAAACGTGCGCTACGGAAATCAATTGGATTTCCTTCTTCAGTACAGAAAGTCTCGAGCTGAAAGTCTGGAGCTCAAATAAAAGCAAGGCTTAACCTTTGCTCATACCCTTCACTTATGACACGCCTATCTCAGTACTTCCAAATAACCTTAGTTCGTTGCAGAGGTCTTGACTTTTTCGATCCTTTTAGTTTAAAAGTTACAGTTCTCTAATGAGGCGTAGTAATGCGTTAGTAATGAGGCGTCCGGCAGACATCAATACTCCGTTAGCGTAAATTTTTTGAAAGACATTCGAAAAAAATTATGAAGTTAAAATATATATATTTAATATATCTATTAAAGACTATATCGGAATTATTTTAGGCAGCACCCCGCTATAAAATCTTTGTCAAAATACAGCATATAACTAATCAGTAACGCTCTCAATCTGTTTTGGAAGCAAAAAATAGCTTTCTTTGATATAGAAACTGAGTAACATAATCAAGCTAGCAAAAGCAAGGATCCAAGGCGTTTGCGTTAATTGGAACGTCTGTGTGTGAGATAACCCACGTATCCCCAAATCGAATATAGAAGTTCTAATAGCAATCGAGTATAGCAATTTCATTTAAAGCATTCCTGCAGTACTTGATGCTCCTTCAGGTTCGATCGAGCCGGTTGTCTCGTAATGCAAAATCATATCGTACCTTAGACGACAATTACTAGCAAGGTGTTCCTATTTCGACGAATTTAGATTTCATTTTGTATACCCTCTGGATTGAGGGTCATAGCCCACGAGCTTTCCTCTAGCTAGAAGGATGGAATAGAGAGAGTCGGCTTGTGTGTGGGAGGGGGGGGGGTTGTTGTTGAGACCCAGACCGTCCGACCAACCAGAAAGGTATAAGGTAACCGTTTGGACTTCCGGGAAGTGCCACCCAATTTAAACCGGAACCCAGTGGGGGAGGCATCCACAGGGACCGTGCCCTCCTTCCCCTACCACCAACCTCTCGGAAGGACTTACGGACCCACATGTTTAACGTGATCGTACTCCGCATGAACACGGCGGCAGTTGTGGCAGCGTGCAAATCCAGCGAGCAAACCACCGGGCTACCGCATCCGAAATGTGCCAACAGCACGCGGTGTTCCCAAGTGGTCACCCACCCAAGTACTAACCGCGCCCGATGCTGCTTGACTTCGGTGATCTAACGAGAGCCGGTGTTTTCAGCACGGTAGGGCCGTTGGCTCGAGGGGGGGGGGGAGAGGTTGTTGTTGAAACCCAGACCGTCCGACTTACCAGAAAGGTGTAAGGTAACGAGTGGTAAGGTAAGGTCGAGGGGGGGGGATATAAAAGGTCTGCAGAATTTTACGCGGGTGATTGGCATCCATGTTTGAAGTCCCACAGAATAAAGCAGTGCTGCAGGGTTTTGTTGATGTGTTGAGGCAGGCTGCTCAGGGCGGCCAAATTAGAAGCGGCTCTGGGGAAAAAAAATTGTGGAGTTAACATGACTTCAAAGGGCTTATTGCATGAACGTAGGCTTTCTTCACTGTCCATGTCGGCAACGTTGCGTGCTGAAGGTAGAGAAATGTGTGCGGCTTGTTACACGAAATCGTCCGACTAATTGACCCTCCAGATAATGATCGCAAAGGGAAGGGGTTTTACCACTTCTCGACAGCAAAAGCTACCAAATTATCTTCTATGCCAGTTATTTCAATTATGATCTCTGAGCAAAGAAGAAACTCAGCTGGCTAATATATATAATTACTCTACACCAAGCACAAATTGAAACATTCTGCGGTGGTCCCAGCTCAATGGAGCCGAAATGATTTTGCATGAATAACATTTTGTAAAATAAAACTAGTAATGTTCAATAAATTTATTCAAACTCATTACTTTCGTTTATAGACTTTCAAAGCCCTACTTATTCGCCAACTGTTTAGCCCTTCCCCACTCCCCTCCTGATTTCATCTGGAAACTCCTACCAGAGAATTAATCTCAACATATCCAATTATTTTACTAACTTGCTTTGCAAGTATATAAATTACACTTACAAAAATATATCCGTCGACGAAATATCGCATTCGATTTTAATCTATAAACTTGCCCGACGGCACATAAATGCGTTCTTTAATTACTTCAACTTATCTATTCGATTCAAACCTCACCCACCATTAAACATCTTTAGAATCCCAAAGTTCATTTAACATCGTATTTTTTTTTATCAAAACATCTTGGTGAAACATTGGTGTACAATGTATTTAAACAGATTAAGCTGTAACAATCGTGACAAATATTACAGCTTTCCCACACAGTAGAAAACTCTGCGGATTTCATTGCACCGTGAACGAACGGTTCAAAAACAAATGTCCAAGGGTATTCGATACTTTGCACTATATTCTTGGACATCAAAATCGGGCACGTGTTTTTCTCTCGTTAATGGAATGAAAATCACGAAAATGATATTAACAGACAGCATAATATTGCATAAGGAAAAACCTATATGATAATACTTCATTTTAGGGGGGGGGGGGGCTTTTTTTGTTTGTTTTATGAATGTATTTGAAGTTCAATTTATCTAAAACAGTTTATGCTAGCGTTCTAAAATAAGCTTTTAGTTTTCTAGCGAAAAATGACGTTGAACATGATCATTTACGATTATTAAAAGGACAATTTTCTTTTCGATTTTTTCAAAAATACATTCGAAAACTCGGGGAATCTTCCAGACATTGGATCGCTTTTAAAAATCAATAGAGTTGTATACTAACGGATTGTCATAACCGTACCAAATTATTTTCTGAAGGCTTCATTCGTTCGAGATATCGTGTCCATACTCAAAACTCTAACCGTTCTTTAAACGCCCTTTTCCGTCGAAAACTTTAATTCGAACTTTTGAGCCCATTACGATACTTCTCTTAAAGTAATAACAGCATATATAAACTTATTTAGAGCCTTTTTTTTAGCTTCTATGTCTGCAATATCAACAAAAAACTAATCTCAATTTTGCAAACTTCTAGGGAGATTGACGAATATCGCTCCTACCATGCAACGGGCTTCAAATTTCTTCCATTTAAAGTTTCTCAAAATGGTGCATTTTGGAAAACAAATAACATTTATGCTTTACAATCTTTTCAATAACAGATGGTCGAAAATTCAAATATGTCCAACAGATTTAAACTCCTCTATAGCCAATGGATATCCAGCATATCATTGTGGAAAATCGCAACACATTCTATTCAATTTGCTCGATATACAACTTAAAAAATGCATTGCGGTGTCTTCAATTAGATTGAACCTAAATGGTTTTGCGTGAATAAAATCAAAAATAACACGCCAATACCGTTCAACAAGTTTATTTGTAGTTTTTTGACAACCGATAATCGGTACCCATGGCAACTAAGTAAGATGCATAATTGAAACAGAATATTTCCAAGTTGGAAACTAATATGAAATCTAGTAAAGTTTTACCGCATATAGCAGGTTTTAAAATGGATCCGATACCGGTTTTAAGTTTAACATCGTCTGAATAAAGTCTTACAACTTTACTCTTTCTTTACACCTACATTAAAATCTCCCAACAAATAGGATGACTTACTCTGGTCTCTTATGTTAACCTTATCCAAAATTTAATTATATAAATCCTTGTACGACGTTGAAAGAGATGCACATTTATCACCTATTGTTTGCATTTAGCAATTTTAGCTCGGGATCCAAGTAAAACAATTTCGTTTAGAAATTAACTAGGACAACTAATTTGCGAAACTAAATGTTCCACTTGGATCTCTGCCTTGGTTGTCTAGATGCAAGCATTAAAATCTTAACGCAATTGCTCAAAATAAAGATCTTTTGGGAAGCAAATTGATTAAGAAACTCTGAACACTTGTATTTTGTATTTTTTCATTGAATATTTTATGAAAAAATAAATACAAGAGTGAAAGTACGCAAAAGCTCGCTCGCAAAATTTTTTACGAAAAGAATTAAATCACTTATATATTCATAATTGGTACACTATATCCAACTAGTATAAATTATTTAGGTTCGAGATATAAGCGTCCAAAGTGTGTACATTTTTCGTAAAGCTGTATTTCAGTCGGGTAGGGTGGCCCTAGACAACTCTGATCAAAAACATTGGCATCAGAGAAACGGCATGAAATTTCAGAGTGTCTTCATATCCAGGTCAAAAGTATTTTATTTCACTCATGACAGAGAATTAAGTTTTCGAACTGTTGAAAAGTTTCTCGAGAAAGGTAGATGTTAGCGTTTTATAAACTATGGCCTTCTCCATAAGATAAAAATGTTATGATAATGGCAATGATTCTAAGCGCCATTCCTTGCTTCGTTCGAAAAATCTCAATAAACCTAAAGTTTGAAATCTTAACACCAAATTGCATTATATTTCTTCAAAATGCTATAGCATCGAAACATTTAAAAACTATTGATTCCTATTGATGCTAAAACACTTCGATCCATTAAAATCCAAGCTATTTTAAACGAGTCACGAAACTTTCCTTTTATATGCACTATATAATATAAGGAAGTAAAAAGTTTACAAAAACAAGATTTAAACTTTCTTTGCACAAAATCTAAATTTACCAAAGCGACGAAACAAGATAAGGTGGGAGACAAGCAGTCCAGATTCAGTTAATTTGAATGCATTTGATATCAAAGACAGTCGTTTAGATTAGATGCCCAAGAGTCACTTTAACATTATAGCCGTTTAACAAGGTCTTTATGAACTGTAGTCCGACTGCTTTGAAAAATGCTCAGTACTAAATCTTTGCTAAAGAATTTCAGTCGCTTCGTTCAGTCATTCCGATAATTTTACTCATTACTTCATTGTATGCACTAATAAGTTATTACCTTAATGCAGCAATTCCGAAACATTTTTCATCTAAGGAACCCTTTAAACATTTCTTAAAATCACGCGGAACCACTAACTGGCTAACACATCAAGTGTGACAATCGCGAACATGCAAAGCAGCAGTGTTCATACATAACGGAACAGAGCTACTGAATGAAATGTTGCAAGAGTATTGACCGTTTCTATTCATTAATTACCGTTAATTGATGAACATTTTTGCTTTAAATCAGGCCTATTATCAGGGACTGCTCTCGACTTCATGAATAGGCGAAGTGGATTCAGCAGCGGGATTCCATCTCCTTCTCGAAAACGAACATCAGCATCACGCTACCGGCACAAGTGTTGTCAAATATATAAAAACAAAAGGGGTCTGAAAAATTCGCCAAATAACCCATTCAGCAGATAACCAAGTGAAACAGAGCTTATCCCGAGTCACCTCGCGAGCCGCTACTGCTTACAATATAATACGAAATATTCTCGCAATATGTTAAAAATATAGTTTTCATAACTTATAACAGACTTTACATTTTCCTATTGTTGCTTAGATTAAATTTTCTCCCAATCAAATTTAAGAGAAGCTGGCAATGTCCATTGCAGTCAACAATTCCGTGCCGCTACAAAAATTCCCCCACGTCAACCCAATTTTACTTCCAAAGTACAAAACTATAGCTATTTAAATTTTAGACAAATGTCCAACCAAATTATACTTTCAAAATGAATCCATTTTATTAACCATTTGCTTATGGGTGAGACAGAGTCAATCTCAAAAGAAGAATCTCCCAAAAAGACAGGCATTTGACATACCCTATCCCAAACAGTTCGATCCCCTTTGCAGATATTGGCGTCCATGAACGCAAATGCCTGCAAAAGGGGATCGAACTATCTGGGATAGGGTATGTCAAATACCGGTCTTTTTGGGAGGTTCTTCGTTTGGGATTGTCAAAGCATCTTTATTTTCTTAATTATAACAAAAAGTTCAATTTTAAAATAAAGTTAGGCAAGTAGTATTTTCTTTACAAGGCTTTTGCATATTCTCACGGAGTCCCAGGGCTCCGTAAAATCCTGGCTGGGAATCGCCACTTTAAAGAGTCGCCGAAAGTAACCATTTGCTGCTTTATTCTTTTATAGCCATTTTGAGCGCAAACAGTAGTGACTCAACTTCAGATCATAATGAAACTACGGTTAAAGTATAGAAGGTGCATTGAAGAAATTAATCATTTACGATCCCACGTAAGCACGTTAAATTATCCATTAAAATTTCCAAATAAAAGAATCATACTCTCAGTTAATCATGCCGCTTCACTCAAGTTGAGTAACATTGTTTATATTTGCTATAAAAGAATTAAACTAGTACCGAAATTATACTATTACCACTATATTAAATCTAACCACGTACAAAATATGCAGTCTATTTACAAGTCAATATTTAAGCACCATTTTATAATAACTTTGAACAGTCGAGCGTTAAGGATTTTAGTTAAGCATCTTGCATGCAAGAATCCCACTCTTCCCCAATAGCCTACGTCTAGAGACCGAATGCTGAAATCAAACTGCATTGTCATTTAAATCATTCAACGAATTGAAATTTCTCTCGAAAATTACATAATTTAAAATTAATGATCTAAATTAAAGCAATTTATTAAATCATACTCTACTATATAGAAGTTTAGAACACAAGCAAGTACTTTGAAATAAAACCCTATAAAGAGACCAACTGTTACAATTAACAATATTATATTTAAAATTAAAACCCATTTACCTTCAGTTACTCTTGACAAAATCATAAAACGTCGCTGTAGACTGCCTTGTAATAAGAAAAGTAGGCATTAGAAAAGACATCAAAATAGAACAAGCAAAGCTAAAACAAAAGCATTTATTATGAAGATTTAAAAAGCTCTGGATGGCAAAACACTGCCATCTTTACAAAATTGCACTTAAACCGAAATAGTCAAGAGATGCAGTAAAATAAGTTAAAATCAAGTATTACTTAAGTCGTACCATTCGTCAAAGTATGAAAACATGCATTAAGAGTCTGATAAAACGAAATGAATGTCAGCATTCGAGAGCTCTGTGGAAGGCTGGATATCTATGAACTTAACCACCGAAACCATAAAGGGTACGTCCTTGGCGTTTCAAAGCATACACAACATCCATAGCTGTGACGGTTTTTCTTTTTGCATGCTCTGTGTAGGCAACAGTATCACGAATAACGTTCTCCAAGAACACTCTCAAGACTCCACGAGTTTCTTCATATATGAGACCAGATATACGTTTTACACCACCACGACGAGCCAAACGACGAATAGCTGGTTTCGTGATACCTTGAATATTATCACGAAGGACTTTCCTGTGACGCTTGGCACCTCCTTTTCCAAGCCCTTTACCTCCTTTGCCACGACCAGACATTTCGAATTACAACTTTGAAAAGAACAGTTGAAAACAAATACTCAATTGCTACAAGCGTTTATTAGTCTAGCAACTAAAGCAACTTATATCCAGCAAACCACACAATAAACTGACAGATCCACGAGCGGAAACGAAAGAAACACGTTTTTAATATCCAAACCAACCAATCAGCAAACAGATTATTGATTCAATTTGACGGACCTGAGAGAAAGCTAAATACTGTGGTCGTGTTCAGAAGTGACGACCGATCGGATCAGATGTTTGAAAAGTCAAAAATGGGTCTTTTCAAAGAATTTGATTGGCTAATGCTAACGCAAAAGTGCAACCGGTGCGTCCGAGCTGGCGTTTTGAACAACTTGGACCCATTGACAGATAAAAGTTAATGTCATGTACGTATTAAAATTATTTTTAAAAATTGAAAGTAGGCTAAATACATACGCTCTAAATAATTAAAAATATCACATGCCTATTTAAAGCGAATTATGCATGAATTTTTTGTTGTTGTTTTTATCAATTATTTTCATTATTCTTATAATTTCTAAATAATTTAGAAATGAATTATGTCTGAATTATTAATAAAATGCAAGAAAATATATATTTCACGTTTACTTAAGAAGGAATGAACTTATTAAAACTCTAAAAAAACTTGTCAAACCTATTATTATTTTTTTTTATCTTTTATTATATTATTTGTGAAATCAGCTCAACCCCGTATTCTACTGATGGATGTAGAAGCAGAATTTAGCCGAACGTCGACTGAAACTGCGCAGCACTGGGTGCTGTGTTAAGCTACGCGAAGTGAAATGTCTGACTTTCTGCTTTGCCAGTGCGTTCGGCGTTAACTAGAGCTGAGCTGAGCTGCGCCAAGTGAATTTCTCGCATACTAATATTTATTTTTTGCATTCGGAACTGTAAATAGCTGAAGCATGGAAAATTGAAAGAGATTTGTTAGATTCAAGAAAGATATTTAAATTATGTGACTTTCTTATTATATATAAAATGAAAATTAATTTCATAAATAAATTGTAATTTAATTTGGAAATATTTTAAAAGTATCAATGGTATCAAATCGACGACATATCGCTAAAATTACAAAAATGGCGCTAAATTAACGAAAATGACGCCGAATGGATACACTGTTTAAAATATTGTAGTATATGGAATATATTACTTATTGCAGATGCTATCAATATTTATAATTGTCAAATTAGATTTGCGCGAAATGTAAGTAAATCTGGTATTCGGAAATAATTTTACGTTGCCATCCAGAAAAGATATCAAATGTTCAAATTCAACGTTCAAAACATTATGCCGTAGATCTTGTACATAATTTTTAACACTTTACAACATAGTTGAAAAGTGTTTATGACTTTGCTCATTCTGCCTGTCTGTCCTTTCGCACGATAACTGCCGTAAAAATCACTTTATCAAAATGAAATTTTAGTATGTTGTTGAGACGGTCTATGGGACATATGGGAATGTAAATGAATAATATCACCCGATTACTTTTGGATTAAACCCAGGTTGAAAAAATGAAATACTACATTAAACCCTATGGTACCTAATTATTCAAGCATTTTTTAAGCAAAGTTAAAATTCACAAATTGTTTCAAATATTTTAGGAAATATTTAAATCATCCCATAAAATATATAAAAAAAGTTTCAGCAAAATATGTTCGGTAGTTTTTTCGAATAAAAATTTAAATAATAATTACACCCATTTAATATGAAGAGATCACGTGACCCACTTCAAAATAAAATATGGCATCCATCTTCTTTTCCCAGAGTAAATATCGTGATTCTTAAAGTTCTTTTAAATTTATATTTAATGTTGTATCTTTCCTAAAATCGCTTTATTTTTGTGTATTTTCTGTGCCAACGCAATTACAATATTTAGTTTAAATTATCATCAACCTTTGATTATTTCTACGACGAAGCCTAATTTTACTGAATGCAGAATGTAAACTAATCAAGCTGTAAAATGAGCTGTATAAGAATTTCGAAATTATTTACACGCAAAATTATTTAACTCTGGAGTCTGGAATAAAAGTGTATGAATGAAATATTCACTGCTTTTATAGAGAGCCAAACGATTTATATTTCAATGACGTCATTTGAATAAAGTTCATATTTTTCGATAAAGTTTTAAGTTTTCAAATATAATAAATTATTGTAGTACTATGATAATTTAAAATACACTCTAAGACAAAAAATCGATGCACCAAGAAGGAATTATCCAAATGAGACAAAATTTAATACGTGTAATGTGGATGTACAGAAAAAGAAATGATTAGAATTTCAGACCAATTGGATGATTTATTGCACTGAAAGATCTACACAAATTGATCACGTCAATATTTCATTGGTCCATCTCTGGCTTTGATACAAGCTGTTTCCCGACGTGGCATTGATGCATAAAGTTGCCGGATGGTGTTCTGAAGGGTGTCGTTCCAAATGGTCTCCAATTGACGAGCTAATTCGTCTACATTCTGGGATGGTCGCAGGCGACTCCCCATCTCAGCCCAAACGTGCTCAATAGGCGAGAGATCTGGGGATCTGGCTGGCCAAGAAAGTGTGTCGTAAGTACGCAGACAATCAATATAGAGGTGTGCAGTGTGTGGCCTGGCATTATCTTACTGAAAAGTTAGCCCGGGGTGTCACGAAAGGAATGGTAATACAACGGCTCGTAGAATGTCGGCAACCTACCGCTATACTGTGGTGCCACGGAGGACTGTTGTCGGGCCGTGTGGCGTGTGACAGTAAGTAAGAGCAGGATCCTGAGGATGTCCGGGCTGTCTCCTGACACGTCTGCGCTGGTCGTTGGTACTCAGTTCGAAACTGGACTCACCATTGAAGACAATTCGTTCCCAATCCGAACAATTCCATGTTGATCGGTCCCGGCACCATTGCAATCTCTGTTGACGATGCATAATGTTCAGTGGTAGGCGGCGTAATGGGCGCTGCGAGTATAGATTTTACTCCCGTAGTCTTCTATTAATGGTCCGGCTGGTCACTTCCGTGTTTGTTACACGTTGGATAATTGATAACGATGAATCTCGTGCTGTCACAGCTGCTCTGACAATCGCTGTATCTTCCCGTTCTGTCGTCGCTCCCGTACGCTTGCCGCTGAAATCTGCCATTCCGGACCCATTTCTGCCAACATCGTCTAATTGCTGCATCGCTCCTACCCAAATCCCGAGCGATTCGTCACTGTGCCCATCCAGCCTCTTGCAGTCCGACCGCACGCCCTCTTCAAACTCCTCCATATGATCGTAGTGGCCGCGAATGCGCCGGCGAGACATTTTTACAATCAAGGTGCTTTTCGAAATTCACTGCACGTTTTGTTCCTGAAAGCGAGATTCGCTCCTTATATACACCACAATGGTGCTCAGTTTCAATGCGCTGTAGTTCCGACTATTCATTCATTGGCTGCGAATTTTTGACCATTTGCATATTCGGTCAACAGGTGTTTGCATGTACAGTTTCATGACTATCGAATTATTTTGCGGGGTGGGCCGATTTTTTGTCTTAGAGTGTATACCAACGCTGTATGTATCGCATTTTAGAGATGTTTAAATAAAATTGCATTTCAGTTCGAAAGTGTTTCATAATCAATGCTTCATGCATGATTGATCTTTCTTGTTATACAGGGTGTCCCAAATTAAACTACACATTTCCGAGAGGGCTACAGCAAAAGCTATTCACCAGAAAGTCATGAAATTTGGGGAGTGTCGTAAGATGATGGGAATTTTTTCTAGAGCAAAATAAAAGGTTAGTTCCAAAAATCACCAATAGAGGCCGCTATTGGTGGTGTTTTGTTTTATTTTTTGCCCACTTGAGTGTCTACAAGTTCCGTTATACTAATGAGGACAAAACAGTAAGGTAACAGTATAGTGTGGTTTTACTGCCATATTCATTTTGGGACCATTTTTTTTTTCGAAGAGCTCAGACCCGCAGGTCCTGTAACTTTTTCTGTCACCAAGCAACGTTAAGCATTCTTATTGGAGAAGTCCATCATTCCTGCTCTGCAGGGACATCAATGTGTTAAAACAATAGTGTTTATACAAGATGCAGTGTAAACAATAGTGTTTATGCCTCTACACATAGCCACTTGTTTGAAACAAGTGCTCAGGAGCTGCTTTTCTGATGACAGAATTATCAGCCGTCATTTTTCCTACGGTATGGCCTGCAAGATCCCCAGATTTGAATCCATGCGATTTTTGGCTCTGGGGATATCTTAAAGAGTTGGTCTACCGTGATCCCATACGATCTCTGTCCTATCTTAAAGACAGCATAGCACGTTATGAGTGTAACATTCCGACTCATACACTGCAATCAACCACTGAACATGCTATGTTATGATTCCAGATGGTAGCAGACAATGATGGTCATTGCATTGAACATGTTTTGTCCTCATTAGACGGATGCATTGTATAGTTCATGTTATATATTCTGTATAAAGATAGAATACGCCCTCTATTGGTGGTTTTTTGAACTAACTTTTTTTGCTCTAAAAAAAATTCCCATCATCTCCTTACGGCACTCCTCAAATTTAATGACTTTCTGAAGAATAGTTTTCCTGTAGCCCTTTCGGAAATGTGTAGTTTAATTTGGGACACCCTGTATAACAAGAAAGATCAATCATGCATGAAGCATTGATTATGAAACACTTTCAACAGAAATGCAATTTTATTTAAACATCTCTAAAATGCGATACATTCAACGGTGATATACACTCTAAGACAAAAAAATCGGCGCACCCCGCAAAATAATCCGATAGTGATGAAACTGTACATGCACACACCTGTACTTAAAGCAAACACCTGTACATGCAAACACCCTGTACTTAAGTTTAAAACGGTTTCTGATATTCAGATATTTTATTAAACGTGTAAGTGTTATATTTAATGACCACTATCTATTGAGAACGCGCGAAGCGTGGGGGAAATGGATAGTTTTATTATAACGATAAAAGGAATTCTACAAATTATCTCTATAGATGAGAAATTTGATGCAGGATAGCTGAACTCCCAGAACGATGTACCACGACAGGATTTTTTTTTTTAATTCGAATTTTTTTTTTCTTTAGTTATTTAATATTGAAGCGCGATTTTGAAATGAAAGGCACTTTTGGGGTCGAATACCCTTATTTAGGGATATTACGTTAATGCGCTGGCTTAATCTAGTGATGCTAAAGCTTGGCTTTAAAAACTTGACTTCCTAGCTTGAGTTAATGGAGACCGCATAATTTCCGTGCGACTTCGAGTTGAATTGTCATTTGGATATCGCGACGCAACTCACCTACTCACTGATCAAGGACCCATTATTCTATATCCATTTTTATCTTCGCCGCCCTTTTAACTGCAGCACTATTCAAAAATTTAATAGACTCTAATATGCACGGTATTAGATTTTTCTAATGCCGTGATAAAGAGCACTCGTTTCTATCTCAACTCCTACTTTCAAAAATATCTATCTCTATCCCTATTTACTTTCCGCAGGAGGTAAAAGCAGTAATCTTCCCAGCCAAGGGACTCCGAAAATTCCTTGATCCTTGGTGAATCAGGCAGCTTCGCAATCGACAGATACTGCATAAAAATTATTACAAGTTTAGAGCTTTAAAAAAAGAAAAAAACGCTAAGTCGCCGAAGTCGGCTAGTCTTTTACATATAATTTCCACAATATTAAAAGAAAAGTGTATAAATTAGTTCCTAATTTAATATTTGTATATTTAAAACAAATATACAACTATTTCGTTTTATATAATTGTTATGCATAATATAATTTACTTTCTTTTAATTTTTTAAACACAAAGTTCAGAAAATTAAATTACCTAAGTCAGAATATTGATGACGTCGATGCAAAACAAAATAGATGCAATGAGGAGTGATATTGAAACAGCATAGATTACTCACTAAACAATGACGTCCATGCAAAACAAAATAACTGCAATGAGGATTGATATTGAAACGGCATAGCTTACTCACTAAACAATGCACATCCATGCACTATATCGATACACCACATAGGCTTGCCCATCACCAATTTGAAAAGGACTCTTCAAGTTCTTAATTGTCCATTGAAATGAACTAATGAAAATATGTGATGTGGGCAGCGCATGACTTTCCCAACAGACTCAAATTCATTTTTAACACTTTACAACACAGTTGAAAAGTGTTTCTGGCTTTGTCCATTTTGTATGTCTGTCTGTCTATCCGTTCGCAGGATAACTGCCGCAAAAATGACTTTATTGAAATGAAATTTTGTTCAGACGGTCTGTAGGACCTATGGGAATATAATTGAATAATAACGCCCAATCAGTTTTGGACTGAACCCGGGTTGAAAAATTGAAATACATTAACCCCTATGGGACCTAATTTTTCAAACATTTTTTAAGCGAATTTAAAATTCACAAATTACTTCGAAAGTTTTAAGAAATATTCAAATTACCCCATAAAAAATCTGAAAAAAATTTCCGCAAAATATATTCGGTAGTTTTTTAAATAAAAATTAAAATAATAATTACACCCATATTATATGAAGAGATCACGTGACCCACTTCAAAATAAAATATGTCACCCAACGTGTGTCAAAATCGTGATTTTTAAAGTTCTTTCTAATTTAAATTTAGTGTTGTATCCGTCCTAAAACCGCTTTATTTTTGCTTAATTTCTGTGCATCTATATTCTGAAATAAACAAATTAGCATATATTTGAGTTTAAATGATCATCAAACTTTGATTATTTCTACAACGAAGCCTAATTTTCACTTATGGAGAATGTAAACACCTTAAGATGTAGGATCAGTTGTATAAGACTTGCTGAATTTCTTTAACCCAAAATTATTTAGCTCTGGAGTCTGTAATATAGCTAATATAAATGAAACATTCTTTGATTTTACAAACGATTTTATAGCAGACTTTTTCGATGAAGTTTTACTCGTAGAGTTAAATTATTTTTACTCTCATGGTTTTAAGTTTTTAAGTAGAATAAATTATTGTAGTACTGTGATGAATGAAATAAAAATATATGAATGAAATTGCATTTACTGCTTTTACATAGAGAGCCAGGCGATTTATATTTCGATGACGTCATTTGAGTAAAGTTCGTTCTTTTTTTCGATGACGTTTCAAGTTTTCAAATATAATAAATTATTGTAGTATTGTGATAATTTTAAAACTATTACCGCTGAATGTATCGTATTTTAGAGATGTTTAAATAAAATTGCATTTCAGTTGAAAAGTGTTTCATAATCAGTGCTTTACGCATTATTGATCTTTCTTGTTTCTTAATTTTTTAATAATTCATTAAATTGGGTTTAATGACACAAAATTACATTTTTACTTTCCTTATATGCATAATATATAAGGAAAGTATTGTGACGGGGTCGAAAATTCGAATTCGATTTTTCGACGGGAGAGCACGTTTCAAGCATCCCTGATCACGAATCAAGCATTTTTGAAGTGATGTCTGTGTGTGCGTGTGTGTGTGTGTGAAAGTATGTGTGTGTGTGTGTGCGTGTGTGTATGTGTCAGTGAGTCTGTGGAGACGATAATTGACGAACGAATGGACAGATTTGAACGAAATTTGGTACAAAAATCACAATCCGTAAACACTGGAAGCCTATTGTTTTTATACGCAATCCAATGTTCAGAACCCCCCTAAATTTTCGAATAAACTTTTGAAAAAATCTTCAAAAAATCAAAACCACTAATAAAGTTACGCAAATAGACATTTCTTATGTAATTTTTCATTAGAAAACGATTGACATATATTTTAGAAAGCTAACATGAACCGTTCTCGAGATATTGCACATTTTTCAAAAAAATTATCAAAAAGTTATATAAAATAAAAAAAAATATTTTCTATTGAGAAACATGTTCACTTTTCATATGTAATACTATGCGATAAATTAGGTGACATCATTCTCGGGGATCTAGCTCGTTCCATTTATGAAAAAAGATACTTTGAGTAATACTTTTGTATTTGAACGCCAATAGTCATTTATCTGCTGTAAGAATAACGTATTTCTTAGTGCATAACGCTTGGCGATATTTTGGCGACGAATTTGGCGGAATGTCGCCAACTTGGCGACTTTTTGAAATGTTGCCAAATTAACGAAAATCTCGCCAAATAAATAAAAATGACGCTAAATCAATGAAAATGACGACTAATTGTCGAAAATTCAATATCTTGGAAAGAATATTAGTATCTACTATAAGAAAAACCTATTTTTTTTACTGTAAAAGTAGTAAATTCATTACATTATATAAGGAAAGTCATGTGTTGCCCACATCAGATTTTTTTCAAATGGACTGGAAAGAATATTAATTTAAATTATTTATACCGTAAGCAAAAGAACTCTTAACTATATTAGACGTAGGGGTCCCAAAATTCGCAATCCATAACTATTGGGAACCGTTGTTGTAGCGAGAGGTAAAAATCTATAAGCTTCTGAGATATTATTATTTTTTTTTTCAGGAGAAAAAAAGAAGTAAGATTGATGTTTCTTTGATTCGATCGTTTTGCAGGAGCGATTTCAATCTGATTCCCCTCACATCCAATGTTCCTCTATTGTTCTGAACATGGTGGAAAGTTATCGAGAACTTTTCTGATCTGAAACCTTTCGCACGGGCCATAGAATCGGAGAAAAGAGTTGTTTAAATTTTTTACAGCACTTGGTAGTTTCTTTACTTTTATGGTATTGATAACTCTTGAATAATATATACGTATACCTTCCTGTATGAAGCAAGAGGCATAACAATTCATAATAGGAAATTTCTAAAGTGTGAATGTTCTCTTGACTTTGCAGAGTCCTCTTCCGCGATAAGAGCTTCCTGTTCCGTCCCCGTAGCTCGACAGTAAAAAGTCGGCTGGTCAGTACGAAGATCTGTGGTTCGATTACCGGTTGAGGCAGCAAGGTTCTTAACAACTTTCTTATACATTTATATTCCATAATGTATAAGAAATCACGATCAATATTAGAATAAAAAACAAAAGGATCTAAACAATCCCGTGAATTTCTACGCAAAACAAGTGAGCAATAAATAGTAAAAACTGTATTATTATTAGTGTGTGCACGTGTGTATGTGAAAGTGTATGTTTGTGTGTGTGTGTGAAAGTATGTGTGTGTGTGTGTGTGTGTGTGTGTGTGTGTGTGTGTGTATGGCAGTGAGTCTGTGTAGATGATAACTGACGAACGAATGGATCAATTCGAACAAAATTTTATACAAAAATTACAATCCATGAATACTGGAAGCCTACTGTTTTTATACGCAATCGAATGGTCAGAATCCCCTAAATTTTCGAGTGAAATTTTGAAAAAATCATCAAAAAATCAAAACCTTCAGTCAAAGTAAATAATCATTTCTTATATAATTTTTCATTAAAAAGCAATTGACATAAAATTTAGAACACTAGCAAGAACCGTTCTTGAGAAACTGCACATTTTTCAAATAAATTTATCAAAAAGCACATAGAATTAAAAAAAAGTATTAACTATTGTGAAATATGTTCACTTTTCATATGTAATAGTATGCGATAAATTTGTTAACACCATTCTTGTGGATCTAGTTTGTTCCATTCAAAAGAGAAAATACTTTAGGTAATAGTTTTGTGTCTTAACGCCTAACAATTCGCAAATAGTCATTTATCTACTATAAGAATAACCTGTTTCTCCGTCCAGAACACTTAGCGAAACTTTGGCGACTAAATGTAACGGAATATCGCCATTACATTACATTTTTAAATGTCGCCAAATTGATAAAAATAACGCAAATCCAATGAAAATGACGACTAATTAAGGGAAATTCAATATCTTGTAAATAATATAGGAATCCACTATAAGAATAACCTAGTTCTCCGTCCGTAACGCTTGGCGAAATTTCTGCGACGAACTTGGCCGAATATCGCCAACTTGGCGAGTTTCTTTAAATGTTGAGAAATTGACAAAAATGTCGCCAAATAGATATAAAGGACGCTAAATCAATGATAATAACGGCTAATTTATGAAAATTCAATATATTTTGGAAAGATTATAAGAATGTACTATAAGAAATTTCTCCGTCCATGACGCTTGGCGAAAATTTTAGGACGAAATTGGCAGGTTGTCGCCAACTTAGAGAGTTTTTTAAATGCTGCCAAATTGACGAAAGTATCACAAAAGTGATAAAAAATATCGCCAAATCGATAAAAATGACGTTAATGGAGATAATGTTTCGCAGATTTTGAATACCGTCACACAACGGACATACGACCACCACGAAGGAATACTTTTATAATAATATTAAATATACTTTTCGCAGTAATTAAGACGTTAAAGTCAAGTACCGAAAATCACTAACCGTTCGATCTCTGGCTTTACACAAATTTTGGTTTTCCACCGTTGGAACATTAGTCATTAGATGCTTTAAGACAATAAAAGAAACATCTCCAAAATAAAGCTCAACGCATGAAAAGAATTATATGCCTACATTAATGCAACCTGTTTTTGTTGTTAATTCAGTTACCGGGCGTTGGCAGCGGCGAAAGAATCTTTCGGGGGGGGGGGGAGGTCATCGAATGTAATTTCGAATTTGATGATACACGATGAAGTTCGAAAATGAGGAAGATAAAGGAGTGGATAGACACTGGACCGTGAAGACGGGATTCGAAACAATTTTAATAGCGTGCGAGTTGCTTCCTGATCTAAGCAAAACAATGCGGCCTTTTCTCAAACTTGGGGAGTAATGGAAGGCCGGATTTCTCACTCAACATCGACATATTGAGGTTGACCAAAATTCTAAAAATGTTGATGTTAGCACCAGGTGAATTTTCTCATACACTAAAATGGGTTGTTATTTGACGTTTTGTGCTATTTGACGTGTTGGTTGTATCAAGCAAAATAATGTATGAAATAAATTAAAACTTGAAAGTTATATAAAACTTAAAAGAATGACCCTCCATTTCCCGGGGCCCGCTACGTAGATGAAACAGATACCGATAACGCCACTCACTTTCGAATCGTCTGTTTTGAACCAAAATCACTCCCGCGCTCCGTTTTACTCCATGAGGAACCATGCTAATGACACAGTGTGGTCGTAATACGCCCTAAATAAGCTCCAATAATACGCTCTACATAAACGCGCTAAATGAAATATTTAAAATTGCAAAAAACGTAAAAGGTGATGACATATAACGCCAAAAAATTATCGCAATTGCATTTCCAATTAATTTTTGTGAGCATTAAGGCTGGCGACAGAGCACTAGTTAGCACTAGTTCTGCTAAAAATTTTAACTTACAATCTTAAAAGCTCTGACGGACACTTTATACACGAGCCATCAAGGGGCTTTGTCACACGCTCCCTGTATCTCAGAAACTGAAAGGAGTAGAAAATTAATTTTTGCATTTGCTGACAATCATTCATTCTGATACGATAAGACATTGATAAGGGGACGATAGACGTTGAAATTTTTTTATTTATTTCTTGAGTTTGAAACATGAAAATTTGTATAAATATTCCTCTTAACATTACTATATAAAATACCATTAAATTTTTTTCAATTTTGCTATAATTTTGTATATATTTTTTAATTTAATTTTTTTTTTATCAAAAATTTAAAAATGCTCCTTGCGAGACATTTGTTCACATTTTTGATTAATATTTTGCATTATGATCACTCAAAAACACATTATGAACAAATTTGGGTATTCATTTTTAAATCCCTTAGAAAGGCAATTTTTTAAAAATATTTTTCTGCATTGAGACTTAATTTTCATCATTTAATTAGGTTCTTATTCACTTTTAATTACCTTAATGAAGTCCAATTATAAAATGCATACCCAGTTTCATTAAAAAGTATGAAAGGTGTCTTCTTGCCAAATTGCATGCATCTCAAACAAAAATTAAGACGCATGGAGCATTTTAAAAATGTAAAACCTTCGAAAATTCCGGTTCGAAAAAAATGCATTTAACCTTTTGCTTGCGGGTGGGACAGCGTTCATCCCAAACGAAGAACCTCCCAAAAAGACAGATATTTGACATACCCTATCCCAAACAGTTCGTTCCGCCTTTGCAGGCATTGGCGTCCATGGAAATCGTCGACAGAAACATTGCACCTGCTGCAGCAGCGAAATGTTTGGGATAGGGTATATCAAATACCTGTCTTTTTGGGAGGTTCTTCGTTTGGGATGGACGCTGTCCCACCCGTAAGCAAAAGGTTAAATGTATAAAATAATGTTATATATTTAAAAAAAAAACTTTTTTTAGTCGATTTTTGCTCATTTCAACGTCCACCATCCCCTTAATTTAGTTTATTTTACCCCCAGCCAAGTTTATGTATCAATGCGTTAAAAATAGTATATATTGTTTTTCTATAAAATTTTCACTTTTGCACCTAAACTCTAAAGCAGACTAATAACATTAGTTTAATATTCGTAATAAAGTAAAGTTAATATTCGTCATGTTGTGTATTCCACTGCCACTCTTTAAAAAAGACACAGAAAATTGTGACTTATCAAATTCTAAATAACCGTACTGACTATTCGAAATATTTCAAACGTCGTATTTATCAGTTTTTCTTTCAAATACGGCGTCTTGAAATTAAATTTCTACAGGGAAGGAAGAAAAAAATCAGTTTACACAGTTCAAATTCGGTTTGTTGAGTATCAAAAAAAAAAAAAAAAGAAGAAAAAAATCAGCAACGAAGGAAAAACAATCTATATAAAGAGGAAAATTATAACATTCAAAACCTATGATCATGACTATTCAAAAATTTCGACATTCGAGGAAAAACGAACTCGAAAAAAAAAACCAAATTCTTCAGCTTTGCAAAAAGTGTCCACCATAAAAATGATTGAGATAAAAAACTATCAGCAAGTTTATCAAACATCATGAGCATAGAGAGGAAAAGTTATAGAATGCATTGCATTTCCTGATAAACTTGGCAAACTTTCCTCTTTGATCCAAAGCAGTTTTTTTCTGCAATGTAAGGACGATCTCGATTTTGGGTGCTTCGGTAGTTGATTTTAGACACATACAATTTCAAAGTTTGTTAAAATTAAATGCTAAATTCTTTCATATAAATTTTTTTTCGGTGGTGTATTTTCAGAAAAATAGGGGATCTAAATTTTTATAGTCCCTTGAGCAAAGTAAGTTTAATTAGAAAAAGTTGCGCTGTACAGTAACTAGTGTATCTGACGTGTGCAACACATGACTTTCCCTGCATACACGAATTAATTTTCTCTTTCTTTCTTTTACAATTCATTAAACTGAGCTTAATTGCACAAAATAACACGGATAATTATTTGAAATGACGCTCAATTCATAGTTTTTATTCAATTTTCGTTTCACTTGGCGATATGGCAGAAAAACTAAAATATCTCGAGAACGGTTAGCTATATTTATGGGGTGTTTTATTCTTTTCGTCGTCAAAAATTATATATAAAACAGGCATTTAATGGCTCTTTTTTCCGAATTTTACAAAATCTATTCAGAATCAGGGTTGCCCACGAGAGATTTATCTATCACATTTCGTGTAATTTGGTTAATCAGTTTTTCAACTAGTGGATACATACGGTTTTTGCGAACCATGCCGCAAAAACAGAGAGGCTCTTTTCTTCCGAATCGCAGCAAAATATAATCAGCACCAGGGTAACCTACAAGTGACTTATCTACCAAATTTTGTGAAATTGGGTTAATAACTTTTTTCAGCTAAAGTGGATACATATATTGCACAGACACGCAGGCATAGATGATACGCAAAAAATAGTTTTTCCGGGTACTAAATTGCTCGAAACGTGTAAATTCGAAACGATTCCAATAATTTCTCTCTGCTTTATTATGTATATTGTAGGGAAAGCAAACACGCCATGCAATTATCTACAATATTCGATGAGTTATTGCTTATTAAAAAATCTGATGTGGGCAACACATGACTTTCCTTATATAATGCAATGAATTTACTATTTTCACAGTTAAAAAAATGTTATTCTTATAGCAGATACTTATATTCTTTCTAAGATATTGAATTTTTCGTCAATTAGTCGTCATTTTCATTGATTTAGTGTCATTTTTATCAATTTGGCGAGATTTTTGTTAATTTGGCAACAATTAAAAATGTCGCCAAGTTGGCGATATTCCGCCAAATTCGTCGCCAAAATCTCGCCAAGCGTTATGGACGGAGAAATAAGTTATTCTTACAGCAGATAAATGACTATTGGCGTTCAAATACAAAAGTATCACTCAAAGTATATTTTTTCATGAATGAAACGAGCTAGATCCACGAGAATAATGTCACCAAATTTATCGCATGGTATTACATATGAAAAGTGAACATGTTTATCAATAGGAAATATGTTTTTTTTTTATTTTATACAACTTTTTGATAATTTTTTTGAAAAATGTGCAATATCTCGAGAACGGTTCATGTTAACGTTCTAAAATTTATGTCAATCGTTTTCTAATGAAAAATTACATAAGAAATGACTATTTGCGCAACTTTATTAGCGGTTTTGAGTTTTTGATGATTTTTTCAAAATTTCACTCGAAAATTTAAGGGGGTTCTGAACATTCGATTGCGTATAAAAAAATCTGATGTGGGCAACACATGACTTTCCTTATATAATGCAATGAATTTACTACTTTTACAGTTAAAAAAAAAGTTTATTCTTATAGTAGATGCTTATATTCTTTCCAAGATATTGAATTTTCTTCAATGAGTCGTCATTTTCATTGATTTAGCGTCGTTTTTATCCATTTGGCGAGATTTTCGTTAATTTGGCAACATTTGAAAAAGTCGCCAAGTTGGCGACATTCCGCCAAATTCGTCGCCAAAATTTCGTCAAGCGTTATGGACGAAGAAATAAGTTATTCTTACAGCAGATAAATGACTATTGGCGTTCAAATACAAAAGTATCACTCAAAGTATATTTTTTCATGAATGAAACGAGCTAGATCCACGAGAATAATGTCACCAAATTTATCGCATGGTATTACATATGAAAAGTGAACATGTTTATCAATAGGAAATATGTTTTTTTTTTATTTTATACAACTTTTTGATAATTTTTTTGAAAAATGTGCAATATCTCGAGAACGGTTCATGTTAACGTTCTAAAATTTATGTCAATCGTTTTCTAATGAAAAATTACATAAGAAATGACTATTTGCGCAACTTTATTAGCGGTTTTGAGTTTTTGATGATTTTTTCAAAATTTCACTCGAAAATTTAAGGGGGTTCTGAACATTCGATTGCGTATAAAAAAATCTGATGTGGGCAACACATGACTTTCCTTATATAATGCAATGAATTTACTACTTTTACAGTTAAAAAAAAAGTTTATTCTTATAGTAGATGCTTATATTCTTTCCAAGATATTGAATTTTCTTCAATGAGTCGTCATTTTCATTGATTTAGCGTCGTTTTTATCCATTTGGCGAGATTTTCGTTAATTTGGCAACATTTGAAAAAGTCGCCAAGTTGGCGACATTCCGCCAAATTCGTCGCCAAAATTTCGTCAAGCGTTATGGACGAAGAAATAAGTTATTCTTACAGCAGATAAATGACTATAGGCGTTCAAATACAAAAGTATTACTCAAACTATCTTTCTTCATGAATGGAACGAGCTAGATCCACGAGAATGATGTCGCCAAATTTATCGCATGCTATTACATATGAAAAGTGAACATGTTTCTCAATAGCAAATATTTTCTTTTTATTTATATGACTTTTTGATAATTTTTTTGAAAAATGTGCAATATCTCGGGAACGGTTCATGTTAGCGTTCTAAAATTTATGTCTAATTTTTTTATGTCAATCGTTTTCTAATGAAAAATTACATAAGAAATGTCTATTTGCGTAACTTTATTAGCGGTTTTGATTTTTTTGACTATTTTTTTAAAATTTCACTCGAAAATTTAGGGGAGTTCTGAATATTCGATTGCATATAAAAACAATAGGCTTCCAGTGTTTACGGATTGTGATTTTTGTAGCAAATTTCGTTCAAATCTGTCCATTCGTTCGTCAGTTATCGTCTCCACAGACTCACTGACACACATACTTTCACACACACACACAGACATCAGTTCAAAAATGTTTGATTCGTGATCAGAGATGCTTGAAACGTGCTCTCCCGTCGAAAACTCGAATTCGAATTTTCGACCCTGTCACAATACTTTCCTTATACATTATGTATATAGAGAAAGTAACAATAGGTTTCCAGTGTTTACGGATTGTGATTTTTGTACCAAATTTCGTTCGAATCGGTCCATTCGTTCGTCAGTTATCGTCTCCACAGACTCACTGACACACACACAGACAGACATCACTTCAAAAATGTTTGATTCGTAATCAGGGATGCTTGAAACGTGCTCTCCCGTCGAAAACTCGAATTCGAATTTTCGACCCCATCACAATACTTTCCTTATACATTATGTATATAAGGAAAGTAAAAAGCTGATGTGAGCAGCACATGACTTTACTTATATAATTCGATTAATTTACTACTTTTATAGTAAAAAAATAATGTATAAATTCCACGTTACTGTGTTTTTATCGTTGAATTGTACATTTGGCGATTTTCCAGGTTGACAACATATAAAAATATGATGTGTGCAGCACATGACTTTCCCTGCAGACTTAAATTCATATTTTCTTTATTTCTTTAATAATTCATTAGATTGAGTTTAATTGCGACAAATAACACTAAATTTGCATTTTTAATTCAATTTTTGTTTTTATTTGGTAATTGGACATTTTTCCGATAGCGGCGTAACAAAAATGCAAGAAATCTCATATCTTGAGAACGGTTAGTCCTAAAGTATAATGGAGTGTGTTATATTCTTTTCCTCGTGAAAAATTGCGTATAAAGCAAGAATTTAATTGATACATTTCAGCATACGTAGTATGTTTTTTTTTTATTTTGGCGATTTTTGCGGACCATTTCGTAAAAAGAGGCAGGTTGTTATTTTCCAAATCGTACCAAAATCGAATCAGCACCAGAGTGTCTCACAAGTAACTTATATACGTGGGTGCGGTAGCTCACTGGTCAGCGCGCGGGAATTGCACTCGGTAGACCCGGGTTCGATTCCCTCCGCTGGAAAAATAAAAAACTGCCGCCGTGTTCACGCGGAGTACGATCACGCTAAACATGTGGGTCCGTAAGTCCTCAGGGGTGCGAAACTAAAACCTGTAAACCGAGAGGTAGGCCAGGTCCGCACTGTTGTCTCCAAGTAACTTATATACCAAATAATGTGGAATTTGGTCAATTAGTATTTTAGCTAGGGTGGATACATGAAATTTTTGAGGGCCATTTCGTAAAAAAAGGCGGGTTCTTCTTTCCCGAATGGTACCAAATTATAATCAGCACCATAGTATCCAACAAGCAACTTATCTACCAAATTTTGTGAAATTTGGTAAATTAGTATTTTAGGTAGAGCGGAAAAATGAAATATTTACGGGCCATTTCGCAATAAAAGGCGGGTTCTGTTTTTACGAATCGTACCAAAAAATAATCAGCACCAGGGGTCATATCCAAGTGACTTACCTACCAAATATTATGAAATTCGGTCCATTAGTTTTTGAGTTAGAGTGGATACATACATTGCACAGACACGCAGACGAGACAGACAGACATACACACACAGACGTCACGATAAAAATAGTTTTTTCGTATTCTAGAGGTCTCGAAACGTGTAGATCCGTCGAAAACTCGAGTTGCGATTTTCGACATGATTCCAATACTTTCCCTATACATTACCATGTATTGCAGGGAAAGTAAAACTATTTCAAAGTACCCAATGAACTTATATTTCACGCAACTCTAAATAAACAATTATCAATATTAATAGCATCCTCAATAAGCGATATAGTCCATATATTAAAATATTTTAATAAATAATTCATCAATTAGGCATCATTTTCATTAATTTATCGTCATTTTTGCAATTTTGATGATATTTTTGTCAATCTGGGGCGAAATATCGCCAAGTTGGCGATATTTTGCTAGATTATTCATCAAGTCCGCCAAATGCATCACCAAGTGTTACAGACAAACAGAAGAGCATTTATTTGTATGCCAGTCATTTGACGGAAATCTGAATTTGCAAAATATTACTTCCCATTTGGCCTTATTTTTTATCAATTTGGCGACATTTTTGTCAGTTTCGCAACATTTAAAATAACCACAAAGTTGTCGACGTCCCGCTAAATTTCTCGCCAAGCGTTACAGACGGACGGACTATTCTTATAGTTTACTCTTATGTTCTTTCCAAGATATTGAACTTTCATCAATTAGTCATTATTTTCATCGATTTAACGTCATTTTTATCAATTTGGCGACATTTACGTTAATTTGGCAAAATTTAAAATGCCGTCAAGTTGGCGACATTTCGCCAAAATCTCGCCAAGCGTTATGGACGGAGAAATAAGTTATTCTTATAGCAGATAAATGATTATTGGAGTCCTAATACAAAAGTATTGCCCAAAGTATCTTTTCTCATGAATGGAACGAGCTAGATCCACGAGAATGATGTCACCCAATTTATCGCAGGATATTACTTATGAAAAGTGAACATGTTTCTGAATAGGTAATACTTTTTTTTTATTTTACATGATTTTTTTGATAATTTTCTTGAAAAAAATGTGCAATATCTCGAGAACGGTTCATGCTAGCGTTATAAAATTTGTGTCAATCGCTTTCTAATGAAAAATTACATAAGAAATGATAATGTACGTAACTTTATTTTTTGTTTTAATTTTTTGACGATTTTTTTTTCAAAATTTCTCTCGAAAAAAAATAGACTTCCAGTATTCACGGATTGTAATTTTTGTATTAGATTTCGTTCGAATTGCTCCATTCGTTCGTGAGATATCGTCTTCACAGACTCACTGACACACACAGACATCATATCAAAATCCTTTGATCTGTGTTCAGGGATTTGAAACGTGTTCTCCGGTCGAAAACTCGAATTCGAATTTTCGACCCTGTCACAATTCTTTCCTTATGCATTATACTATATATATAAGGAAAGTAAAAATCGAGAATTTTTTCTCTACAAATACAGTGTTAGCTGCAAATAACATTGCGTCGATACGTTTTATTCGACGTCTGATTTTAATTTAGAGTCTACCTCTATAACACAAATCAATAATCGAGAAAAAAAATCGTCGAATAGAGATCAAATTCTAGTCCAATTTTCCCTATTTCGACAGTTTTTAAATTCCTTTCAATACGTGGTAATGTATAGGGGATATATTGCAATCGTGTCGAAAATCGCAATACGAGTTTTCGACAAATCTACACGTTTTCAGCACTCTAGAACTCGTAAAAAACTATTTTTAACGTCTGTGTGTGTGTGTCTGTCTGTGCAATGTATGTATCCACTCTAGCTGAAAAACTAATTGACCAAATTTTGCAAAATTCGGTGCATAAATCACTTGTGGGTCACCCTGGTGCTGATTACATTTTGGTGCGCTTCGGAGAACAAGAACTTGCTTTTATTTGCAAAATGGCCCGCAAAAATCGTCAAAATTTGAAATAAAAGTCTACGTATGCTCAAATGTATCCATTAAATGCGTAATTTACGTAATTTTTGACGACAAAAAGACTAAGACCAACCTCACACATTTAAGGCTATCCGCTCTCGAGATATTTTAGTTTATCGAATTTTATCAAGTCACCTTTGAAAATATGGAATACACTCATGAGAATAATATTGGAGAAATAACTCGAGAGCAGCTAGAAAGTTTAAATTTAGCATGATGTTACCTTTTGCGGTACATATTAATTCTTTGGGTTTAAAACCTTATCGGTTAGAACGCCTTGGGCCCATGTACTCGAATAGTACTCGTTTATGGGAAATAACTCGAAGACAAGAGAAGCTAGAAAGTCCGAATTTAGTATGTCGTTGTCTTTAGTGGGATATTTTAATACTTTGGATTTTGAACATTATCAGGTTAACCCGTCTTGGACCATAGGTTCTTTAAGAACAACTTAAACACCGGAGCAGCTAGAAAATCCAAATTTAGCGTGTCGTTATATTTTGTGATCTATTTTAACTTTTTGAATTTTGAACCTTATTGGGCTGGCACGTCTTAGGTCCGCTATAGAAATGTACTCGTTTTGGAGGAATACTAACAACTCCCGCTACGCGAGAGTCCACGAGGCGAGCTCCGGGGGCTGCTAAGCGTCAGCGAACAAGGCGTGAAGCCCTAATAGCCGTATTACGCCTGCGCTGCAGGATGCGAACACCGGTGTTTAGAGAGCAGCAGCAAACTGAGAGCAAAGCTTCAGAAGCGAGCTCTGGTGGTTATCCAGCGTTATCGAGTATGAGACAGAGCCCCCTGGAAGGGGGGAGGACGTGTAAGCTTTTAATTATGAGATAGGTACCATTTTAAACTCTAGCAAAAATTTCTTATAAAGAATCTTGAATTTTGTGTTGTTACGTGGATGATTATTATAGTGAGAAATACAACGACCCTCTGTTCTAAACAATGGACTGAAACCGAAGATCAAACTAACACAAGTATTATGAACAAGAAAAGTAGAATTCCTCTGTGCCCTAACATGACAGCCCATAATTGACTTTCGACAGTTCGTTAATAGCTTCTTTTCTACTTTGGCTTTCATCGTTAGAAACGGTTCCTTTCACGTGGTTCCATGCGAGCTTCCATGGAAAATCGTGTCACGATATCCGGAAATACAAAGAAAGAAATATTAAAATACCCTAAGTAATATTTTGAAATAATGCAATCAATACTAAAATTTCTTGATACATAAAATAAAAACAAAATCAGCGTCAAATTTTGCATAGATTATAAAAAATACTCAATGCAAGAATATTCGAGTAAAAAAAAAAAAAAAACGATTATAAAATCATTCAAACGCCGCTTATTTTTCTTTTTAATTCCCCTATATAGTATAAGTAAAGGAAAAGTATTGTGATGAGGGTAAGAAGTGCGATTGTAGAATTTTGATGGATCTACATGTTATGAGCGTCCATGAATAATACGATTCAGAAAATTTTCAATGTTGCCTGTATGGCTAAGTCTATGGCCACGATATCCCACGAATTAATTTAGCTAATTGAAAGAAATTTAGTACGATTAGTTTAATCGATAAAGTTTATCGATTTTCGTAAAGGTCGACTTATATGAAAGTCGACAATTGTTCGAACTTTTTCTCTTAGAAAACTAAAAAATAAATTATGTTAAAAATTGCTACAGAGATAGTACTTTTGTGTATTATTTTTTATTTAAAGCAAATGACATAATTTACTGAACGTTACATACTCCATTCTTAAGATATTGCACATTTTTATCTTAAATGAAAATATCTGAAGTGTGAGATTCCACTTGAATTATTCAAAGGGACTCTTTATTTCAGAAAACTTGCATCATAACAGTTACAGTACAAATGGGTAAAATCCACTTAAAAGTAAAAAAAACAATTTTTAGCTATCATAATATACGACTCAAAATAAAACCGTAGGGCGCCCATAAAAGAATGGTATTTGGACATTAGCAGAATTTTAAGGAACAATAGAAGTGATAACGTAGAAATGGCATAAAAATGGCGGATTGTTAAATCAAAATTGTCAAAAGAAAATTTCAATGAATTGAATGAAATTCTTATACATATTAATTCCATATTATTACTTCTAATGTTCCTGAAAATTCTGTTAATGTCCAAATACGATACTTTTAAGGGCGCCCCACGGTTTTATTTTGAGTAGAATATGACCAAGAATATTGTGATAGAAAAAAATTATTTTCTTATTTTTTAATGCATTTTACTAAAACAGTGCAACTTAAAAAATATTTTTTTTTATAATATTTTATTTTAAAAAGAAGATCGTGAAAACCGGACGAGTATATTGACATTAAAAAAAAAAATCTGATGTGAGCAGCACTGACTTTCCCTGCAGACCCAAATTTATTTTCTCTTTATTTCTTTAATAATTGAGTTTAAATAAAATTATTGAGAGAATTATCACTATTAAATTGAGTTTAATTGCACAAAATAACACTGAATTAATTTAATTCAAATTTTGTTTTTATTTGGTAACTGGAAATTTTTTCAAAAGCGGCGTAACAAAAATACAAAAAACTCATATGTCGAGAACGGTTAGTCCTAGATTACTGGGATTGGTCTTATTCTTTTCCGCGTCAAAAATTACGTATAGAACTCGCATTTTATTGATATATTTGAGCACACGTAGTCTTTTATTTTAGCTTTTCGCGATTTTTGTGGGCCATTTCGTAAAAAAATGCTGATTCTACTTTTCAAAAATCGTACCAAAATCTAATCAGAACCAAGTTAACTTATAAGTGACTTACCTATCAAATTTTATGAAATTTGGCCAATTAGTTTTTTAGCTAAGAGTGGATACAGCGATTGATTTTTGCGGGCCTTTTCGCAAAAAAAGGCTAGTTCTTTCATACCGAACCGTACCAAAATTTAATCAGCACCAGGGTCACCCACAAGGGACTTACCTACCAAATTTTATGAAATTCGGTCCATTAATTTTTGAGTTAGAGTGGATGCATGCATTGCATAGACACACACACACAGACGTCACGTTAAAAATAGTTTTTTCGTGTTCTAGAGGTCCCAAAACGTGTAGATCCGTCGAAAACTCGAGTTGTGATTGGTAAGATTCCAATACTTTACATTACCATGTATTGCAGGGAAAGTAAAGCTAAGTTATTGTTGATATTGCTTTCCCTGCAATATATGGTAATGTAAAGGGAAAGTATGGGAATCATGTCGAAAATCGCAACTCGAGTTTTCGACGTATCTACACGCTTTGACATCTCTAGAATACGAAAAAAACATTTTTAGCATGACGTCTGTGTGTGTGTCTGTCTGTGCAATGTATATATCTATTCTAACTAAAAAACTAATTGACCAAATTTCATAAAATTTGGTACGTTTAGTGGGTGAGCCTGGCACTGATTAGATTTTGGTACGATTCAGGATAAAAGAACCTGCTTTTTTTGTGAAATGGCCCGCAAAAATGGCCTGTATTCACACTAGCTGAAAAATTAAGACCAAATTTTACAAAATTTGGTAGATACCAAATTTTACAAAATTTGGTAGATAAGTCACTTGTGAGTTACTCTGGTGCTGATTAAGTTTTGGTACGATTCGGAAAAAAATAACCTGCCTTTTTTTGCGAAATGGCCCGAAAAAAATCGTCAAAATCCAAAATAAAAGACTACGTATGCCCAAATATATCCATTAAATGCTTGTTCTATACGTAATTTTTGACGATGAAAAGAATAAGACCAAACTTTTATACTAGGACTAGCCGTTCTCGAGATATTTTAGTTTTTTCGCATTTTCGCTACGCCACCTTTGAAAATAAGTCCAGTTGCCAAATGAAAACGAAAACTGAATTAAAAGTGCAAATTCAGTGTCAATTAAAATAATTATGGGTGTTATTTTATGCAATTAAACTCAATTATTGAAGAAATAAAGAGAACGTGAATGAGTCTGCAGGGAAAGTCATGTGCTGCCCACATCAGATTTTTGTTTATCTCTAAAGAGATATGGCTGCTATTTGACAATGATTTAAGTTTCGATTTTAAAGACAAGTCTGCTGTTTTGGGGAGATCTTTAATAACCTATCCATGGAAGGACTTTGTAATACTACATTCGAGCTTTAAAGTAAGTTCAGGAGTCCTTAAAACGTACTTATCTGCTAAAATCTCAAATACGAAAATGTTTGGAAAAAAATACTTTTTCTAAGAAAGTACAAATTCCTCTAATTTCATTGTGCAATTCAGAAGATAATAAAGTTAGAAGTATGTATTGAAATTTTATTTCTCATGTACTGGATCAGCAGTTTTCATAAGCCCCTCGGGGGAGCCACGGCGTATTTCTAAGGGGCTACGAATGGATAATTTTTGCCGATTGTATTATATTTTCTCGATAAACCAACCAATCAGAAAGCATGGCCATTTTATTGGCATTCAATTTCAGAATGAAACTTCGAATGAATGAATGATTCTAAACTGAAACAGAGTTCAAGGTTTAGAGAAAAGGGGGACCACAGAGGTAAATAAAATTTAGAAGTGGGCCATGGGTGAAAAAAGGTTAAGAAACACTGTAATACATTGACTATCCTGATTTGAAAAAAAAAAAAAAAATCACAGGAACATTTGGGAGAGTTTCGGAATCTTTGACCGCGTTTATCAATTGGATTCTAGTATTCACCGATTGTAAAAGTCGTGCAAATTTTATTCGAACAGTAGCGTTGCCAGATAAAAGTAACGGACAGGGGAGAGGGGGAGAGACAATAAAAATTTTATTTCCCCTTTCACCAAACTTCAATGGGTTCCTACACTATAAAACATCCTGCAATCTTTGTTTATTTTTATTTCAGCTAATTTGTTGATAATTTTGCAAACTATCAGAAAAGCCGCAATTACAGGCGTTCATGAAAATCCCAGCTTCATTTCTGAAATATTCAACTAATTATCGTCTGCTAAAGCGTTATTTTTGTATATATATATATACTATCATAACTATAAGAAACCTTACTCCCCATTACGGGCAGCTGATTCTTCTGAAACTTTCAGCAACATGCCTGCAAATGTTTTACAGTGTAGGGGTCTTATGACGCCCTCCCCCCCCCACCCCCACCTGATGACGTCGCTGCATCAAAAAAAATTCGTTGGTGAGATGTAACACGTCCACAAACTCGCAGACACGCACAATCATACACAGGCATCATCTCGAAAACGTTCCATTCCAGTTCAGAAATGATGATAATATGTAAATTCGTCGAAAACTCAGATTCGATTTCTAAACCTCGTTGCAATACTTTTTCCCTATACATTTCCTATGTATCTATGGAAACTATAATATTCAAACTGAATTAAAAATAATAATCAGAAAATTTTCAAGAATCTACGGAAGTCAAATCAACAGTAGTTTGTAATCAGTAGTAAAAAGGTTTCTAATCATTCACAATAAACTGTTGAACTTGCCTGGCCGGTTTTCCGAACACTACCCGACTAAAAAACTAAGTGGCAAATCAGTATCAACAAACTTTATTTTGAGCATTGGTTTTGGGGGGGGACTAAAAAGTGACGTCACTTGTCTCATTTCGAGTAGGACGCAGCGTTGCCATTAGACCGTATACGAACTCGTATTCAATTTGCTTTCAATCAAACTCTGCAGAGCGTGTCGACTCGCAGGGTGGCCTACAGCGTTCCAATCGTTCGATGCACCCCTGAGAAAAAAAAAAAATATCCGATACTCAGATAAATTTCCCATCATTTCTTATTCTACCCTCAAGAATTTTTACAAATTGAAACGGAGAACTTTATCGGGAGTCATTTATTTCGCGAAAATATATATGCGTAGATATGAAAATGAAATTCTTGTATAAGTTCTTCCAATTTTTTTGTCGAAATTGGAAATGAAAACGAGATCCTGGACGTGTTTCGGTATATCTGCAGGAGTAAATATCCCACAAGCGAGACGGGAAAACATGAGTGAGAAAATATAACGGATTTGGACTATCGGGAAAATGTAAAGGATATCGATGAGAGAAAACTCGCCGTTGCTCCGTTTTTGCAATCACTGCTGGAAATTGCATATGTAGGAAGAAATGAGTTGAGATGTAAAATATTAGCAATGAAAAATAAATGGTATGTTCGGAAATCATCCAATCAATGCATTTGATTCTTTGCAAAGTATAACGGGGGAGGTAGAATGAAGCAAATTTTGAGATAATAGGGGTTTTAAGAAAAACTTGAGCAACATATAAAAGCACAAATAACACAATAATTCAACATATAGCTGTTTTGAGGATACGCTGGATCCCCTTCATCAGTGGAAGAGAACCAACAAAGCTGTTGGTTCCAAGTTTTTCTTATTCTTCGCACGGAGTATTGTACTTATGGATATCTGGGTTTTATGACTTTCCTTTCCCTACATGCATAAATAAATAGGGAAAATATCGTGACCTATTTTTTAGTCGAAAATTCGAGTTCTCAGCAGATTTACCTTTTTTAAGCATCCTTGAACTCGAGTAGAAAGAATTTGAAGTGGTGTTTGTATGTGTGTGTGTATTCGTGAGTCTGTGAATACTATATATCAAGCCAATATATGACCATCTCCAATGTAATCTGATAATCAAATGTTTAGCTATCTTGGGGTACCTGAGCTACAGACCTCTGAAAATCAGGGTTTATCGCATCAAAAGACACATCAAATATACACTTGTCAGCTACAGATTCAGCTTGGAGACTTAGAGCGGCGGAAGGCTGCCACATTTCAAAAATACTGATATTTCTTCTTTCACTTGATATTTCTTTTAATACTGGTATCCCAGTTGTTTTAATTAAAATAACAAAAAATTAGTTTTTATTTTCTGTACCGGTCATGAATGCCCTAGGTGGACAACATAAAAACTTCTGCAAACGTAGCATGAACATTTCCAAGTAATCTTGATTACCTACAAATGATTTTTAAAAAGGATAAACTTACTTCGCCATAATATCTCATTTATTTTATCTTATCTACACAAAGCACAATAACATACAGTTTTCGCTATGTACAAGGAATGTACTTCAACACCATATAATACAATATATTGAATATTAGGCTGGATCACTTCCATTATAACATTCTATGCTTGATTCAAAGAGACAGCAAGAAGAGAAATGAGTTTCTCCAACACACAAACACAACTGAAAAAATGCATAAATGTATCCAATGTTTCAACATAATATCAGCAAGACATGCTTCACTGAGTGAAAAATCTTGACCAATCCTATTTATTGCTACAATTTTAACGCTCAGAAACAAAACAAAAAGAAAAGTATCACATGGAGATCGATTACAACTCTGGAATGACACACTGTGAGATTTTATGTACAAGAAAATGTATGGAATGAAGGAACTGTTAGCCACCGTGCTCCTTTAAGATGCTGGGTATTCAAAAGTAGTATGCTACAAAAACTTAACATACCTTGAATATGGAAATGAATTGGATTTGTTTATGACAAGTGTTCAAAAATAATTATGGACGCCGAACTCCCTTATAAGTAGATGAATGAAAATATATATAGAGGAGGTTTGATACATTCACAAAATTTCCAAACAAATGACACCGTATATTCTATAAATATTTTTAAAATGTAATTTTGTATAGGACAATCATGTGATCTAAATCTAAAAAATAAAAGACCACTAGATTCTTCCGAGTTTAAATTTGAAGATTTTAAAATGTTTAGATTTGAAGATTTGAAGATGTTTACTGCTAAGAGAAAATCTGTTATTTCCTTTCTTAGGTTTTTATTTTTTCCAAGGAAATTTTGCAAGTTTCTATAGTGATGAGTTTTTGTCATATGATTAATGCTTTAAATTTTCGCATTTCTCTGTATTTGTTTCAATGTAAAACTTAACCGAATGGTATTTCTTTGCAAATTCAAATAAGCATTTTTTTTTTTTTTTTTAATGTATCAAACCACCCCAACACATGCCTCAAATCTGACTATGGGGGAGGTTTGAATATGACAGTTGGTTGTTGTAACTATTATAGTTTGAAGAAATTTAATGAATTACAAACAATTATTTTATGAAAGTAAAAATATAGTTTATAATTCATGCTATATTATTTAAATTAAATTCAAAAGAAGAAACATGGTAAAAAATCTGTATCAAACCTCCTTTACTATGCACTTTCAGAGCATTACTAAATCATGTAGTAATACCAGTTGCACAAAAATTCACAGTTACAGTTGGGACTAAAGAATATAAAAAACAAAACATATAAGCACTGGCAGAACAGGACATAATGGTTAAATACCTACACACGAACCTTAGCTGAAATATATAGTTTCGTTTGAAACAGAAACATGGTACATTTGTATTTACATTCAATTGAAAGTTTAACACCATTAACTAATACATAAAATAAATTTCAAAGCATACATTTAAAATTTTCTTGACCTAATACAAAGGTAAATAAGAATATTTTAATTTTCAATATAAATACTTATTTTTAAAAAATAATAATAATCAAAGAAAAAACAACATTTAAAACCTTATTGTGATCTTAAAGAATAATTTAAGTTTCACTTCAGGAGGTACCTAGACACTTGCCTTTGTCATCAAAATCTACCCTCCATATTTTTATTTTTTCATATTATTGTATAAGATACTGCACTCCCCCAAAGTTTTAAAATATTACATTTTGAAAGAATTTTAATGCTTTAAATTCCCCTAAAGACATTACATACCATTTTAGAAGTATGTCCATCTGTGTATGTCTGTGAGATGTGGACACGATATTCAAGAATAAATGCATAAATCACCATGAAACCTCATATTTAAAAAGTTTATGCAAAATACTATAAATAGGGAATAGAATTCTTTTAGTAATTTGCATAATTAGAACCCACGTTATTAAAATTTAAGATTTTTATTTTAGTCTTTTATTTTGGTGCCAAGAACCTTTTCTATGTAATGGTGTAGTAGTAACAATAGTAATAGAGCTGATTGACATATAAATATTATAAACAAAATCTATTAAAACATTGCATACCACTAACATAACACCTCTAAGACAAACTCATGTGACTATAGCCATAAAACCCACCCTCTTTAAACCAGGTGTGTGGTTAACTGACTTTATCAATCACTGTAGAGGTTCACAAAATTGCAATAGATAACAAGTTTTCTTGCTACCAATGCAGTTATCAACTATTTTGTGCTAAAAAAGGATAAAATGAATCCACTAATGCTGGTCGCTGCAATGGAAGACTGTTCCTAGCTAATATGAACATTTTACAGTCATGGAGACTGAAAAATTCTATTATCATTTAAATCATTTTGATATAAACAGATCCTGAACGATATGGAATATGTATGTATAAGATAATTCAGTAGAACATCTCAATTCAGATTTTTATAAGGAAGTGACTTGTGAAAGGTTGAGTTTCTGGGTACCCCTTGAATGAAATAAAAAAATGTATTGAAATTACATCACAAAAACTGACAGAATTGTGTGTTTTCATGCTTAATTATTTTAAAGGAAATAAATATTTATATGAAAATAGAATAAAACTTTCTCGGTGTCTTTCATGCTTTTAAAACTAACCCTTTGAGAAGATTTGTTTTAAAATGGAATTTTGTAAAAATGGTAGCCAAATAGAATGCATATATAAAAGGGCTCAAATAGAAAAAGTTTTGCATGAAAATATGAAAAAGCAACTGATTTGTCAAAATAAAAATACATCAATACTTAAATAAAAGAAAATCTAATGAGGAAAACTAAATTAATATTTTAAAAATTATTTTGGATATATTTTTATTGAGATAAGATGTAGAAAAATATCCCAATTGCAACTGTTTCAGATGCAAAATATTATTTTTTTAAAATAAGTTAAATATTACACTTCTTTCATTGACATCCCTTTCAAACATTTAAAAAATGTCAAAATTTGACATTTAAACTTTTATATCGTAATACATAAACCAATATAAAAAAAACAAATGCTCCTAAAAACTTAAAATTAAAATATACAATCACATATTTCCTAAACAATATAAAAATTAGATTTCTCAGTTGATTATTTAGGATGAGCTATACAAAATATGATTTTCACAGACTAAAGTGAGACACAATACTTTTATAGTAAAGTAATATTTGTTCTATTGACATGATTTTAATCATTACACCTAAATTAGACACCAACTATTATTAGGAATTGTGTTTAAAAATAAAATATTACACTTAACATACAGACTAATCCTAAAATACAATTTTCAGTGTTATTCTTTATGCAAGTTCTGTTGATCTATACAAAATTTAATTATTTTATTCTTACAATATGATACTTAATTACAGCAAAATTCTTCAAGATTTAATTAGAATGCATTGAGAAAATTTTTAAAGAAATTGTAACAGCAAATTACTTAACATTCCATAAACTAGATGCAAAAAGAAATTTAAAACTTCATATTTTCAACTGTTAAACGAACTGTGACAACATTTAATTTTTCATTTCGCCAACCCAATTCCTAAATACTTTTTATTTTCTTTATTTATTTATCATTATTGTCAAATGCAGTGTTCTGTCAAATTTTAATTTCATTCTGAAATTGAAATATTTTTTAATACAAATTCCCAAATTCTAAAGACTTTGCTACCACCTAAAGACTACAAGAAAAGTCATGTTATGGGATGTTTGTGTTTTCTTATTTTATTTCTTTTCATCAAATTACACCCCTCCCCCCCCCCCCTCCTTTTTTTTAACTCAACTACCCAATAGTTAAAAAAAAATATGAAATAAAAGTGTAATCAATTGATGGAGAAATTACAAATGTTAGAACATAAGGAGGAAGATGAATGTATATTTCTAAAAATCTATTCGAAACTTACAATCTTTGAGCTTGGAAAGTTACAATCTTTGACTTATGCATCAGTAGAAATAATAATAATCACATTTTCACCAAATCTTAGTATAAGTAAAATACTTTTGCAAACTGCAAAAAAATGCAATCAATAGGATTTGTTGAACAAATACTGAAAAGAAAAATAGTAATATAAGAAAATAATCTTTAAGACAACAGTTTTAAGAAAAACCATATTTTACTTATTTCATTATCACAAAAGAAAACATGAGATGTATGTACAGAGAATTTTTGGCAAATCTAGATCCTATTAAAGCTACAGAGTTATTAACATATCCTATCCTATTAAAGCTACAGAGTTATATATTACTATTTCCTTGCATTCCAGACAACTGTATTTCCCAAGTGACCATCCACTGGAATTTTTTTTTTTTTTACTCATCCAAATCATATGTTTCATCTTTAATTAAAAATAATAATAATCAAGACATTTTTTATTGATCACAGTTGTTTGTAATTGTTATATAAAAATTAAGCTATTAGAGAAATGTTAACGAAAATGAGCTGACATTTTTTAGAATAACACATATGCAAATTAATCAAACTTTACAATTTCATCCAATGAAAGTTTAAATGTGGTTATATAATGTGATTGTGGCTGAAATAACTGAACCGATTATAGTTATTCTATTTGTATTTTAACTTTATTTGTTACTTTTATAAAATTTTTATTACTTTTATAAAATACTTTAAAAAATTAAAACTTTCCACTAAAATTGCAGTTTCTAATAAATAGTTAAAAAAAAAAGAGTCAATTTCTTCAAATCCTTCCTTTGTTAGATGCAGCTTAGCTACTTTAACAGATTGAAACTATTGAAATCCATTATCACCTTTATAGTTAATAGTTAATGTATATCACTTATGCACTTGTATACATACATTCAATAAATAAATGAAATTTCACTTTGCATAAAAACTTGATGCTTCTTACAATTTCTGAAAATCCAGACTATCTTCAAATTCAATATTTTTTTCCCAGATTGCCAAAGTTTTTCTGTACATCACACTCTAACAAACCTCAAGTTTAACATGCTAAAACTGTTAAATGGTCCGTGTCTACAAATATTGTTCCAGTGTGCATGCATGCACATAAAATATAAACAAGTTTAAATATTTAATGGCATATATCAAATTGTTCAAAATCTATCACACTTTTACCATTTATTTATAATCGCATTAATGTACTCAATTTATGTACTATTTTTATACAGCACGGCTCATGTTTATTCACGTAAATTATACTTTTACTACATAACTTCATTTATTATTTTAAATGCTGTGTGAACAGTTGACTCGCTAAAAATATAATGCCTTCTATTTCAAAATTCTGCATTTTCAAATTAAAAAGACAAATTTTTATTAATAACAGATTACAATTTTGGGGGTTACAGAAACTAGCTTGCTCCAATGCCTTGCTTTCGACTTGTTCCCTAAATATCCTTAAAGCCACAATGAAAATATTTAATTTTAAAAAGCTCTATCATTTTGGATATATATGTAATACTGGCCTTAATTTTCTTTTCCTCTTAATGCTTATTTCATAGTAATTTAACCTCTTTTAAAATTCACTTTATATTTATAAAATAGCATTTTTTTTTAAACACATAAAATTTTCCCGATTTTTACATATTTGTATTATATATACATTCACCGCCAGATCCCTTAAAAAAAATTTCTATTGGAACCAAACAATTTTTTCCCCTCATATATTATCCTTTTTTGGTGCATACTTTAAGCTTAGATATATTAGTACATGGGTAAATGGTATTTTCTATATTTTTTTATTAACTTTACAAAATAGGTGTCATAGTCTTCAAAAACATTTTTTTGCACTGCAGGGTCGTTGTTTTACTTACATTTAATTCACCCCCCCCCCCCCCATTTCAAATAATTGCTTTATTATCATACCATCTTAGTTAACATTTACTATCAAAATTTCCTATTTAAGGAAAATGAACTATTTTGAGTCCAAAAATGTACTTCCAGTCAATAAAACTGTTTATTTTATAGTAGAATTATGTAACCATTTATAAATAAAAAAATATTTATTCATTTTTTGGAACATATAAATGTTTTTAAATAATATAAATATTGATGCAACATATGTTTTTTTAAGCAACTCTTTTCCAAGGATATTATATGCACAGAAAAACAAGTTACTGGTTTTACTAAAAAATATTTCCACTGAACCAACTGACAAAAAGTTAACCCATGTATCAGACTATAATATCCTCATGGGAATTTATCTTTCAAGAATTTATCTATAATACGAAATGAAAATTATTACATTTTCTTATCTAGGTTCAAATAGATTCTGACTGCTCAAAAATTTCAGTTTGTTTCAGACAGTACAGACTGCAGAGGAATATGAGTTAAACTATAATGAATATTAAAACATGACTAAATCACCAGTTCCTGTTTATAAATAATCTAATAAGAAAATATGAAATAAGTACAGCTATTATTTAAGTACACTCACAGTGAATCTTAAACATGCAAAATACATCATAGCATCTTACATCTGTACTTTAACAACAAACCTGTACACATTTTAAACAACTACAGCTAATACAACAAGCAACAAAAGGTGGACAAAAATTAATTTAAACGCTACAAAATTTTTAAAGTAAAGGCAAGAATTGTAAGAATCATAAGTTTATTCGTTGTTGAAGAATAATTTTTTAACCTGTACACTTAGACTTAATGGATAATCTGGATGAAACTTGCAAATTTTAAATTAAAATCAACAAAATAAGGGTATATATAAAGTAATTAACTACCATTAAACATGGTACATTCCATAGATTTATCTATTTCATAATATCACCAATATATATATTATAACTTTCATAACATCATTATTATAAGTTATTAAGCTTAAAATATTATTTTGCTTCGAAAGATCTACACATTAAAATATATCCTATTAAATTTTTTATTATATCTGACTTACATTTTCATACCTTTAAAATTATAATCTTAAATTTTATATGCAAATATTTGCCATCCCAATCTTAAGTTAAAATTCCATCTTAACACTCCTTTTTTCAGAAATATGATTTAATCAAACATGCAGTAAAAAGAAAAGAGAAATATTTAAAGTAACAAAATTGTAATATGATTGGTATTTTATACAATTATAATATATATAATTCTTTGATTTTCAACAATACATAAAACATAACAGATGCGAGAAAGACATTCTCTAACAAAATTATGTTCAGTGATTATGACTAAAAGTAAAAAGGATGAAGTGGAGTTGAGGTTACTCGACTGCAAGGTATTGTCGTCGATTCATCAAACAGCAGTGACTGTCAGGGTCTGATTAAAGCACAGGCCTCCAGGGCAGCAGTCCTTAGCCCCCAATTTTTAGGGGCCACTAAATTTTGTGTGTGTTAAAATATTCTAATCAGAAATAATTATTTAATTATTTAAATAATATAAACTGATAGTCAGTTTTTATTTTAAATTTTGAAATAATGTGTGTTAATAGTTTTAAATATTATACATCTTTTAAAGTTTTGCTTTTAAATAAAAAGTTCTACATATACAAAAGTGCCTTCGGGACAGTGGTCCTAAACTTCCAAATTTGCTTAGGGATGTTTCTTTGCATGTATTTGGTATGCTGTGAGTGTATGGGGGCCCCAATTAACACCAGCCCTGGGCCCCACATTGGCTTAATCAGGCCCTGATGACTGCTATTTGTACAACTTACAATTTCTGGAACACTGATTTTTAGTATTTTATCCACAGCAGCATGGCTGAAGAGTGAAGTGGACATGTTTCAATAGTTCCCTTATATTTATATCAATACATTTATAATTCTAATTTGATCATGATGATTTTATTATATACGATGATTTTATTATTACAATTTTAATACTTTTCATGATGATTTTATTATTACAATTTTAATACTTGGTTGAGAGTGTTTGCTTGTGCTTGTATTTAGAACTTTTAAATAATAAATATTTAGACATTTATAATTAAAAATGCTTTTATTTGCATTTAGAGGATGAACTAAGCGAAATATGTTACTAAAATATGAAACTGTGTTTGCTTTAAGTGAACTGTTGTATACAAAAAGTATTTTAATTATAATATCATATATTGACTTGAAATATATTGACATCATATATTGACATCATATATTGACATCATATATAGACTTGAAAATATGGCATATTAGCCATCTTATCACATAACTATGGATTATTAAACAAAAAATATTAAAAGTCAAATTAGTTGTTATATCTTTTGTTTCACACAGTGGCTTTTTACTTTGAAATATAACCTCAGTTGGGCAACCTCAACTGTACTTTAATTAGTAAAAGTCATCTTGAAACCTTTAGAAGCAGAAATAAACATTTGTTTTTCTTTTTTTAATTTTAAAATGTGTGTGTTTACAGAATAAAAGCCTACGAAACACAGTGCAATTTAAAAAATTAATTTCATATTATGATTTCAACCCCTTCAAAACTTAGCTATATAATTCACACTTTGTGAAACATAATCATTTAAAACATTGAGATTATCCATTAAGCATTTTTTGTCTCTCTTTTACAAATATATACACATTGAATTTCACATGTCAATACTCCTTGAACTTTCGAAACAGAAGCATAAACTAAATAAATGTACATTAAATAGAGGAGAAATAATAAATAACACTGATAATTGCACAAATTTGGCACCTTATTCTTGACAGAAAATACAAGCACATAAAAAGATTATAATAGCTATTAATTATCTTAAAATTATCCATCCACCTTATTAAGAGTAAAGAATAAATTATGTCAATTTCAAATGTTGAATGAATGAGCACATAAATGGATTTAACATTTTTTTAGAATATATAAGAACATCAAAGCACTCTGCGTACATAGAAAAAGTTTGTCTTGCCCTGAATCAGAATTTTGAATTTCAACTCTTTTTTTTCATATCGGTTATTTTCCCCATAATGTATCCATAACTACCAACTTTCACATGTTGATACTGCTTAAACTTTTGAATATATGAAGAAACTAGAATGAATTACCCGGCGTTGCCTGTGTCCTAAATAACCAGGGGTACACAATCCCAATTGTGTACAATCCATGCAATGATCCCATCCCCAAATTATCCCCTTTCCTCTACATTTAAAATGTGTCCAATCCTAAGAAAGAAAAAATAAATAAAAGATTCAAAAGAAAATACTTTCTCTAGGAGAGTAGGAGAGTAAAAGAAGCTTCTGTGACTTTTAGCAAACTAAAACGAAAGGAAAAACAATCTGATAAAAATGCGGGTCATCAAAAATTTTAACATTTCATTCTCTTACAAAATTTATAATTAATGAATGGATGGGTTCGGGAAATATTTTTTTTTGTTTTCGAATGGTGTGTAATATTTAAAAGAGTTGCTGTTAAATTACAAGCTTTGGATTGATACTCAATTTCTTTATGCCATAATATAAAAAACAGGGACATTTAAACACATGTATATATTATTTTAAAATTCATGAAAATTTGTCTATTAATCTTATGGATACCATTTGAAATTTATTTGAAATAGAATTTTTTTTATCTTTCCGATGGTGCACGATGGAAACTCTGTGAAAATATTTTCTGTCACTAAGAAACTGATTTGTGTGAACAATGGGCTAAAACATAAGGTAACTAAAAAACTAATTTGAATTTTAAAAAAAATAATAATGCCGAGGTGCACCTGTGTATGCTGAGAAATGCCCGTGTACCAAATTTCAATGTTGTATGATGCTTAAATTTCCTGCTACAGACTGCACAGATATATTCTTTCATTATGCAAGAGTTGGCTAAATAAAATATCAAGAGATTCTACCATAATTTTGATTTATAGCCAAAATAGAATAAATCCCTATATTGAGAATATAAAACTTAGTAGTCTTAGTAATCAAAGAATAAAAGAGGACTAAAGTGTTAGGAAAGTAGAAAGAGTTTTCACCTCCTATAAAAGTTGAATAAGCAAAATTTTAAAATTCTACTTTTCAATAAAATTTATTAAACAAAAAAAAATTTAATTTAAAACTCCCTGGAATTTTTATTTTTAACAAAATATGGGTATTTAAGTGTTAAAGATCTGAATATTAAAGAATTTTTGCCAAAAGTAATAAAAAAAATTTAATTTTAATAGATCTTGGTGTTTTACTGAAGATTATGATAACTGACATAAGTTAGAAGTATTTGATGAAAATTGGGATTAATTAGTAGTACAAAATTGCACACAAATTAAATCCTAAGGGCAGTTACGCCAAATATGATGAAAACTTAAAATCAATTATGTCTTAAAATGTATTAAATGTCTAAAAATGTAAAAATGTATTAAAATGTATTATTATGTCTTATTATGTATTAAAACTTTATAATAACTATATCAAAAGAGAAATTTCACCTAGTACTGATTTTCTCATTATAAAATAATCATATTTATAAAAAATTATAGAGAAATACCAAAACCCATTCTGCATTTTCACAACACTAATGAAACAAGACAGCACATTTATGTATAGTTATTATAAAATTTGCAAAGCAATTTCTATGTAATGTATAAGAATTTCTTGGCAGTTGTGCACGTAGACAGTCAGAAGGATAGAAAAATTGTTCGTGGTAAAAGTAGTTCATGTAATCAGGGGAGTAAAAAAGTAGTGTAACTTATACGGTGTTTGAAGAGAAATGCAAAACCAGTTTGTAGTAAAAGTAATTTGTGTTAAGCATGCTTGACTTGGCATGTACAAAAAAATTGAGATTTTTTTTTTTTTTTTCAAATTTAAAAATTTGAATAATTTTTTTTTTTTTAAATTAAAATCTTTGAGAAAATGAAATATTTAAATATTTAAATAAAAAAAATTAAATGTAAAAGATTTTTTTTTAATTTACAACATTTTAAATTAGAAAATTTGTGCAAACTTTTAATAAATCTGAAAATATGTATGTTCTCTGAGACAGGAGGAAAGAAATTAAAAACATCAGGAGTCTTTTAAGGAAAATTGGAAAAATTAATAACTGTAATATGCCATTAGTGAAATATTTAAAAATGAAATTAATAGCATATTTTTTACTTTACTTGAATGTGTTTCCAGGGTTTGGACACTTTTTCTTTATACATAATGCAGTATAACAAGCAATAAGAATTTCTAAGTCTCAACAAGCAAAACAAGGATTCTACACATATTGTTAACCATTAAATACGAATAAATAAGCACTTTTTCAAGTAATATAACAAATAAATAAATATTTACTGGAATACACAAAATATATTTTTAAAAACATCTTCTATATGAGACAGAGATCAAATAAAATACACATAAAAATTTAACCACTTTTATGCCAAAAACTATTTTAAAAATATATAGTATATCTCTAGAATTGAATAGAATGTTGTGCTATGAGAACATGAGCAACATTGTAAATATTTAAAAAATTTTAATTTCGTGGACAGTGCAAACAAAAAAAATTTTAATTCGAGAGAGTACCAATTGACTTTCTTTTTTAATTTAGCATATGCAGCCCATTACAAAATATTTCAAAGTATAAATGAATTTCAGATCCTAAGCTTGATTTCACATGTAATAAAGTTCAGACATAATCTAACGAAAATGCTAATTTTGAAATATGAGGTTTCTAATTTGTTGCTGCTAAAGATTTGATAACATTTTACTTATTGTACTTTAATTTAATCACAATTAAGTTAAGTAAATTATAAAATTATCCATAACGAATTCAAAGTAAAATACAAATTACTGTTTAAGACCTTTATTTAAAATAACAAAGTTTAGATATTCAAAATTTCAAACCTTAACTAAACAATAGAGAAAATAAGCAGACACTAAAATAGTGTAGGAATGGTATTGCAACATAAAAAAATTGAACCTTTATGCTTCAATCTGAACTGCGTTGATATCATCAGATGTCAGTCAACTGGACATCCTGCTAAGTAATAAGCACAAGTTTAATTTTAATGTCATGTGATGTTTTTCTCAGCTCAGGATGGAACATAAAGTTTAACATTTTGAGCTCTGAGTATTTTAAATTTTTATGAATAGCCGTGACAGCTTTGTTGAATAACACACAATCACATATTTTGTCAGTGTTACATAAATCAAAATCGCTTTACAGTTTTAACTGACTTCCAATTGGTACCCTTGGATCAGGGTTGGACAGAAATTTATTTTGTAAGCAGAAAATGCAAAGTTACTTTTACATTTACAACACAGAGATTGTAATAGATAATGACATGACTTAATAACAAATTTAATGTTGTAAGAAACCTTCGAATTTTGAGTATGATTGAAACTTTTAAATATCATGCAACATAGTTCATAAATCTCATTTAAATTCAATGTTAAATATTTCCACATTGAACAATATTATGTCACATTTGAAGTATTGTATTAACATTTAGAATGAAGTAACACTGAAAAATTTCATTTATTATTATTTATTTATGATTTACTGTTATATAAGCTAAAGTAATGCAAGATTTATATCTTATATGAATAGATTACAACAGAATTTTCTTTATATTTTCTAAAGTTTCGTCATATTTTCTGATTCAAAACAGTGGTTTTCAACTATTTTGATCCACAAAGCCCTTTAAATGAAACATTTTCTTCCTAAACCCTTTTTACTAAAATATTTTTGCTGGGAACCTAACCTCTAGATCAGAATTTCTCAGAAAAATGTTCAATATTTCACTATCTAATGCATTCAGTAAAAATTCTCAATACTCTGATTGCATCTGTTGCTAATAGAATCACTTGCTCTCGGGCATTTTGTTAAGGAACTGTGTCATACAATTATATATTTGAAAACAATATGAGATGAAAACCATCATTACAGGAACAAGAAACACCAGATAGTAAGTAATCATTTGAAGATTCACCAACTGTCCCTGGTAGGGCTTCAAAGCAACTTTTAAAGTCAGTGCCCTGATGCCCTACCAGAAGAGATACATTGATATCCCTCTAATTTAGAGATCCAATATGCTCATGACAGTCATCACAGAAAGATGGCTAGCTAACTGCTTGTACATAGGTAAATTTAAACATGTAATTTTTCTAAAATTAAACTGTGTACAATCCTCCAGCTGTCCACAATTCTGTATTCCCTATCACCAACTTATTGGACGTAAATTAAGATGGATGCTATTGTATCCCATGTAGTTCAAGTAGTAGATCAGAGAGGCACCGACTCAAAGGTTGCTGATTTGAGCTCATGCAAAAGTTCATTTTTAAATGATTGCTTACTGGTGTTTCTTGTTCCTACATCAATTGATACATGACCAATTAAAAAATTTGTCATTATTACAGAACTTTTAATACAAACCATTTGAACCAGCTCTACAAACTCTCGAAGGGTTCATGAATCACCAGTTGTGAACCACTAGTTTGAAAGATATCCAACCCTGCTCTGATTATAAATAAAACAGTGCTCACAATAATCTCATTACATTACTTCAGTTCCCATAACTTTCTCTATGCACCGAAATAAGGCCACACAAGGTATCTTTCAGATTCAACTGAAGTTCGATACATCCTAGGTTTAATATTTGCAGAATATACAAACGAAGAATATTATCATACATGGAATGTCAGAATAGTAAGAGTGCATGCTCTGCATACAACAAATAATATTCTGCAGATCGTAATCCTCCTATGGACATGTTTTAAGTGACTAGACAAGGTTATTTTGTTTCTCAAATTCACTCCAAGCATCGTTGAGTTCCATAAAGATAAGTTTTGCTAAACTTTCATTCTCAGTGCCTACTTGCTGAAAAAGAAAGAATAGAATACATATCATTAATTGCATTCAAAATTTTAAATTTCTTATACATAACTTTTGACTCCTATACTTAAAATGCAAAAACCTCAATAATCAATGAAATATGTTTAACTCCAAATATAAATAAGATAATTAAAATATCTTAAAATGTAAATTTGCTTTAGTAACATGAGCTATAATATGATATATATATCTAACTGTAAATGAGTTTACAAGCTATAAATATAACTTGATAGCATTTCAATATTACCAATAAAATGTGTTTTATATAACATTAATTCTTGGACATTGTTCCTTTTTTTTTAATATATATAACTGAAAGCCTGTCTGTCAGTTTCTTTGTTTTATTTTTTCATATACGAATCTAATTTTTGATCAAATATTTTTTAATTTAAAATGATTATTTTTTACATTACAGCAAGTAACCATGCTCAAGTTTCAAAGCCCAAAAGTTGCCCAGAAATTAATTTTTAAAAAAAATGAAAAACCTCCATAGAAAAAACATTATGCAAATGATGATTCCTTAAAATTTATTTGAAAAAAATAATATTTTGATGTCTAGCAAATGGAAATTTATTCATTTTACTCTGCAGAAACATGCTATCAGCCAAATAAATGTTTTGGATAAAGCAGAAGATCTTTATTCAATTTACTCTATCTAAATAATAAAGAATTTTACTCTATCTAAATAATATTAGATAATTAGTTTAATAAATGAATAGCTGGAGTTGCACTGCTGATCGCCATTGTCTCATTTTAGGAAAGAAAATTCCATTTGATGATTATGAATTCTGCCAATGTCAAAGTCAAAAATTGTGGTATGCTAATTGTAATATGTACCACTATACTATTTATCTTTTCCAAAAATTGGAATTTGAAAATTTATAAATCAAAACAAATGTTTCAAATGGAATGTCAAAATAAAATTTAGCGAATAAAAACTATCTAGTGAAACAACATTTTATTTGATGAATAGATTTGGAAAACAATCAAAAATCCACAGCAACATCTGAATAGTATTGTTTTGAATTATAGTGCAATGGTATAAAATTAGATTCTGGAAATTATTTTATGCCTTGTTTCATTTTTGATAAAATATTTTCAAACTTCATATATTTCTGAATGATTTCAATTGGTTACTGCAATGGGATAAAAATACTACAGTAATATCTTTTGCAATTTATTTTAGCTGCCCCACTTCATATGATGAACAAATTTTCGATTTTTTGTAAACTGGCTTACAAAGAATCAAAATATAAAATAGTTATTTTAATCATAAAAACTTATTTTTTCATTTTGTTTATGGGTCAATTTGAAATTTTTTAATTACAATAAGATTTAGAATGCCATTAGAATTTCCACATTTTCTAAATCCTGAGTAATGTCAGATACATCTGCTAGTTTATAAACCAAAATTGCTGATATGGAAGTCATAACTTTATCAGTCTAAAATATATCAGTCTAAAATATCATAACTTTAAGAACTTATAGGTAATATAATACCAAATTTTCATTTAATTATACATACTATAAGCAAAATTCAATATATTAGCTTTTCATAACTTTATATCATAACTTTATCAGTCTAAAATATCATAACTTTAAGAACTTATAGGTAATATAATACCAAATTTTCATTTAATTATACATACTATAAGCAAAATTCAATATATTAGCTTTTCATAACTTTATATCATAACTTTATCAGTCTAAAATATCATAACTTTAAGAACTTATAGGTAATATAATACCAAATTTTCATTTAATTATACATACTATAAGCAAAATTCAATATATTAGCTTTTCATAACTTTATATCATAACTTTATCAGTCTAAAATATCATAACTTTAAGAACTTATATTTAATATAATACCAAATTTTCATTTAATTATACATACTATAAGCAAAATTCAATATATTAGCTTTTCATAACTTTATATCATAACTTTATCAGTCTAAAATATCATAACTTTAAGAACTTATAGGTAATATAATACCAAATTTTCATTTAATTATACATACTATAAGCAAAATTCAATATATTAGCTTTTCATAACTTTATATCATAACTTTATCAGTCTAAAATATCATAACTTTAAGAACTTATAGGTAATATAAAACCAAATTTTCATTTAATTATACATACTATAAGCAAAATTCAATATATTAGCTTTTCAGAAAAGAAATTCAAATTCATGTATTTTATGAAGTCAATTTCTATCAATGGTAAATTTATAAATGAGATCTATGTGCTAAACTAATTAAACTGAACTTATTATAACATCATTTAAATGCACAGACTGGATTCAACAACTTGAAATGGACCTCTATTTTGATTGGTATCTTGCATATCTATATATTACAAAAAAGAATTTCCTGAATTATATAAACTAAATAATTTTTTGTAGCATTATAAAAATTAAATACACAACTATGAAATAATTGAATAAAAGTTATTTCTTCAGTTCTGCACAGCACCTTTTAAATATGACAATTGATTGAAATTTGATAAAATTTTAAAAATATTATAATACTTTTTCTCTACGTAACAACTTTTTCGAGTGGATAACAACAACAATTTCTGTAAGACTTACTAAATGTAAATATATCATGATTCAGATGCATTTTAAAAGTAATAAAATATTATCAAATGATCTATTTGAAATCAAAATGCACATTTGCCGAGATGATGACATGGGCAAAATAAATTTTCTTAAAAATCATAATGTTTCCATATTTATATACCAGTCTATCAAATTAGAATGTATCTAATTTAATTTCAATCAGTTGAGTAATTTTGGAGAAAACAGTTAATGTTATAAAGTCTTCTATTGTCTTTCATTTTGTAATCAGTAATTCTCAATAATATACTGATTTTAAAGTTGGACAATGTGTTTCAGTTCTGGAGTGTTTCAGACATAAAAACTATATCTTCATGTACAATATATGTCACTTAAACAGCATAATAAAATTTCCTGACTTTTTCAAGTTCTCCAGATAGGCTTTTGAAGTTTTCGAGACAAAAAAGCTAAAAGAAAATTACAAAATTTAGCTAAACAGATAGAATAACCTCCTTATATTGTTCTTGCCTGGCAACAAGCAAAATATGCAAGAGCTTTTAAAAAATGCATACAGAAATGCAAACTAAAATTTTGAAATTTGTTGACTGTTCCAGCTTTTGGACTTGGTAAAACTCTGACTTTCTGATCCATTTTTCAAATTCCTTGATAATTGCAGTTGTTTCTTTTTTTACAGATAGAGAGGCAACACTGACATTTTTTATAAAGAGGCGATGAGGATTTCACTAAAACAGAGTTTCAGTATATTAAAAATGATAAGTGCAATTCATAACATTTGAAAAAAAAAAAAAACTTTGTTCACGCACCTTATCAGGATGAACAGCTAAACAGGCTTTCCTATAAAACTTTTTTACATCTGCAGGCGTGATAAGTTGGTGCATTCCACATTCAGACCACCTTGTACCTTCCCATAAGATAGTGTGCAAGGAGCACAAGAGGGCTCTAATGTTGCGTTCTTTGTGAGTAGTCCAGTCCATTATCTAATAACAAAGGCCAAAAATATGTAATACAAACACAGGGTGCCTACATCTCAAGCAGAAAAAAAAAAATAAGGCCTGTTCAAGGCAATTTTTTTTTTTATATAAGGCTACTTAGAACTTGGCAATACAATCAAAGAAAAATTAAACAAATATACATCAGAGAGAGAAAAAATGCAAGTATTATTAAATAAGTATTTTTAAAGAATATTAAATATATTCTTCTATAAACATCCTTTTAAATATATTTTTCTATACTAAACAGAAATAAATAGTATGGATACATGTCAACTAATTAAACTTTAAAATCGAAGACAACCAAATATAGGTTTAAAAGTCCTTTAATAAAATCTCCTTTCCTCGAAGTACAAAATTACATGGCCAAAGTGCTTTTAGGAATCACTATGCCCTTCATCAGTGGCATTTTTGCTTTTAAAGTTTAAACAGAAATAATTAATACTTCTCCTTTAAGTCTTCCATTTTTTCTTATTTATGTCCCCTAGTTCAATTTTCTTTTTTTCGACCGATTGGGTTATTACTTTCGGATACTTAATAATGTTAGGAATTTTGTTTTTAATCTAAACGTGTTTAGGGGTCTTATTTACATAGTCATTCTCTTTTAGTTATCCATTTTCCAATTGTTTAAGTTTGTGATATTCTTCTGTTCCAAATAGGCTCTATTCCATAGGTTTTGTGTTAAAAACGGCAAAAGTTCGTTCTTTTTAGGTTTTAGCAATTTACATTTATTTAAATTGGCTAATTTGCAATTCCATTTATTGCCCTTTTTATTCCCTTTAATTTGCTTCCAGATTTATTGTTCTCGGTTAAAAATTCATTAATTCATCGCAATTTTTCACTTTTATTCTATTTTCAGCTTCTTAAATATTTCAGAATCGTTCATATTTAAATTGTTGCCGAATTCATATATTCCAAATCGTTTCGCTTCATTTCTTTTAATTTTCGTCTGCTTTGAAATTTCAATTCTCTTCTTTAAAATTTCGAGTTTTTAATTGGTTGACTGTAATATTAAAATCGTCTGTCATTAATTATTTTATCGCTCATCGATAATTTTGTTTACAATCTGTGGCAGCGATGTTTCGCAGTATATAAGTAAAATAGCACGCTTTTTCGCGCTCTTCTCTTCTGGTCTTCCCTTTTGATTAGAATTTGATATGTGATACTTTCAAGTGGTAATTGCGCTACGGTGCGTGTGCGATTCATAATGGAACGAAATTTATTCAGTTTTTCAAATATTCTATTTTGGAATGCACCAGTATTTTGTCTACATACAGAGAACAAAAATCATTTTTAACGAGCCTCTGAAAATGTTGCATCTTCCATGACTGAATGGAGATGTTTAGAACACCTGTTTTCCACATCCTGTCTTCTAAATGTTGATTCAAGATGTTCCGTGATTTATGCGATGTCTGCCGAGGGAGGAAGTTTTGCTGGCAATTTGTTTATTTACCCGAGTTGTGCAGCTCTTTACATGAGGAATGGAATCAACATTTCCATGTCCAATAGATGGATATATGTTTTTGGTTTCCGTTCTGATGTCAGAAGTCCAGTGCTGCAGCTTGGAAAAATGATTTTTTATTGCTGGACGTCCAGCTGATTTGGAGAATCCCCCTTGGAGTCGGAATTCGTGAAGCGATCGTTTTTCCAGATTTCTACAGGACAGAAATAAGATCCTGTGCCATGGATTTTCCGCTTCTAGTTTTCCCTGGATCTGCAGCATGTTTGGTGATTCTGCCTCCCGCTGATTTCTGCCGTTCTTCTTGGACCCTTGGTGATATGTTTAAATTCTAATTTTTAATTGCTTCTGTCAGTTTGACATTTGTTTTAAAGTTTAAATTAAGTTGGCTACAATAAGACTCCCTTGACCTATATATTTTAGGTCACCTGAACCTGAGGTTATCTTTATATTTTGTTGAAATTCCCATTTGGCTACCTGGCGTTCTTTTTATTCTAAATTCTAGTTTTGGCAAATAATTGTATAATTTTAACATTGTAAACTTTAGATTTTATTCTAACGTTTTTGTTACCACTTTACGACTGGCCATTCAATTTATTTATTTATTGAAGATGTTTAATTTGATTTGCCTAGTTAATGAGATGTAAAATGTTTTGAAAATTCTTTTAAAATGAAGTTTAAAATTTTAATAAACGTTAGATTCTGAAAACTAAAAATCTGTGTTCTTTCTTTTTACTTTAATGAATTTTTTTATTTTTAGGAAAGTGCCATTTTTAATATTTTACAGGAGTACATATTTGTACACTTAGGGTAACTGGTCAATTGGTCCCCTTTCAGTTTATTTAAGAATTCAGTTTATTTTAGAATGTTTTCAGATGATTTTTAGGTTTTGAGAACTTTACAATGATAATTTGAGAACTTAGAAAATTTAGAGTGTTTTAGAATATCATAAAGCTCAAAATCATTTTCTTCCGGACATCACAATGCCCTTCATCAGTGGCATTTTTGCTTTTAAAGTTTAAACAGAAATAATTAATACTTCTCCTTTAAATCTTTCATTTTTTTTTATTTATGTCCCCTAGTTCAATTTTTTTTTCTTCGACCGATTGGCAAAGCAATGATGTAGCATGAAGACTCAGACACTTACTGAAAGATGAGTCATGGGTCCGTCACACACATCGCAATTATTTGCACAAATATTCAAGATGGACAAAAGAAATAGAAGAATTAAAAAATAGAGCCTTTTTAAGGGCTCTTACAAACAAAATGAAAAATCAGGCCTTTCTAAGAGTTTCTCAAGGTCCGTGGGAATGCAAATAACACTCTCTTCACAAAACTAGAAAACAAAAGTTTAAAATGCAACTTGTAGAATTGATATCATAAATTTAAAAAAAAAATATCTAGAAACTTAGAAACTCCTTAGAAATATTAGCAATACAGTAAGACTTCTTATGGAAACCACGTCCAAATAATAATCTGCTTCCAATCAAGGTCACTTATACTCGTAACTGACTGATCTATTAAGTTACAATAAATCAAAACAAATACATGTGCATCTGTACATCTTCGGCTCTAACCGAAAAGTTCTTTTCTTTCTTTTTTCTCTCTTAAATAGGTGGCGCTATGCACTACAGATACGCTATCATGCTCAACAAATTTGGCCATACATTATAAATTTATAAAAAAAACTTTGTGGGTTTAAAAGATATGCAAAATTTTGTAATAAATGTAGCAAACACTGAACTTTTTATTAGATGGCTTTTAAACTATCATTGTAGAAGAAGCAAAAATTTTTAAAATATTGGAACAAACCAAACTATTATAAATTTCTTTGCACAAAAGATAATTCATGTATACCTACACATACATATAATTTTCTTTCATATGCCCGTACTTTATTACAAAACCTTGAAAACAAGTATATTTACCTCCCAATTATAATTTTCCTATATAATAACACGAGTTAATAATCATTTCGTATCTGACATGTTTGACAATAATTGACCTCTTGAATTCAAAAATGCATTTAGAATTTTTCTTATCACATATATTTGTAGAAATTTTGATATTAAAATAATAAAAATGCAAAATTTAATATTATTTCAATGTTTACAAATCCCACAGGATTTAAAATTTTCGCTTAATAAAAGAAACATTTAACAATTTAAGTCTTCCTGCTTATACAAAAATTTTTTTAAAAGAATAAAAAAAAAAAATTATAAATAAGCAAGATTTATAGAGTCCAGTAGAAAAATCGGATGTAGGCAGCACATGACTTTTCTTGTAGACTCAAAGTCATTTTTTCTTTAAAAAAAATCGAAAATTAGAAAAATTTAGAAATTTAGAAAAAACCCTAAATTTTGCAAAATCAATTGGGGAAATTTAAGTCATGAAATAATTATTACCCTAATCATGGGCCATGTATAATAATTAACCTAATGTTATTAACATGTATATAATAAGACATGTAAATCAATCAAAAATTTTATTATGAATTTTCTACTCTGTTAAAATATTTCAATTTATTATTACAAGAAAATACTGATATTGAGATCACAATTTTATGAAAATATGTTCTATGTGTCTGTTTTACAGAAAGTAAATTGCAGTAAGCAAAAATTACCTTTAATCTTTCTGGGTCCATTTCTCTAGATAATTCTTCTCTTCTCATTTCAGCAATAGTTCTGGGCCCTTCACTCTTAGCTGTAAAACCAGAAAATCCTTGCCCCCCTATGAGATCTTGAAATTCATCACCATCTAATTTAGGTTTAGGGGCTAGAATAACAGTAATAACAAAATATAAGCAATGTATTATTGAAATGAGCCAATTTTGTTATGCAATTTATGTATTTAAACTTGCATTTCTATTGATTTATATTTTATTATTGTATGCATTTTGTTCTGTCATGTTGTTCTGTCAACTATGTACTTTCAGATCAAGTTAAGAAATCATGTCACCAACAAGGGTCAGTAAAATACACAAATACCAAAAAAATTACATATTGGTTTCTGTATTGAGATTGGCAGATACTTTTACTCATATCATGTCAACAACCTAACAGAATGATGACAAGCTTATATAAACCTCTGTGGGAAAATTCTGGAATAAGCACAGAACTAGCAAAGTTCTCTGCCAATCTACAAAATTTGAGAAGTTTCCAGTAGTTCACCAAAAATTGCCAAGTTGGCAATATTTCGACAAATTGTCACCAAGATCAAGCAATGCAGACCTTCAAATTATAACAAAGGTTTCCTCTTATGTTTTGTAATAATATGATGTCACTTCATTGCATACTTGCACGTTATTTCTGTCACATTTATTTCATGCTGAAATCCATACCCTAAGATGTTTCACATAAAAAATAGTTGATTAAAAGTGTCAGAAGCCCTCCCACTATACAGAAGGTCGTAATAAACAATACACACAAAGATTGCTTGAATTATATCTATATAATTATGGAAATTTTTATAAATTTATAAAAAAAAACATGCAATATCATGAAGAGTTCATGCCTGTATTCTAAAATGACAGGCATTTGTCTTTTCATGATAAATAGGTATAAAATGATCCTGAATGAATTAGCAATAATGCATCCAAAGCAAAATAATAATTTTTTTTTCAAGTTTCACCTCCAGCAAAACACCTTAAGTCTCTCTCTATGTCTGTCTGATTATTATTTTCAAACAATGAATATGTAGCAATAGAACTTACCTGCCCGATTAGAAGTTATCGCAAAATGAGAGCATTCTTGGTCTGATTTTCAGGAGTTTTTCAAATAATTAAAAATAATTTTTATTTTCTAAATAGGTAATAATCTTCCATAGAAATAGTCTTTTTATTAGACACTAACAACAATTTTTGGGGGTGCTAATTAGCCAAGAAAAATGCTGTATATAGTTACATATAGATAAATATGTGCATGGCTGCACAAGTTTTATTAGTGTAAATGATGATTTATAAAAATTTTCAGCTTGAAAGAAATTTTAATAAAGAAACGAATTAAAGGTTATACTGTCATACTGAAATAAATAAATGATTACCTCCTCCTTTTTTGCAACTATCACGATCCGCAAACACACTGGAAAAGTTAGTCCGATTATAGTCAGGCTTTAAATTGGGGGCTGCAGACTGGTTACCTGGTACCTGAAATGCAGAGTTTGCAGTTCCACCATAAGACTGGGGACGAGGGAAATTCTGAGGACTAGAATTTAAAAACTGACTCCCGGGTGCACCTGAGGCTATGTTTTCTGGAGGAGATTGTCTCTTCTCATTGCCAAATTTTACTTGTCCAAAAGAGCCTATGATAAAATGCATACATAAGCAATAAGCACAAAATAAAATAAAACCCTATAAAATAGCTTCAAAAATGAATATTTACAATAGATAGAACCATTAGTCTTTGAATTATATTGTTAGTATTTTACAAAATAAAAAGTCTTACTATTTCAGTCACAAGTAGCATCTACTTTGTGCTGTTTGTGACTTTTAAAATTAAGATATACTACATTGATTTCTATGTCCAAAGTTTTCAGATTGTAATTATTATGTAAGAATTTGGAGTGCCTTTTAAAGCAGACAATATGCTGTTTTGGAAATTGTGGTCAATATCTGGGAACATCTCCTCGGGAAATTATAAACAAAACTACATTTTCATAAAGAAAAAACTTTGTGCAAGAGATAGTAAAAAATATAGACAACATAATTAAGCACAAATTAAGATATGAGCATATAGTTGTTTCAGGAATACATTAGATTTCTTTTTTTCAGTACTAAAACCAAAAAACCTAAAGTCAAAATTAGCCAGAGGGGGTTATACCCCTCTGGTTAGTCATTAATGGGTATATACACCCTTTTGATTGTTTCATTTGTGCTCATTTTATCTTTTTGACTTTGGGCATTTTAATCTCTTTAGCACTGAGGAAGGGGATTCAATATATCTTAAAACAGCTATGTTGTGTATCCTAATTTGAACGTAATTACATTGCTTTTTTTTTTTACTTTAAAACTATATATTGTTTACAAACTTAAATTCATCACATATTTTTTCATCAATACAAAATACTATTCAAATTAAATAATTACTCATCAGACTTGTTGAAAAATTTCAATACTTAAAATAAAGTTATAATCTAACACACAGTAACGCACAAAAAATTAAATAAAAATTGTTTTTTGCTTTCAGTTTTGGACTAACTATCCAGCTGTTTTGTTCATGCTGAATCATCCTTTTATCAGAGCTATCATGTGCTAGACTTAACTAAAAGTTCATCAAAACTAGCAAATTTTCATATTTGAAAATTTGTCTCGAGTCTTTCTTATGAAACAAGGTATCCCATTACCCGTCATTTCACACATATGCAAAAGACTTCAAGACAGACAAATCCTCAATGTCTTCATATTGATACTTTATCCACTCATCAAACCTCCTCATAATCTGATCATTTTGCAAGTGCACATAAAAAGTTTTGAGATCAGTATCTGGATAATGTACTAAAAAATTCCTGAGCATGTTGCTATTGCATCATTTTCTAAGGAAAACAGCTGTACATTAACCACTATGATTTAAATGGACTTTAAAATAATTTTATATCTTGCCTTTTATCTCTCTCTCTTAGCATATATACAATAAATTTTGAAAAAGACTTATGATAGATATACAAAATTCACTTCGCCACTGATGAAGGGCATGGTGATGTTCGAAAGCGCTTTGGCTTTATAAATTTATGCACGTCGAAAAAAGGAGTTTTTATTAAATGACTTTTTAAACCTATTTTGGTTGCCTTTAATTTTAAAAGTTTATATTTTACTTTTATTTTTTATTCAATTTTTTTTTCACTATGGTCCTTCTCCCCCAAATCATTAGATTGCAAAAAATACACAAACCGAGATCAGCAAATGGATCTGCTTTAGCCAGCGCCTCTAAATTTGGAGTTGATGCATTTCGAGGTATTCCCCCAGGGGTCAATCTTTGACTGACAAATGGCTGTCCTCCAGAAGCAAATCCTGCTGTTGTAGAATTGTTTGTTGAATTTGTATGTTGATAGATGGAGTCCCAACTGCCCAATAGTGAGGAGTCTTGAGTCGCTGCTGCACTCATGTTAAATGCAGAGGCACTTGATGGTATATTTGATTTGTGCTGCAATAAAAATAAAAGTGGCACAAACAAAAAGTAACATGATTTTGTAAAATATAATAGTCAAAATAGATCATAAAATATGTCCAAACACTGAAAAGCAGAATGATAATATATATTGCCGTAGTACATTGTTGCCCGAGCTCAGGTACTCTTGTACAGAATCTCGTGGCTGTTAACTCCCATTTTCCACTATGCCATACAACACATAGATGCTAGTTACATATGCTCAGTATATAATATATTAGTTTGTTTAGCATATAATATGCTAGTTTTTTCAGGATTATATATAGCAGAATCCATATGCATTGCCAATCAGAATAATGTAACATTATGACATGTAAAAATGTAATTGGGTAAAAATGCTGCGAGAAAAAAAGTGGTGAGTAATCATCTATGCAAATCCTTTGCATAATATAACAGTAAAAAAGACCATAAAATATGCCCAAACATTGAAAAACAGAACAATAATATATTTTGCTTAAGTAAGTTGTTGTAAATTAAGTAAGTTGCCAAGCTCAGGTACTCCTGTACAGAATTTTGTGGCTGTTCATAGCTTACATTTTTTTACTATGCTACATAACACATAGACATCATTTATTATTACAGAAAAAAGAAAAAAATGAATTTGTACATGTGGGTAAAGTTCACATCAGTTGTTTTAATATGTAAAGAGTTTTTAATGTTTTATAAACCACAGTCCCCTTGATAATGATAAGTTGCTTTGCAGATTCTCTTTGTAATCATATATCAGACTGTAGACTTCATTCTCTATTACAAAAATTTCAAGTTGTAAAATATTAATAAATACACAATAGATCAAGTAAGAAATTGAAGGTATTAAATCAGATCTCTGTAAAACTGATAAACTTCTTTTATACCAAAAAGTATACTTAAGTAAGCCATTATTTTCACAGAATAGCAGAAATTTCAGAATATCATAAATTTACTACAAAATAATATAAATTCAATAGATTTTCAGCAAAACAAATTCAAGTGCATTATTATTATTATTATTATTTTTAACATTTTCAAATGCATGAAATACACAAAAGAAATTGCTAATCAAGAGGAAATATTTGATGTGGGCAACACATGACTTTCTCTGCACACTGCAAATAATTTCTTTCTTTCACAACTAAATAATCATTAATCATGTACAAGAACCAGTACAAAATGTTGGTGTTGATCCTTAGATCAAGAAACTACAGAAGAAATGGGGCAGTCTGGGAAAAGCTTCTAAAAGATGGTAGGCCCATACTGGGTTGTTGAACCATTGATGATGATGTTGAATTTTAAATTGAAATTTGATACTTTTGCTAGTGATGTCATGCAAATCAATTTCATTAAATTAACTGATATTTTGTGAAAAATTTATTTGGCAGAGAGGTATAGAAAAAATTGAGTCTCTGCTCAGCAATATAATTCATGTATTTAAACTAGTGAACAAATAATAACAATAATAATAATGAGTTTTTTTTATAATTTTTAAATTTTGAAATATTTGTTTAATTTTAAATATTGAATTTATTTTATTCATTTTTTAAATACTTTAATACTGTTTTTGTTAACTTTTAAATATATTAAATTAAAAAAATTATTTTTTAAATAGTTAAATTTTTTAATGAAAATGTTTATCTTCAGATAAATTTAAATACTTAAATTTTAAAATGTTGTTTATTTTTTAAATGAGTTGCATATTAAACAATTTTAATATGCTAGTTTGCCCAGCATCATAAATAGTAGAATCCATATGTATTGCCAATCAGAATAATTAAACATTACGACATGTTCACCATTGAGCAAAGATGCTCTAAGAAAAAATTATTGAGTAATCATCTATTTTGGGATAATGCATAGCAGTATCAGAGCTAACACTTCAGTATTGAAATAAAAGTCAGCTAGAAAATTTACCTGAGGAGTACTGTTAGCACTGACACTAGTTTTAGCATTCTCGAAGGCAGAATTGCTAGTTGAAGAAAAAATGTCAAACAGATCAGGCTGGTTGTTGGTTGCTTGGGAAGATGGGAACTTGGAGTTGTTTTGAAGTACAGAAAAGGGATCAGCATTGTTTGCATTAATGCTGGGAGCAGAAATGTTATCGGAGAATGCATCAAATCCATTATAATTGATTTCATTGTTATTGGTGCCTACATAAAGAGGAAAAAGATGAAACAAATTATTACAATTTTGAAAATAATTGTTAGCATTATAGCAAAGCTGCCTATGATATAATAAACTGGAATTAAGACTTTTAACAATATGTCGGGATTTTCTATAGAGATTTTATTCATAATTCCTTTTACTAAGGAACTTTTACCAAGCTTCACAAAACCATAAATAAAATTGTTTGCCAGGATGTTGGAAGAAACTGCCAGAAATTAGTAATCTCCTATGAAAAATGTGATTAAATGCTTTACATGAATTGCAATAGTACTTTATAAATTACCGTAATTTAAAACCAGTGGCAGTGGAATATTGTGAAATTTTCTGAAATAGTGCAACTCAAAAATCGTTATAATAGTTATTGAAATACAACCAATTAAAATATTATACTATAATGATACACAATCTGTATACACAATAGCTATCCATAACTAAATAACAGATATAGCATTAGCACTTACAATTATTTTTAGTTTATTAATTTTTTTATTACTTTGGCAAGTTATACATGTACAAAACAACAGCCTCAGCATGTCAGAATCAGATTATAGAGTTTATTTTTTTTCAGTTTTTTTATAATCAAAGTCTCTTATTGCTTCAGAGGGGAAAAAAGCCTTTTAGGTTAATTTTTACTTCTGTAGACATACTGTCATTGCATTTAAACAAGTCAACCCCATTGTGCTGCACTATGAATGTAAGTTTTAACTCTTCTAGAGCTGAAAATGACCTTACTCCACTTATATTTAAAGTGTACTATGGCTGACAGTTTCCTTACATTTACAAAATACAAAATACGTTTAGTTAAATTTTGTAAAACAGGAAGTTTTTTTTTTTTTTTCTTCTTACATCTTTTCGAGGTTTTGTTTCCTGAGCCCTGGACATACTTAGTTGGTCTAATGACTAAAATGACCCAGCTTACATCAAATTCATCAAAAGTAAAATCTCCTGGCAAAACTTGTTATTATCATAACCTATTCCACATTAAACTACATACACAGGATTGGAAATGAGGATTGATCAGAAATGATCGTTGGATTTCTCCTAAAACTCAGCATATTTCCAGCAGTTTTCTTTTTCTTTTCTTTTTTTTTTTTTGTGGATGAACATCATACTAGCATTATCTAAAAATTTGCATGCAATTTTCGTGTGTTTAGGCTATTTCAACGTATTTGAAGATGTGTTCAGAAAAGTATATACACTCAATGTATCTGGGGGTGAATTTTTGTTACCAAACTAATTGTTGCTTCTGGGATTTTGCTTTTACTTCAAGAAGTTACATAAAAATATTTTTTTCCTTTAATTCTTCCACACTAATAACTTTGGCCAACGGCCGTACCGTGCTGAAAACACCGGTTCTCGTTAGATCACCGAAGTCAAGCAGCATCGGGCGCGGTTAGTACTTGGTGGGTGACCACTTGGGAACACCGTGTGCTGTTGGCACATTTCGGACGCGGTAGCCCGGTGGTTTGCTCGCTGGATTTGCACGCTGCCACAACTGCCGCCGTGTTCATGCGGAGTACGATCACGTTAAACATGTGGGTCCGTAAGTCCTTCCGAGAGGTTGGTGGTAGGGGAAGGAGGGTACGGTCCCTGTGGATGCCTCCCCCACTGGGTTCCGGTCTAAATTGGGTGGCACTTCCCGGCCGTCCATACAGTTACCTTACACCTTTCTGGTAGGTCGGACGGTCTGGGTCATCAACATCAACACTAATAACTTTCCCGGCCATCCATTAAATTGCTCTGAGTCCTAGGACGAGTCGGGTGGTCTGGGCTTTTGACACTAATAACTTTGCAATATCCAATGTACAGGTATCTGATTGTTCGCTATAAGCAACATTATAAAACTTTTAATATTATAAAAATAATGTAGATCCAAAGTGACAGAGAAAAATTCTAAATAGCCAATACTTCACTACATCTGAACTTGCTATAAGTTTTCATATTTCATTTTCTCATATTTGATTAAAGCCTGCAAAAGTCTGAAGTTACTGCAACAAGTTCATCTAGGCACAACTTATTATTTCCCTTCCTACTTTCTTGTGTTTTGACTTTGACTGATTCAACATAAACAAACAGAAGCTCCTGCAAATGGTACAAAGGAATCCTAGTCCGAAAAGCTATAATTTTAAATATTGGTTTTAGAGCAAAAATGTTTTATAGAGTTCTAATTATTAGAACTTTTTACCCAAAATGCATACCAATCGTGGAATAATTTAACAACATTTGAGTTTTAATCATGTGAAAAGGGGAATGTATTGGCATAACAATCTTCCCCTTTCTGCTATTTCTATTTTGTTTCTTTTGATGGAAGAAAGTATGGTGGGGGACATTTTCTTTAACTCTAGATCAGGGCTTACTCTTATTATTTCTATTTATTTATTGTTGGGAGATAACAGGAAGTGGAAAACGTTGCTCTCTTAACAAAGGGCCAAGCAGAATGCTTTACTCATCATAAAATGGCAAGGAGGGTGCTGCTTTGATAACAAAAAGGCAGCCAGGGTCTGGCGCTCTTCTAAAATAGCCTAGGGCAGTGTTGCCCATACAAATTAAGAGCCCCCTATAAACATTTATCATGGGCCCATCCCTTCATATTTGATTTTCACCTTTATGTGATTTCTTCATGTCTTCTCCCACAAAAAAATATATTGGAGGTCTGATCTCCTCCACACACACACACACTTGAGTGATGTCCGTACCCTCCCACTTGAGTGGTGCCTATACCTCCCTCCTATAGTTCTACTGTTCTACTCTCCCTCCTGTTCTACCTGAGTGAAACTTTGGAGGGGTAATAGTGGCAATGTTTTATTTTTGTATGTTCTAGTGTTTAGGCTGTAATGTTATGTACTAAAGAAATTTTACCATTTCTTGTAAAATATTTTAGTTAATTTGTAGTATAATAAAATAAAAGTTGTTTTTCAATGATTCAATGCATGTTGCATTATTGTAATAATACTGTTTAATTAGCCCTTTCATATAAACAGTCATTTCAGCGACACTGTGCCATTCAGGTAACATGAATGTATTCCCTCATGAAAAAAAAAATATTAAATTATTAGAATTCTAAGAAACTCTGAGAAGATTTACCTTGAATAATGTTAACTATTTGCAAAAATGAGGTCAGTAAAATCCGATTACAGTAAAGCTATGATAAAGTTATCTCTAAAATTTTACACCTAAAGAGGAATTTCATTAAAAAAATTACATTTTTGCAAAATAATTACATAATGTTTACACAGTATGCATTAGAAATTATATGTTTGCATTGCTTACTTGAGTTGATGTGCAAAAAAATCTAGTGCTTTGATATTTTGCGCATTTTAAACACAAAAAAAACATGTGTCACCAAAATGATGTTTTTATAAAGTTTACAAGCATTAAAATTCCATTAAATCATGCTAAACAGCTCAATCATCTATTAGAAATCTTAAAAAACATTACCATGAACTAACCAAGAATCCAAGCAAAAATTTCTAGAAACTATGAATTTGAAATAAAAAATTTTGGAACCTGAAAATTGACAATTATCAGATATTCAGCCATTTCTATGAAAATTCTATGAAAAGTTCTAGAAAAAGCATGTAACTCGTGAAGTTTTCAGCCAATCTCTAACATTCAAGAACTCACTCAAACTTGCCAAGTAGGCAATATTTTGCTAAATTCATCACCAATATTACCAAATTTGTCACCAAGGTCATGTAACCTGAAAGTACAAATCATAACAATAGGCTCCTGTTAAGTATTTGAAACAATGGCACTTCTATAATATACTTCTGCTTCATTCGTGTTACATTTTTTTCATGATTTGCTCCATACCCTATGCTGTAAAATGTTTCACATCAATTGCACTACAAATATATAATTTGTAGTGCAAAAAATGTTGAAATTATGACAAACTTTTGCTCATAAAATTGTCAATTAAATAATTATTTTGAAGTCATAATTTTTATTGTTGAGCAAGAGCCAGAAGAAAATAAAGTTTTAAGAAGCCTATTCATTCAGTATTAAGTCCTCCAAAATTTATAAAAATATTAAAAAAATGGAATGTTTCTGCAAATTCTGCTGAGGGAAAATGCTTTATTAGCACTAAATATATGCTTAACTCATCTTGCAAATTGTCTCTTTTTTCTTGTGATATTCATTCAATTACAAGCAGGTATTTTTTAAACAATATTCAATATTATATAAAATAATTTATTTTTAAAAGTGCTTAATTACAAGCATTTTTTACATTTATTTTTGTCGTATAATATGTTTATATATTTAATAATTTATTTTTATACATATAATAAACTAGTAATTTATTTTTGTTATTTTTTAAAAAGATGGTAGAATGTTCCCCTTGAATTATCATCAGGTGTTGAAGGAAATACAATATAATATTTAATGTATTTTTCATTTATAATCAGTTTTTTTTTTCTTTCTTTTAATATTATATTTTATAATCTACTTTTTATAATACTAAACAGTAAATTATGTATGATTCTGATAAGGTTTAATAATTTTAAATTACTTCTCATACCTTTTGCATGCCTTATCATTCTTTTTATGCAATGCTTTAAAATTAGAATTTAAGATAAAAAAAACATTATAGACGCAATAGAATTTTTTTTAAGTTTTCAAAAGGAAGCATATTTAAGGAAAATAATAAATTGTAGCTCAACTGCAGATATAAGAAATTTTCAAAAATAAAATTTTTATATATTTTAGATTTAACCCTTTCGAGACAGGTGTCTCACTGGTGTACCAGTAGTGAATGTTACTCACAGCCGGGTGGCTCACATGTAAGCCGCTGCTTGAATTGGTTCTGAGGACAGGTGTCTCATAAATATGAGTTTGAAGTAATACTCATTAATTTAGTATTTTTAATGCTATTAGATGGAGCCCTATGTCCGCTACAGTTGAATTTATCATAAGTCTAAAATGTCGATCTTCGATTTATTCAAGTGTTTTGTATTTTTTATATTTTGGTTCGATGTGGAAGCCAGAACTGTGAGTAATACAAACAAACTAAGCTGGCTCTATAAATGTTGCAAGTGGTATAGACACATTCTTGTGTTTCGGGCTTGGCTGAATACTTTTATTTTTTAAAGATGAGAGTATTTCTATAGTTTTGGTATTCAGTCGTTTTGTATTTTTTGTGTTTTTCACAGCACATAGAGATATTTTGTGGAGCGTTTAAAAAAGAAATTAGTGATTTGCAAAAGCTAAAAGAAGGCATTTTTTATTCAAAGAAATCATTTGCATTATCAATTAACTTTTGAGGTATTCAGATGATAGTTACGGATTTTTTCCTTCTCAAAGAGTCGTAAAATGATAGTTTTGTGTAATGCATCGTCTTAGCAATGTAGTCTTTGCATGTATACCTGTTTTACAGATTATCATACAAAATCAAACTTTTAAACATAGTTACATGTTATTGCAAATAGTCTTTGCTGCATATTTTCTACTAATCTTTGTTTTCATTAATTATTGTGTTGATTAAAATTCCTAATTTTTTTTTTTTTTTCCTTAAATAGTTAATCAATGTAAATCAATTTTTTATGATCTTCATGTAATTCTCAAAAGAAAATATAACCCGAAAACTATGATATTTATGTACATGATTACTTCAATAGTCAGCTAATATTATGCAAATAAAAATGAAACAATTGAATTGAATTTTTTTTTTTTATTTGATTTTTTTAAGTTAGGCAAAAAGCTCTGTCCTCTGTGATCAGTGTATTTCAACCCTGCTCAGTCCTGAGCGAGTGTCCCAGACAGCAATGCCCCATAATGAAAGGGTTAAACCTTTTTTTAGCCTTGTTATATAATATATGTTTGACTGCAACTGTAATATAAGAATAAATACTTTTAAAAGTCACTAAACATATTATTCCAGCTAAAATATAATATAGAAAATAATTTCAAAATTTTCTGCTGCAAAAAATTCTCAGTTTCAAAATTTTCCAGAAAATCTGCATCTCTATCACCAATTAATAATAATATATTTAATTACAATATAACTAGAAGATTAAGATGAATACTTGAAATTATTAATGATACTACTAATAAAATATTTAGGATAGTGATCAATTTTACTGATCCATTTAAGATAATAAATGTGTAGATTACGGTACTTTTTATCAGAGAGTCTATGAATCCTATATAGCTGGTTTACAATGATGTTTCTAAACAATAGAATAGAATTACAAGAATGAAAGGAAAGAGCTTATTGATATTAAAGTTATAAGTATCTTTTCATCATATAAATTGGTTATAATATTTTCATTATGGGAATCCAAGTTAAAATTTAAAACTAAATAATTAACATTTTGACTATCTCTAGGCTCATTAGGGATTAATTCTAGGTTAGTAGGGTAAAAATCTATATTGATATGATTAGTATCATTAACAATAATACATATTAAATCACCAACATATCAAAAAATAATATAGATATTAGAGATAAGTTTGTTTTTATAATAATAAATATATAAGTTTTTTAAAATACAGCTACTGCACCCTCCTTGGGATATCCCTGATTTTTGTAAATATACGCTATTACCTTGAATTAAATAATTGTTGTATAATACAAAGTGTAGTAGCATAGGAAAGTTTTTTTAATTTAAAATGTACACTATTGGATGTATTATAATCATTATATAAAGAGATATAATAACTTTATATAAATCTTTAATATCTGTATTATTAAAAAGATCTTTAAAATCAAAGGTTTGGAAAGCAAGAATATGTGGTAGCTTGCTAGAGTAATCAAATAAATCAAAGCTGTTGTTTAAAATAAAATAACCAGAAGCATTATATTTAAGAGCATCATTAATTTTATTTAAACAGCTTAACAATGATTTACTAACAGTAATTGTAAAGGTGTTATGACCACAAGTAACAGTTCTAAACATGGAGGGGGAAGGGGGGGGGGGTATGAATCTTGGAAACCAAATTTACATAAAGAAATTTGTAAAATTTACAATTCATATTTAATTGGGCATATAATTTCAACATTTTAATTTTAATTCTTAGTGATTGATTATTAATGGGTTTAAAAATATCATATTTTAAATAATTTTGTAAATGACAACATTATTCTTTTTGCAAATAATGGCATAATTATTAGATACTTTATCAATTTACATTACAACAAAAAAATTTTGAAGGTCTTTAATAGCAGTAAGAAGCTTTTTAAAAGAATAATTAGGCTTTGTACTCTTTATGTTGATTATTATATTTTTAATAAGATTTAATACAGTGTACTTTCGCAGATAAAATGCTTCTACTGGTGTTGAATATGAAGAGGTTAGTTGGTATATAAATTTATCGAAGTCAATAGATAAAGACTAGAATAGAATTTTGGGATAATAGCAATTTTGAATATGAAATTTGGAACTTTGATACATAATATCCCTGAGAATATCTTCTTTAACTATACTCAGATTCCCAGTAATAATGTGTGCACAAGAAGTGTTTGCATAATGTGAATAAGTCATATCACTACATACACAAGAAGAGTGAAAATCAGAATTTAGAGATTTAGAAATTTCATTGTAATTAAATATAAATCTTCTAATTGGAAAATTGTACTTATAAGTTTTTTTAATGTTGATATTTCCAACAGGTGACAAGATTTATGTTTTTCAAATGTCATTAAAGTTAGTGGAATTAAGAATTGGATGTTTGAGTGAAATTACACAATAAGTATTTGTAATTGAAAGATTAGGAGATTTTATCGATATTATAATTTTAAAAAATGACCCAAGAAATTAGCAAGGGAAAAAAAATGTTTAAAATTCTCATTAATAAATTTTGATTTTAAAAAGTTAACATTAACAATATTTAATTTGCATTTTCTGACATTAAATGAGCAAGCTCTAATCAGCAGGGAAATTGAATGACTAATTATAATTATAGTGCAATTTCAATATATCAGCTTTGTAGTCAAGGGCGGAACTAAGTTTACTTTTTCCTTTATATCTTTTTTTTTATGAATAGATGCACATTTTCAAAATTGAAATAGATGTTTATAAAGAGAATAATTATTGGAGTGTGAATCGGGGTAAACAAATGAAAGCTGAATTTTGAATTGACTATTAATGGTGAGAACTGGGCCCTGGATTTATTTCTAAGATTTCAAAAATTTCAAAAGTCACATGGGAAAAGATATATTGTAAGTATATACCTAATAATGGTACGGATTGTGGATTGCTCAATAAGTCAAAGTTGCTGGGTGCACTCATGTCTCCATCCATGTCGAGCAGGTTAACTGGTGCAGTATTAGATGGAGTGTTAGAGGACAACAGTGGCTCACTGTTGCCCAAGTTCAGGAGATCTATTTCAGGCACTGGAGATGGGTTTGCAGGCAAGCCATCCATCATGCTTTGAGTGGGAGTGGGAGTTGTCGAGTGATCACTATCAGATCTATCATGATCTAACTGAAATTAAATTCAAAATAGCATGCAATAAATGCAAAGTGGTCACAGAAAATCTAAAAATCAGAATATCAAAGAATTTTGAAATTCTCTGATAATTTCAACACATTCATTTTTCCCTGAGTAGCAGGTTACCATACAAAATGACATAAATTTTTTACACCATCACAATTTCTGTCTAAAACAAAAGACTGTTTTGTAGATTAATATCAAGATTTGATGTTCAAGATTACTACAGGGAGATTCTAATTTTAAAAGATAACATCAGATTTAAAAAATAATTACAATTATTAGCCATCCAAATCTGATAAAAACATTATTCTGAAAATTCATTAACTTGATGTAAAAATGAACAAGATACGAAATCGTGAAATATTTTTCCCTATAAAGTAAATGTGCTTATCGCCCCTAAATAATCTAATTTCTGAGAAAATACAAAGAAATAGTAAAAAGGTATATTAAAACATGTGAAAAATTAAACCTAATAAGACAGAGAAATCATGAATAAAAATAGATTAAAATATTAAAGTGTCATATAATACAATATCAAGTCTGAAAAATAACTTTTCACCTTTAAACAAAATTATATAATACATAAATGAAATCTCCAAAGTATCCGCTTATAATTACAGTACAACCTTGAAAATCTAGTCATATAAATTTCGGAAACCTCCAAAATCCGGAATTTTTATTTCCATGTTTCTAATAGAAATCTCTAATTTCCAAACTTAAATTAAAATTAAAATAATTTAAGTTTGTGTATTTAAACAAAAAGTCAACAGTAAAATTTCAGTTCACAAATATCACGAAGCTCCAGAAAACTCATTCCTAGCATAAACATTCCACAAACACATAACATGAATCAGTACAGTTAGCAACATAAACAAAAACAATCTACCAGACAAAATAATGATTCCCTATTTCTGAAATTGGAAGTAGTTTGTGTATTGAAACAAAGAATCAAAGGTAAAATTTTGGTTTACAAACATCAAAACTTTAGAAAACTCATTCCTAATATAAACATTTATCATATCCATAATATTAATCCATAGCACTAATAACATAAACAAAAATAATCTAGGAAACAAAATAATAATCATCTATTTCAAAGAAGTTTGTGTATTTAAACAAAAAATAAACAGTAAAATCAAACAACTAAAAATAAACAGCAGTTACAAACATCTGCAAACCTGATGTTTGTGAACTAAAAATGCATTCCTAGGAGTGATTATTTCATCTTAAACAGATTTGGAGATTTTGAACAAAAGTGCTTTAACTACAGTGAAAATAGTTCAATTACATCAAATTACTATTATACATGCCTTAAGGACTAGTTTCCTTTTCACCAGATATTTTGCATTCTGATTATATATAACAAGTAAAACTCTCAACATATTTTAAAATATTTTGCTGTGTCAAAATGCACTAAGGTTAATAACCTTAAAACAATATAAGAAAATTTGAAGCAATGTACAATTAAATTTAAATCATAAAATTAACACTCTCAATACTCTAGAGTTACAGAGTTACAGGTGTAATCAGAACTTCATCATAAGAACACCTGTTAGCTGGCAGTTGACATGATTTGCACTCATCACAAAATTTTCAGTCTTTTTCAGCAACCTTCCAACATTGTCTTAAACACAAATCTTCTTTTTGTTCGTGCTTAAACTTATCTGAATATGTTTCAAAGTTTGTATAAAACTCAGGGAATTGAGATTCTGTATAACCATTTTCCTTTTCATTCAAAACAGCATGTGCTGTCAGGCAATGTAATTGTGTTACAGTATCTACTTGATCAGATATTTCTGTAAATTCTATTTGAAATCCAGTGTTGTGAAATTTATCTATGTCATTGTCTAAATTCAAATTAGTACTATTTCCATTTTCATTACTGCAATTTACATTACTAATAATTCCTTTATTTACCTGTAAATCAACTTTGTCAACTTCTACACTATTTAACTCATCATAAGCACTTAGCAATAGAAATAAATCATTAACAAGCTCATCAACCATTGCACAAGTGGTGATTATTCATGGGAAGATTCTATAGCTTAATTTATCCGAACATTTACTTAAAGGTACATTTACTAAAGGTGCTCTTATTTTTTGTCCAAATGCTGATTGAAGTTTACTGAATAGCAAGTATTCTTAAAATATTCGGGTACACAACTACTCCTAATTGTAAAAATCTGAGTGCCAGGATCCACTATAATAGATAATATCTCATCCTCACATTCTACTTCAATTATAGGTAAAGTATCAATTAAATTACTTTCCTTATTACCACTTTTCAATTTATTCAAATTTAATAAACAACCCGAGATTTTTGCAGTAAGAGAATTATCCTCATTTTCAGTTTCCCCAGAATTCAAACACTCATTACTTGGCTTACTTTCATCTTCATCTACATTTTTATTAAATAATTTGCATATAGATGCATAATGACATCATTTACAAAATGAACAAGTCATTTTTAACTTACAATCTTTTATCATATATTTTCTTCCTAGACAGAGAAAACATTTTCCAGCACTTAAAATTTTGGTTCTTTTCTGATCGACAGTCATTTGTTCACAACTTTCACTTCCATATTCTGAATAAATTACAATATAAACATACACTTGGTATGGTTTTTACAGCCACTATGTGAGTTATTTTTGAAAAATTATCATGTTCCAGTTTCACTCCAAATCCAGATCTATCACAAAATGAGGTTTGTTTGTGAGTATAGTAGCTGATATACTTTGTAATAGTTTTGCTTATTCATGAAATTCTACTTTAAGGCGAATAAATTCCAATAGATTATCTAAATCAAAGTTATTGTTTTTTTAACTCTGGCGACAGAATTCCAAATTCAAGTTTCTATGAATAACTTTTAATAGTACAGGGATTAATAAGCTTCCAAATGTTACAGTTTGAACTCCCAAGAATTTTAAATTTCTGATTTGAATTTCGATGCAGTCATATAGTTTTCTCAAATTACAAACATCACTTGATCTGTATACAGGATTTAAATTAAAAAGTTCGTTCATATATGCGTGAACAATCAGCTCTGTATGCCCAAATCTTCCTTTCAAAAGTTCAATCGCGGCCTCATAGTTTTCATCTGATAATGAAAATCTGGTAATTGCATTAGCTGCCATACCACCTAAATATGACATTAAATAGTTAAACTTGTCTACTTTGTTAAAGGTAGGGTTTTCATGAATTGGTTTATCATGTATGTTTGATATCGAGTTTGTAATAATTTTTCTTTTCCCTCTAAACATGCAAAGTATTATCCTGTCAGTATATTACTGTGAACTGATAATTTCGGCTTCAAAATCATCTATTTTTTCAGTCAAATGTTCAACTTGTGCATCTATTTCTTTTAAATTTGTTTCCTTCTGCTTAAACTGATTGGATACTTCTTCCAGCTCTATTAAATCTGATTGATCAGCAAATACTAATGCTTCTATTTCTTTAGTATAACTGTAACTGATTTTCTCACAACAGTTTTCCTTTTAAGTTTAGCTAGTTCAGTAGTCATCTTGGACAATTCAACAAAAAAAATCAAACAAAAATTAATTGCTTACTTGCAATCCGCAAGCACAGATCCTCAGGCACCACGAATGCACCCTTTGAGTGCTAAGGCTAAAGAAGCATGATTAAAATGGTGTCATTAGCATGTGACTTGGACAAAAGTTAAATAATCCAACAATGTACTTCATAAATAAGTCACAATTTGCTCTAGATTCAGAGAATAAACATGTAAAGATCTGGAGAGAACAGGGCACATGCAACCAGCAAAATAACATCATTGAACACTATGCCTTTAGTTGTAATAGTGTTATGATATGGGCTGGATTTCCTTTGGAATATCAGACCGACTTGCACGTGTTCAGAGGGCTACTAGAACACGTGCAGGAAAGGTATCTGGATCAAGTCCTTAAACCCTTTGTGACACTCTACACTGCAACAGTGAATCCAGATATTCTTTTGATGAACTTTACTGCTATGTACTTAACTTTTGGAAAGCAATATAACTTATAAATCACTAACTAAATACATGGTTACCAAAATATATTCATATAGTTGTGTTTGAACATAAAATATAAATGTCTAAATCCAAATATACAAATGAAAGAGAACTAGAAAAATAATTTGAAGATATACAAAAGCACTTACAAATGATTCGGTTTCTTGCCAGTTTAATGAAGAGGCCAATTCTTTAGAATCAAGAGTCTGAGAATCAGAGACTGGTTTATTAAAATGAGCTGTAACAAAAAAAAAAAAAATTAGAACCTAGTACAAAAGTATATATATAAGCATCTAAAATGCAGAATTTTTAACTATTTTCAATGAATTTGATATTACTATTTCTAAAATTTAAAAGCAAATTTATATTTATATCCATTTTAAATGGATGCATCTCAACAGATATCATAAAATGTGCATTTTAATACAAGTACATAACATTTAACTCAGTACCTAGATATATAAAATTTATGGCACAGCATATATTGAAAAACAATTATAATAATACAAATACATCACTTGATTACTGGAAAGATCTGGGTCTATCTACAATTTTTTTTTAAGTGTGGTCTGCAGTTTTTTTTATTATTATTATTTACACCCTTTCCTTCAGTGTTTTAAATGTATCCATATTTTAGTTACTATTATATGCACCAAAGAATGAATAATTTTGGAAATATTTTTTAGAGAAGCAGCAAAACCAAAAAATATTCTCATGTAACAAAAATAAATATTTATTTAATATTTATGTAATAAAATTAATTTATTAAACATTTTAACATTACCTATTGTCCCATTTTAAATAGCTATATATTAAATAAAGATGCAAAAGAAATACTTAAAATGTTAAAGCCCAATAAAAAAAATGTAATACCCAAAGGAACTCACTATATTTTTTTAATCTGGGATTATTCAATCCTGACCATGGTTCAATTCATAAGTTATATAAAGTAAATGTATCAAGTTTTATCTTAAAAAATTTATTATTTTACTTTTAAATAATAAGATATATATACATTTCAATCTTATAATATTTTTGTAAGAAATTCATAATGGATTGTTGGTTACATAAAAAACTAGATCTTATTGGAGCAAGGCAAGGCCCTCAAATGGTATTAGACTTATACTGCTCCAAGATCTTAACCAGTCCCTACACACAGTTAAAAACAGAAAAAAATTATTACACATACATTGGCAAGCTTCCATTTCATCATCATTGTTGAACAGCAAACGAGGATTAAGTTTCATTTGAGATATTTCATTCCAAATGGGAACATCAGCAGCTTTGCTTTCGGAAAGACTTACACCCAGTGTAACACAGAACCCATCTGGATATCTGTCTACTTCTTCAATGCCATCTAGCTCACTCCTGAAAGGTCCAAAATATGAATAAAAATGGTTGGAACTTTTCAAAAGACAAAGAAAATTAGCAATTTATGTCAAGGTTAATTAGGGGACATTTGGGTGTGAGGAGGGGGAAAGATAAAATGAAACAAATTAAGAATGTATTGTTGACAAAATACTTTTAGAAATATACTTTTTACATTAAATCCAGTGACAAATTCAGTATAGATAAACTAGATTAATAAAGTAGAAAATAAACACAGGGGACTAGAGATTAAAAATGTTGTATAAAAGACGAACTTTAGGAAGAAAACGTGAAATCCCCAAGCATCACATTTTTTTGCTAGTGAAATACATTTTAAAATAAACTTTAATATCGAAGGCTATGGAGAATTCTGGAGGAATAATGTAAATAAGTAATAAGACAAACAAAGGGAGGGGGGGGATAGCAATTTGAGATTTTATATGAATATGGCTCAAATACCTTATTTTGAAAAAAAAAAAAAATGAAACTACCAAATCTGAAATTTTTTATTAGCAAAAGATTGTTTTAAATATTATCTTTTTTAAGAACTATTAGGTACCCTGTGAGAATAATGTAGATTTGCTGAGAGAGATGAAAATAAACTATGAAATAAGTAATTAGGGATGTGCCAATTAATCAGTTAATCAAACCTTTAAGCTTTAGTGATGATAAAAAATGTTTGTCAAATAGTCAAATTGATCAATGACTAAAATTTTATTTAAATTTTTGATTGATCTTTCAAGTCCAATTTAGTCTCTGTTACAACCTTTACTCAACTAGAAAAAATCGAACAGTATGTTTGACCACTACTTTAATACCAAATAGAATGAATATTTTGCAGTGCCAGATTTATAGTTACTAAATTTAGATTTAGAAAGATAGAGTTTAGAACCAGAAAATGTAAACTTGCTTATTTATTTGTTTAAGAAATTGGTTATAGAAAAATATAACTTCCTAAGATTTGTAACATCATAAAAAAAAAATCTGATGTGGACAGCCCATGACTTTCTCTGCATGTTGCAAGTATTTTACTTCTTTCAATGCAAAATAAGGATGGACAAGATTTACTGCACAATGTTTTTAATGTTGAAAAGTACACTGACATTTGATACTTTTCTGGATGACAACATGTAAAATCATTTTAAAGTACTTATATTTCGTATAAATCTAAACTGACAAATAGAAATATTACTGACATGTGCTAAGCAATATACTCCATTATATTAAAGTGTATTACTTATAATTTCATCAATTTGGCATCATTTTTTTATAATTTGGCATCATTTACATCAATTTCTCCCTATAAATACAGATATGATCAAGTTATCATGTAATCATGTAATGTGCACTAATAATTAAAAGCTGATTTTAGCAATGTAAAATTCTGGTTCACTAACAATGATTCATATATATTAAGCTCTTTTTATATGTGAATATATTCAAAAATTCCCAAAAAACAACCCTTATAAAAAAAAAAACTTGCCAAGTAGAAAACAATTCACAAAAACAGCTCTGCATAAAACAGCAGCCAACAAAAGTAACAATATCTGTATTGGCCACTAAAAAGAGGCCACATCTAGGTCATCAAGTCTGTACTGGAAAATTTTTGAATTTTGATTAGCATACAAGAACTTTTGGCAGCCCATGTTATCCCAGAAAAAAGGCATAATGTACAAACTGCTAAAGTAAGATTTAAAAAGAGGCAGAATGGTTATATGAATGATTTATAGAACGATATCCCTTATAATTATATGGGTCACCAAAAGTTCTCGTAAACTGTAAGAATCTAAATACCTAAATTTTCAAATTTCTCATACAGACATAATAACCTAGATGTAGCCTCTTGCATAGCAACCAATTCTGATATTGCTACTCTTGTTAGCCGCTGTTTTTTTGCAAAGTGCTTTTAACTTGGCAGGTTTTTTTACAAGGATCGTGTTTTAGAGAGATATCTACTTTTTTTTTTCAGATTGACTGGGTGCAACTACAGGTCAAAGAAAATTCATATTCAGAATTAGTATTCTATGAAACCTATTTAACCCTGAAGTGTCCTATTAAATTACTTGATAACTCGTTGTAAAAGGGTTTGTTAAAAATCAATTTAAAAGCATGAAGTTCTAGTTTTTAAATGAACAACTAAAATATTACACACTTTACATATTTCTCTGTATAAAAAATCAAAGATGGCTCTATTATGGTTATTATCCATCATGATCATCAAAGAAATTGAACATCTAAAATATTGAATTTTCATCAATTTGAAGTCATTTTCATTGATTTAGAATTATTTTTGTGAATTTAGTGACACTTTAGTAAATTTGGCAATAAGGAACAACAAGAACGGATAAAAAAACTAACTGCACATTTCAAGCTTCTGTTTCTCCTAAACTACAGAATGGATTTTATTGAAATTTGGGGTTCTATGAAAGCTGGGTTGTCCATACTTGCAGCCAGAAAATCAAATGTTCAGAATAACCTGGAGTGGACAAAGTGTTGAAAAACTCTAATTGTCTTGTTCAGTAAACAGTAATGCCGCAGGTCACATTTTAGTTATGTTTTTATTTGGTGGAACAAAAATATAATGCTAGCTGGTGAAATGCTTAATACTGAATGGTGAAATGTTGACACATTTTTAGATCATTTCTGAAATGGGTAGAGATAAACCAGAATTATCATCCTGATTTACATGTTTTTAAAATAGAGAAAAAGAATGAAAATGCGAAAATGCTTTTATATTTATATCAAATTTATATTTTGTAAATCATTTTTGCCTTACGGGAGTAATAACACAGTTCCTTATTTATATAAGCTGATTTTAACAGTTGATCAGAATGCAGACTCACTTAACATTGATTTATTTCAAGAGATTAACTCCCTTTTCTAAAATTTAACAATGAAAAGTTTCAAAGGTAAAATGTTTAGCTCCTTTAAAATATTTTAAGTACTTTTTTTTACTTAATTAAAAGTTTAAAGAAAAGCTCTTATAAAGGAAATTTCATGACTGCCATACACATATTTTAAAAACTGAAATTTAAAACATTTTTTGATAATATTTCTTCTTCTTTTCTTATCTTGCCAACAGTTGCTTCATATTCAGTTAATCTAATTATTACCTATTATAGCTAATAATTAGATTGAATATTGAGCTGATACATAGTATTATAAGTATTATATTCAGATATAGCAATTGTTATAAATGTAGAGAAATTGTCAGAAAAAAAAAATTTTCAGCTATGGATTTAATGACAGGTAACAAACTAAAATGATCAAATAATATGAAATTCAGATGTACCCAAAAAATATTAAGGAATACTAACAACATTATAAAATTAATAAGTGGTAAATGAAAAAAAAATCATTTACTGTGATGTATAAATATCACTCTATAAATAATATTTACTTAAAACATTAAATTTTATTTTAAAAAGCAAAAATAAACACTTACTTCCACTTCTTCTTTGATTTTATTAAAACTTTGTTTTTCATCACTAAAAACACACTTTCAGATTTTTTAAATCTTTTAATCATTTTCTTGCATTTAAAATGAATTCAATCGTAGGAATAATGCCCAGCCAAGAATAATCAAAACCACACATCAACTAGCTTGAGATATGAATAAATGCATAACCTTGAGATTTGTTTCCAAACATCTCATCAAAGAAAGCAGTGTTTACTCACCTGCTAAATGTCAATGATTGAGTCCCATGAGATATGAATCCAGTATTCAGCTGTAGTTGAAGAATCTTATAGGCTGTAACCTAATCAAAAGCAACATAATAAGAAAGGAGGAAAAAGGCTATCATAATTGAAAAACATGCAAGGATTATTAAAAAGCACTGGCAATCTGATGTCTAATATGGGCAGACATTGCTTTCCTGACACAATGAAATTCATTTATTCTTTTCCTTTCTTTCTCTATACTGGGTGTTCCACAAAGAGTGTTAAAAAAGAATATAAAATCAATGATTAGTGATAGAAACAAAGTGAAAAATGAAAATTAATCATCAAACAAAGGAGTTTGGCTATGACAGTTGCACACACCCTTCCTGAAACTGACAATTTCATAAAAATGCAAAATTATTTTTTTTTAATATTGCTCCCAATTAAAAAATGTAAATTAGTAAAATTTTCATCAAGCTTAATTAGTGAAAAAGAAATTTGTCCAGTACCTTTTGATGCAAAATTCACCAAGGTGTCGATAATTGAAATCCTCGACTTATTCCATTTTACCTGAACTGCAAATGTGAATAGTTGACTTCTTATGAAGGTAAATATGGGGAGCATTAACAAATCTATTTAAAACAGAAAAATTAGCAATTGAAATTTACTATCATTTAACTTTGAATAATTTATTTGTTGCTGGTCTCTTTCAATTGAACAAAAAATGCATAACATCAATAATTGGAATATTGCAGCAAATTTTATCAAAATGCACCAAAATTTCTTTTGCCCTATAAAAGTGCAGCAAAATGTGATATTTATTTTATTGGAGGGTCGTAAAATAAATTGCATTTTGCATTTTTATGACAGTTCTGGGGGGGGGGGTGCTACTATCATAGCTAAATTCTTCTCTGTTTGTTGAGCATTTTTTATATTTCACTTAATTTCTAGGACCACTTTATATTCTGTTCGGATATGCTTCTTGGTAAAAATCAAAACATTTTAAATATCTCAATGATTTATCCTACAATAATGGGGTTGGTGCTATTTGTTTTATTACAAAAAATTACATATATAATAAGCATTTATACATTTAAACATATTTTTCCTAGTCATAAAAAAAGTAACCAGTTCTATTTTACTCAATGATACTAAAATCTAATCAGCACTAGGGTGACACATGAGAGACTTAACTAAATTTCATTAAATTTTTCTGGTAAGTTTTTGAGCTAGAGTGAATACATACATTACACAGAAGTCATGCTAAAATTTGAATCTGATAAATGCATAAAACCCTCAAAAACTCAAATTTCAATTTTCGACCCTATTCCGATACTTTCACTATACATCCCTATACATGGAAGGGCACGTAAAAAATATATTTTCTATTCTAAAATTGGCAAAAAGTAAAATTATGATTGAAGGTGAAAATAAATCACATTATGCTAATATAGGTTCTAGAAAGCTGATAATAATGAAAACAATATAATTTCACGTTTCCCTCCCCCCTCTAACGAATGGCCATATTATTTAATTCTACACCATATTTCACACACACCCTTACTGCCCGAGCCGGACGGCCTGGGGCTTTCACACCCTTACTGCCGGCCATCCAAACAGCTGCTCATGTCCTCATATAAGTCGGACAGTCTGGGCCTTTAACACACCCTTACTGTCTCATCTTGTCCCCTGAATGTCTATGTATTTCAAGGCCATGTTGTACACATATATTACATTTTCCAATTTAATAAATATTGAAATTGGTGAAAATTTAATTTTTTTTTTTTTACAGTTAAAAATGCTAAGTAAAAATTTTGAAAGCAAAAACTGTTACAAAAAATAAACATATACAAAAAGAATTTTTTATTTGAAATTTTTCAGAACATGCAAAACTTCTGAAAATATTAATAATGTGTATATGAGCATACAGATAACTGGCCTAAATACTAAAATGGAAAATTATTGTTACAAACAGCTGCTCCTACAAAAAGTTGAAATTAAAACTTGGCTTAATTTTGGAAAGTAATATAACATTTTTAGGATATGCTAAAATAAAACTAGCTAGTGCTGTGATTAACCAAAGCAAATGGTATCAAACTCAAAAAGGATTGCTCCAATTAAAGTCAAAGGGAATTTATATGTATAAAATTTTATAACTTTACCAAAGATACAATTTTTCTAACATAAACTATTTGTGAAGTAGAGGCTTACTTTATATAATACAGAAATCTAAATTGAAAAATTCACAAATAATGCAAAAATTAATTTTATAAGCTCAAACTCCATTGTGACCTAAACATAATGATATTTAATTAATTTTTCCAGGTTTCCCAAATAGATTTCTAAAATTTTCAAATTAAGGAACTAGTAAATCACAGCAATCAAACCTAGTAGCTATATACAGTAGACCCTTGCTATATCATGCTTGTCTGGAGACAAACAAAATATATCTTAATGTATAAAACTGAAAGCTCTCACTGACTGGCTGACTCATAAACAAATCACAGACACTACTAAAATTCCAAACTTGGAATGTTCCTTTTAGAGCATAGAGGCACACTATGAAAGGATTCTGTCCTATGGCAATTTTAAATGGATTGAAAAGAGGTTTAAAATATGATGTTTAACATTCATTTTTTTCTATCTAATTGACTTCAAATAATATTTTCGGTAATACAAAGTATATCATGCTCTACAATAAATCCTAAATTAAATGTTGAATGTACATAATGAGCAAATAATAAATACAAAAATAAATTAACATTTTAAATGAACTTGTAAATTTGAAAACAAAATATTCTACTTGAGATATTAACTGGTGCAATAAATACAAAAAATAAATTAAATTTTAAATAAACTTGTAAATTTGAAAACAAAAGTTTCTGCTTGAGATATTAACTGGTGCACATGCAAAGACCCTGCACAAAAAAAAAAACTGAACTCTAAGCATGTGCATCCATTCATACCTAGGAGGATGAAATTCTACTCTCCTAGATTCACAGCTGAAACAACAACAGTTTGTACATGGGCCTTATAGGGAAATAAACTGCTTTCCATAGTTTACAAAATCAAATGACTATTTAGAGTAACTAAGCAAGTATACAATATATTTTGGCAATGAGATTATTTCCTCTGACAAGAAATTGGTTGTATAATATGTATCTTTTTCAAAAACAGAAATTTTAGAAATTCATATATTTTAAACTTTTTATACAATCATACAATGCAGTCTTAATCATACATTATCATTGTACAGATGTTTTGTATAAGTTGGCATATATGCAAATATTCTATCTAAAATTACAGAATTCCCTGACTTTTCCAGGTTTTGAACTTTTTTTAAAGATTTCTCTGACAATTTTGATTATTTCTTACATTTTTAAATTTTCATAAAAATGTCAGATTTTTCAAGGGTGGCAACTCTGCTAGATCACACACAAAATATGCAAGTGTGTAACTAGTAAAACTTCACCCACATTTTAGATCACATTTGATAAAAAAGTGTTTCAAATTAAAAAGTCCAAAGTCAATTCAAATCTTATTCAACAAATTTACATTAGGTAAAAGGAAACTCGAGCAACACAATCAGAAATTGATATACAATACAGCAGACAGTACATTAATTCGTTCCTAATTATGTTGCTTAAATTTTCCTTATCCTTTACACAATGTTCATTTACTTATAAATTTTCATTGCTTAATATCAGATATGCAGCTTAAAAATTTTAATTTTTGCTCATTTCTAGCCTAATAAAAAATTCTAATATATTTAGAAATAAAAAATTTGAAAGACTAAATAATATATACCTTTCCTTGCACTTTCCCACCAAATGTTGACCTGGCATGATAGACAACAACTGTAATATCTCCAATAACTGTAGCCTTTAATGGAATGCTTATTTGCACATCAGCCATATTGAAATGTCTGCAAAATACAAAATAAAGAAATATGCATAATTCTTTATGGTGCTTCAGATTATTTTGCATCTCACTCAACCTTCCTACATTTTTACTAGCTAAAACCAAAGTTAAGGCATTATTTTATGAATGTCATGACACATAAGTACTATAAAGTGACCTGCAGACTTGCTTTTATTTTACAAATGAACATGTAATTACCTGATATGCTTGGAACAAAATAAAATGAAACAAATTGGAAATGTATTTAGGAGAAATTTGGCATAACATTCAGTTTAAAAACAGACATCATAAAATCCTAACCATGGAAATTGACCCTTTAACAAAATTAAAAACCTGACATGGGTAGCACATAATTTTTCCTAGACTCATTTGTTTTGTTTTTTCTTTCTTTATATACATAAAATTGAGATTATTTCATAAAATAACACAGAGATATTTATTTGAAATTACATCGAATTTGTAGTTTTCAAATCATTTCCTTTTCATTTGGCCTTTAATTTAATATTATACCAATTCACAAAATTAAGGAAAATAAATTATGAGAAGAAAACAAGTTTTTTAATGTCCCCTACACAACAGTGGTGCATGGAAAAGTAGAAAATAAATTTTAATCACAAACAAAATTGAATGAAACTGATGATGTAAGCTGGTTCAAATCAAAACAAAAATATATAAATCTTATCATTATCCAAAATTGATATTTTTCAAAATTGTCAAAAGGAAATTGGTGTAAGGAAGACACTCCCATTGCAAATAACAGTATGCATAAACCGGTTTTGAGTTTATTATGTGCTCATCAGCATGAAACAATTTAACTGCAATGACAGCAAGAAAACTTGCTATTTGCCGCAATTTTGTAAACATCTATAGGAACTGATAATTTCAATCCTTCCATGTAGCTAGGATGAATGATTTTAAACTTGGCCTTTGCAGATTTGTGTAGCCTGAGATTTTGAACTTGGCCTTTGCAGCTTTATGTAGCCCAATCTTTATTTTGAGAATGCCCTTTTTTGGTGGGTTCTTATGATGTAGGAAATTAGGGTGCATGCAAATGAAGTAATTTAATAATTTTGCATAATATCAATTTTAGATAAGGATAAAATTTATATAATATTGTTTTGAATTGAATCTACTTACAATCTCATTTCTCTTCGACAACTTTGCATAACATCAATTTTGGATAATGATAAGATTTGTAAATTATTGTTTTAAATTGAACTATCTACACCATCAATTTTATTCAATTCCATGTGTGATTAAAATTTATTTCCTACTTTCTGTGCATGCAAATGATATAATTTAATAATTTTGTATAATATCAATTTTAGATAAGGATAAAATTTATATAATACTGTTTTGAATTGAATCTGCTTACAATATCATTTCTCTTCGACAACTTTGCATAATATCAATTTTGGATAATGATAAGATTTGTAAATTATTGTTTTAAATTGAACTATCTACACCATCAATTTTATTCAATTCCATGTGTGATTAAAATTTATTTCCTACTTTTCTGTGAACCAGTAGACAGTGAAAAACTTGTTTTTTTCCCTCATTTTTATTTTACTTTTAGTTTATATTATTTGATGTAATTTATGTTCAAACTTATGCACTTATGTAGTATTACGCATGGATCCACTCTTTAGAACTAGGAGAACATTTCATCTGGAAAACACTCAAACATAATTCTCAAAGAAAATACATTAAAAGAGCAAAAACATAGTTATAACATACATAAATGATGTAATAACATAGCATAATGACAAAAAAATTTGAATTAACCCTTTCGCGACGCGAAGCGCAAACGCGCGCTTATCGCTGAGGCCGGCAGTCTCTCTCGCGAGTGTCTGTCCACGGCCGGAGGGTTTTTTGCTGTTAAGCCTAAATCCATGAAATTACCGAAATATCAACGCGTTGTTTAATAATGTTCTGTAGAATATTTAAATGGCATATGCTTTATATATATTTCTATAGATACTTTATTTATTTAAGTTATTTCTTGTTTAAATATATATTTTACACATTTTATTTTCACTATGTACTTACCATTTAATAACTTTTAACATTATATATCTGAAAACTAAATATATGACTTAAAATTCTTTTTTCGTATGAAAAATTTGAAAACAGGGATCAACACACAGTCCTACGTTACAGTCCTTGCACTCATAATAACTCATTTGCCGTTTTGGAGGATTTTTCCGGGAATGTGAACAAACGAAGCATCGTCGTCTCACTTTCTCACCCGTTTCTTTTGAACAAAGTTTTGGGAAATGTCTTTCAGTTAATCGGAGTGGATTTAATGATTCTGCTGATTTTGGTATGATATTAACTTTGGCGATTTTAGAGGAATACTGAGAAATAATTTGATTAACTAAATTAAGGCGATAATTAAGGAGAGGAAGATTGTTCTTACTTTTTTTGTTGAAAAGAATATTGGCATTAAATACAGCCATATCCATGATATTAAAGAAAAGTTTCTTATACCATTTAATAGTTTTCCTGAAAGATGGATACTGAATTATGACGGCATCGCTTAAGTCTATCCCTCCCATATTTTTGTCGTATTCTACGATACACTCTGGCTTCATTATAGGATTAGATGTTGCGCGATCTTTTTTACCAGTATCAAGCAATTTTGCATCATGCATAGTTGATATCACTAGCACTTCTCGTCTATCTTTGAAAGCAGTTAAGTTCATGTTCTTTTTCTGCAAAACCAACATCTCACCGATTTTCATTTTGGGCGGCGGAAAATTTTCAGGCATTCCTTTCCTTCTCCTCATTACAGTCCCACAAGTATTTGTTTGTAGTCCGAAGAGTTCATCCGCTAATGATGGAGACATAAAAAAACGATCAATATATAAATGGTACCCTTGACCAGAAAGTTCTTCAAGTAGAGATTTCACAACTCTTTCCCCATATAATCCTAAAGTTTCCTTTAACACTGTATCCTTCCCCGTATAAATAATAAAATTGTATATATATCCTGATTTAGATTCGCATAATTTATAGAGTTTAATTCCATATCGAGATCGTTTAGCAGGGACGTATTGGCGAAATCCAAGTCTTCCTTTCCACAATAATAAACTTTCATCTATTGATATATTCCTTTCAGGGGTGTAAGCGGACTTGAAATTTTCAATTATTTTATCTAAAACTGGTTGAAGCTTTCCGATTTTTTTGGCATCGCTGCTGGCAAAATGCAAACATCGAAGAATTGCAACGTATCGATCACGACTCATTACGCTATTAAAAAATGGCGTTGCAAGCATGGGATTCGTTGAGAAGTACATTTTGATTTTGGGTTTTTTTATAATGCCCATCAAAATTGTTAGAGCAAAGAAAACAAATATTTCTTCCTCTGTGACAGGTAAATAGTTCAAAGAACGTGCACCAGATGCATCCTCAGGATATATACTTCTCTGATACAGATTAGTCTGTTCCGTAATTAATTTCATTACTGTATCATCAAAATAATGCCTAAAGAAATCAATTTCTTCTTCAACCGAATTATCCACTTTTAGTCCAGGCACTGCTTTGAATGGTAATTGTGTTAAATTTTCTACTGTGGATGACCATGGAGAAGTACTTGCTTTCGATGTACTCGGCATACAGATATCAGTAATGTCCTCATCATCATTAGATTCGCTAGATTCTTTATGAGCAGAATAATCAGAATATATTTTAGTGTCACTATCACTGTCACTATCCGAATCTGTTTCAGAATCAATATCTGAAATATTTTGCATCATTTCCGCTATTTCAATCTCAGTTAAAATTTTTCGACGCTTCGACATTCTAACGGTAAAAAGAGAAAAAATTTACGTCTACAAGATCTAACTATCCACTAAAAACTGGACTGCAAATCGAAATACCCAACGCTGTAGCGAAAAAAAAACTTCCCCTGCTTACTGTAAACAAATACCACGTGCGAATGTAAAGAGCCGTATAATTCACGCCATTCGGAAACATTCCTTTCTCCTTCATTCCTTCCCCCTAAAAACCACGTGTATGTGAGTCATACTACTCTCATTTTGAGTAGAAGGTCAAATCTACATGTATCTGAAACCACATGGACATATAATGCCATCTTCTGGCAAAAATTTTAGTTTTTAAAACGTTCCAGGACACTGGCACTAATGGGTGACGGCCGGGGGTGAACGAGAAAACGCTCTTGCACGCCGGCGTGTCAGTCAGGAAGTGAGTGCGTTTCTTGCTGGCACGTACAGGTGACAGTCGGCGCGAAAGGGTTAAAGTTGAAATGACATAATGTAATTACATGAAAATTTTACATAAGACTCCTTAGAACCAGAACACTTCATCCGAAGACACTGAAGTGTAATTCGCAAAGAAAATGCATGAAAAAGTCAAAAACATAGTCATAATGTAGCTAAATGATGTATCGATGTAATGTACTGATGTAAAAATTTTATAGAAGAAAATATTTTGCAAAATTAAACTGTGTGATGAGTTTCAGCTTTCTATGTGCTCTGGTAGTCACGAACAAGCCATTAAAAGATGATGTACATAAATGATGTTACAACGTAATGCAATGATATGAAAATTTTAAGTTCAACTTGTTAGAAGCAAGACACCATTTCATCTGAAGATACAACCATAATTTGTAAAGAAAATGCATGAAAAGGGCAAAAACATAGTCATGGCATACATAAATGATAAAATGACATAACGTAATGACGTGAAAATTTTATAGATGAAAATGTTCTGTGTACTGAGTTTTATTTCTCTACATGCTCTGGGAGCAGATAACGAGCTCAAAAAAAAATGATGTACATAAATGATGCAATGTAATGAGACCTTTATGTATGACTCGTTAAAACCAGGAAAACATTGCATTTGAAAACACTAAGAAAATGCATTAAAAGGGCAAAAACATAGTCATGACGTATGTAAATGAAGTAACATAATGATGCGAAAATTTTATAGATAATAATCTTGTAGATAATATTTGATAAAAATGTCCACAGAGATGAAACTGTGTGCAGAGTTTCAGCTTTCTGTGTACTCTGGAAGCCAAAAACAAGCCCATCAAATATGTTGAATGAAGGTACAAGCAGAGGCCATGTAAAGTTAAATAGAATAGAGGCCATATAAAGTTAAGTAGGGAAAATGAAATATCTCTTAGTATATGAAATGTTTCTTAGCATAATGAGTGTTTTTATCTGTTATGTCATCAAAAGTTACATATAAAACTTCATTCTTTTATTTCAGTTTTTGTTGGTTTCTGCAGGTGTCTGAAAAAAGAACTAGTTCTATTTTACTTAATCGTACCAAAATCTAATCAAGCACCTGGGTAATTTGTAAATACCTTAATTATCAAAATTTCATTACACTAAATTTTATTTCATTAGAGTTTTTGAGCAAGAGTGGACACATATCATCATGTCTAAAATAGTTTGGAAATAAATTAAGTGCCTAAAATGTAAAAATGCAATGAAACCACAAATTCCAATTTTTAACTCTATTCCAATGCTTTCTCTACACATTGTAGGGACAATAAAAACAGACTCTTTACAAAACTCCAGTATTCAAAACCTTCTTAATGTAATTTTTTAAAAGGTTATTTCCAAGCTAATAGTATCTTACATATTATGTATAGTATCTTATGTGTTATCAATAAGGAATACATTTTTAATTTGTGTTTTTCATTTATTGTTTTTGCATTTGATTTAAAAAAAAAAATTATTTTATGAGACAAATTTTATACTAAAAATTATAGTTAATTGAATACTGAAAAAGCAAAAAAAAATTACCTGATTCTCTCATATTCTTGAGATGTGGTAAAAACACGATCTTCATTCACATACACTTCAACGAAAGGTCGACATCCATCTCTAAAATCCATAATTATTATTAAAAATAAAACCCATATATGAAAATATTTATATTTTAGACTCCCAACAATAACTAAAAAAAATAAACAATCATGCACCTTACAAAAGGAAACATTTAATTGCAAGCTCACTTTGAATGAGATATGGTGAAGGGATAAAGAATATGGATTACAATATAACAGCAAAAACACTTTTAACTCATTTGAAAAACACCTATCATAAAAACATTAAAAATCAATAAATAATAAGTCCAGCCCTGGTTTTCATGCAAGTTGATAGATGCTTTTAGGTGTTAAGTAAATTTTGTTAGAAAATTGTTACTCAAATTGGCCACATTAATAATAATTTTCTTGCACATATGAAACATATATATTTGAAGCATTTTGTAAATTTGCTCCAAGTTCATTAAATGTAATAAATTCAAAGCATTTAATAATGTAGAAATCATAATACAATAAATATCAGTAATTTATCAATTTCTTAAAATTATATATCCAAAGTAGTCCAACCAATTTAGGGTCTGCTTTTACTTTATGTCTACTACACAAATCAAAACAGATTGTTTTAGTAGTTTGAGGATTTAAATTCATATGGGTCAAATATCTTATAAGCTATTTAATTAAATATTAAAATTAAATCAAAAAATATTTTAAAAATTTATACACTTTTTAAAGAATGCATTTAAACTTAAAACAAAATCCAATCACCTGAGTTTCGTAAAAAGAGGAACAGGTTTCAAGGTTATGGAATGCAATGTCACTGGACTAGTGTGAGGATACACTGGATTTGGCGAGACAATATTACCAATATACTGTATGTATCTAAAAAGTAAACGTGAACAATTAAAATGTATACATAAGTACTTAAATAGTTACATTTTAATAATAACAAGACAGATGAATATAATTAATAAAAAGAAAAAATTTTAAAAATAACATCTTTCTCAAAAAATAAACCTTTAATCTAATTTTTTCCAAATCTGGTTGAGGTGTTGGAGAAACTGCATTTCACTTGCATTACAGTGATATATATTAGGATCCAATTATAACAATCTATGAGCCCAAGAGTCTAATAATTTGTTCGTTAAATCTGGATCACTAAATTTATTTTCCATGAGAAAATTATATATAACTAGAACAAATTACACAGACCCTAAATAAATATCTGCTACTTAAATAACCTAAATAAGCACCCGCTACTTATACAAATATATGCAGATAACAGCACTCAATTTCCAAATTGCATGTTTTAAACTAAAATCATTCCTGTGCTACATTTTTTCCATGTGCAACCATACCAATTATATAATGTGAGTGTAATATGCTCTAACTAAGCAGCTTTGATACACCCTAAATAACTATGCTACAGTTTGCCACATATGCACACAAACATTTGATTTGTTGATCGCTGGCAGAATGACACAAAATTATTTTTTATGCTTTAAATGCTATAACTTTTAAATTCACAAAATTTGAAAACTGATAGACTTTTGAATTACTTAAAATAAACACTAATAAATGAAAATACTTGAAGTCGCAAAAATTACCTTAAAAGTCAAATTAAAAGGGAAAAAAATGCTATCACAGCTAAAAATACTATCAAACATTGTTGTAGATTCTAAGACACCTAATATAAGTGCTCCAGTAGATTCTCCAATGTCACATTCGCTTATTCCCCCATGCTACTAATGATCAGTAAGAAAAAATGGGGAATAACCAGTTCAAAGAGATACGTTGATATTGGTACTCAGATATCTGAACTTTGAAAATTTATGAGCGGTTTCACTTTAAAATTCGTGGAATATTCAAGAATAGAATAATTAAAAAAAAAATTATTATTAGAATGTGAACATATCCCACAATTATAGCCAAAAATTAGAATTGTGTGAATCTTCAATTTTTGGATGTTACAATATACATATGAAATATCATAAACTTTTGACATTTCAATAAATTTTCTTTCTTGTTTTATTTTATAAAGGAATTATCTTATGGATTCAGTTTAAAAGTTGATGAAAAAATCATTCCTTGATTTTTTTTTTTTCTTTTTTTTTTTAATGGTCTCAAGATGGAAACTTTGCGATAGTATTTTCGATTGCTAACGGACTGATTTGTGTGAAAATTGCTGAAAATAGCATTTTTACATTTAATATCTATAAAACTAATTTGAATTTTTTTAAAAACTCAATGAAGTTTCTTTTCGGAGGTTGAGGTGCCCCTGTACCAAATTTAACGGCAAGGGTACATCATTTAGATTGGGTCATTTAGATTTTCTGCTACTTGACAAAGAGACAGACATCTTCCTTTATTATTATGGATTTGAAAACAGTCAGTAAAGGCATGTCAAGGAGGATATGAAGATAAAGCCTCAGAAAGCCATGAAAATAAAATAATGTGAAACAACTCAGTGGATCTAGACTTTTGCTAATCTCTAATAAAACAACCTAGAAACCCTTTTATATACCAAGAAAAAAAAATATTATTTGGGCTAATGATTCAAGTACCAAATTCCAGGAACTCTTATCTCATCTTTAACTTTTAATATGTTATTTTCCTTAGAAACATGGTTCCTATTTTCTTTCATCATAACCATTCGCTGAAGCTAATCCAATATTTTGCTTTCAATTCAGCAGTTGCAATAGTCGAAGATTAAGTATTTATGTGCTTTCTAGGTTGTGGATGGAAAACATTTTTCAGGATGTCTAATTCTTATCCCCATTAGCTCATACTATCTTTCCTACTTTGAGCTAGGCATGAATTAAGTCAATTTTATTTTGCTTTCATTTTTATTATCTCTTTTCCTTTATTACACTGTTTAACTATTTCATATTCTCCTTAATTTTGGAGGATCTAAAATGAGAATCGGAGGATCTTTGTTCAATAAAATCAAACAAATCAGGCTTCAATTAACATCATACCAATTAAAAATTCACACCTTCCAAGCTACCAGAATCTCATTAAATGTTATAAGGGAGTTAGTTCTACTGCATTTTTACTTTTCCATACAAAGTATAGAGAAAGCATTGCTTTCGTGAAAATTTTTGATCTCAAGATTTTGATACCAATATATGTTTTAGGACCTCCTGAACATGTTTGCACTATCTTCAGAGTGATGTCTGTTTGTTTGTCTGTGGTCAATTTCTCGTGTATATGATAACTGCTACAAATATTAATGGATTTTCACAAAACTTTATATTTATCTTTGTTATCAAAAAATCTAGAACTAGATAGATTATTTTTTACATTCAAGTGAAAACTTTGAAATTTTACATTTTCTTAACATGGCAGCATAGGATAAAATTTGACAATCATGTATAAATAATCATTTATATCATTATTGCTCAATGATCATGAAAGTTAATAGTTTCAATCACTGTAGTAATAAATAGCTGTGATACAATTTTTGTGTTCGTGATGTCATTAGCCCCCTCAGGGAGCAAGTAAATCTCCAGGGTACATTGTCAAACTTGATATCAATCGAAAGATTTCTTCAAGCCCTTTAAAATTAAGGGTAACATGCTATAATTGTGATCATTTGGACCAATAATATAGATTTTTCAAATTTTTTCTTGTAAAATTTTCAAAAATAAAGAAAGAAAATCACAAGCGACTTTAGAATGGATTTTCGTATGAGAGAGTTGAGTAGAGCACCCTCCAGTTAATTTATTTAAACCAAGAAAATGCAAAATGTAAAGATTAATTTCATAAAATTATAAATTTTCTTTTTCCTTTTAATCAAGAATTAACTTTAAGATATTTCATTAATATTATTCTAATTTCAAATTATGTAATAACTGTTAATAAAAATGCTAAAAAAACGAATGTCATATAATTTGAATTTATTTTTTTAAGCATATTAATTTTATTTACACTTCTTTAAACTATTAAGCATTTATTTTTTAAATATGTACTTTAAGACAGACACAGTTAAAATTATTAATAAGATACATAAATGTATATTAGATGCACATCTTCAAAACTTTTGTTAAGAATACATTATGCTTTCAGCACAACACAACAATTAACTTGCCTCAATTGTGAAGGAACCATATTAACACAGCACCGTCTCAAAGCAAAGAGTTGTAAAGCTTCTTCAGCCTTCTTAAATAATTTACAAAAAACTAGAAATGCACATACAAGCACAGCTGATGAAGATTTGCCATCCTGGAAAATCAAGGATGCATATTAGTTAATAAGAATAAATTATTTTTACATCATAAATGAAAATATACAAAAGTAAAATTTTGAATAACTATCTTTTGCAATAGCATGATAAAGTTCCCTTTGGAGGATTAATAACAAAAAATGCAAAAGAATTCTGGAATAATGTCATTAATTCCACTTAGGAAGGAAAAAATAAAATTTCAGATTTTACAAATTCTACTCATCTTGGAGTGTGACTTGTTCAAAGGATTCAATATAATCTAATTTATCCTCAGTTTGATTTTTAATTTGACTGTAATTTAGTAATAAACTATATAATGTATCAAATGCATACTTTTGTATATTACATGCAAAAGGTTTTTATTATGTTTTTGTAGTTTATCTGGTATTTTTTAATCTACTAGCTGACTCAGCACCCTGCTCGCCAACCCTCGTAACCCACTTTATAAGTTGGAGGACTTTGCTCCTACTCACTGACATTCAATGAGCTTGCTTCAAAAGTTCTTTCATACCGTCAGTTATTCAGGCATAATACGTCTGTTGAAGGTTTGCCCCTTACTTGCAGGTACTCACTAACCAACAAAATGCGCTCTCCAAGCTCTTTCAACCTGCCCAGTGCACATAACTGTGCTATGTTCTTAATTGGCTTGGCCAATTAAATATTTGCTCATACTGAAGAAAAATTTTTAACAGGTGTAGCCAAGATGCATCACCTCATGCCAGATCTAGCTTATTCTGCACAAAGTTGGAACTTGATCTGATCAATTAACCTAATCTCATTTCTACTGGCATGTCACACAAATCCTTGTGGTCTGCCTATTACAACGAACTCATTTTTTAAAATAAAATTTTGTTTAAATTTCTACTAGAACTGAACAAATTCTTAATATATGTATGATACGGACACCCATAGGAATATATCTTAATAGAGGAAGGGCAGAATATAATAGCATTTCTTTAACAAATAATCTATATAAATAAAATTGAAAATCTGTCTGTGTGTGTGTGTGTTTGTCTCATCATCACGAGAAAATGGCTGCACCAAATTGGATTACATTTTTAGAGTAAGCTTGAAATAGGCTCACTTAAAATTTAGCCCATGTTTTGAGTTTTTAGAATCAAGGGTTATCAAGATATTAATAAAAAATGCACTATCAAACCTTCCATTGAGATAGCATTATGGCAAACGATATTTGTTCTGCAAAGTTATTTGAAAAAAAAAATGACATCATGTTGCTAAGCAACAGAATTAAATCCAATGAGTTTATATTTGAAAAAAAAATATGTTGCTAAGCAATGGAATCAAACCCAATGAGTTAATACAGCAGTAAATCTTTTTTTATTTAAATATTAAAGAAATATATATAAATACATTTTATTGGAATTGCATTTTTAATTGGATTATATCCATTATGGCCATTAGGTTTAAAAATTATGGGAATTATTGATATTTTCAAATTCTTACGCTATCTGTGTCATTTAGGTGAAAGATTTTTCGAATTCATATAATGTAGAACGGGTATATCTTCTAATGCATGGGTATAATATTCTAATCTACAAAAATATAAGTTGTATGGGTATATCTTCCAGCATATATTGATTCAATTTCATATTTTCTGTAAATTTGTTTAGAAATGGGATCAGGATATTTTATTCTTCAGATCTGCCTGTGAAGATAATTCTGCACAGCGAGAACAGAAATTCTTAAACTTCTTTTAGGAACATAATTTAAATGTTTTAATATAATGTTTTGAATAACAATGTCATTTAGAACACTATACGAATTTGCACATGATTGTAAATTATAAATTTCTTTATATTGTATACTCCGCACAAAGAACAGCTATGCTGCTAGTATATAATAAAAGCTAGAATGTCAAAATCTTAATGGGGTCATTTGCCCCAACTGGCCTCCCCATGGCAACTATTCTAGATGTGTCATCTGAGCTAAATCCAGTTTATCTTGCTCCAGGTTGGAACTTAGACTGTTAAATTAACCCAATCTCACTTCTACTGGTATGCCACACAAATCCTTGTGGTATACAATGAAATAATTTATAAAAGAAAACTTCCATTAAAATTTCTATGAACTGAGCAAAATCTTAATATTTGGGTGGCATGGATGCTTGCAATTTTTTTTTTTTTTTTTTTTTTTACCATTTAAGGAATATATTAAAACATTTCTTAAAAGAAATAATGAATAAAATTTGTAAATAGCACAAAAAAAAAGCTACATTGACAAGATCTTTGTTCTTCTTTTAACAAGCATGATGAAAGAGACAAGGACGTAACATCTGTGCCAGTTCCAATTAATCTTCTACCAGGTCAGAACTTGGTTTGACAAATTACCCAATCTCATTTCAACTATATGACATACAAATCCTTATGGTATACTATCAATTCTGTACTAATGACATAGATTGAATAAAACTGATGAAACAATTTGATATATATTGATAACTAATGTATTGATACATAATCAATATCATATCCGAGTGCATGCGAAATACCAATCAACATATTATAGAAAAATACGTGTATCATACGATCTACTGTCAAGTCTTACACAAAACTGCAGCACATCACAATTTGCAACTCAATATTTTCCTTTTGTAAATAATTTAGAAAAAAATATGTAGCTAAAGTATGATTCAAGAAAAATCCCCCTTTGCTTGAAAAAAATTCCCAAATATGAACCGGAAATCATGTCATTTATGTTGATTTTAATTTTGTAAAAAATGAAAATTCACAACAAACACTTCAGAATTAAAAAATTTCCTCCAGTGAGCACAAAAAAAATAAAAAAAAAATTAAGAGTATAAGACAAGCATTCATTCCCTGATGAAAAAATTGGTGCTCATAAGCACCAGATTAAGAATCTCTGATCTAGAGAACATAGTAGTAACCACCATATCAAATTACATTATACTATAAACTATAAAATATTTTTAACAAAGAGGGTTTTGTGATAATTGGCTAGTTTAAAATGAGCATTTTTATTTATTGTCATTTTTTTTAATTATTTGTAAATCTGCAAATTGCTACACAAATTGGTAAAATTGCTAGTCACCTTGATTTTGATTAGCAGTTTTAAATCCTTAACAAGAAAAAGTCCTAGTTCTAGTATTGATATGGATACAGCCGAATAGTACTTGATTTTACATATACTAGTTTACAAATAAATTCTACAAAGAAATTACAAAATAGCATACCAAACAATGAACAATGCAGACATTCTTGGGATCTTGTCTAAGATACAAATACATGTTTCTGCAAAGTGAAATCAGGGTATTTAATGGAGGTGATTTTTTAGGATGCCAACCAGCTTCGCTGACTTTTGCATTAAACTTCACGGATGAATAAGCTCGGCCTGAAACATTGTAGACAGCATAATGTCCAGAATGTCTAGTATCCAAAAGGCCTCTAACATCCTCTACATGATTGCGATATGTTGACTCCAACCCTTCTGCAGGATAAGACATCACTGAAAAAAAAAGAAAATAAATCCTAGATAAAATTTATTTCAATATATAAATATCAAAATTAAATAATCAGCAGTTAAATAATAGGCTGTTTTAGTGGAAATAAAGCTGCACTTGGCAAACAGTGTATCTGTCTCACTAAAATTATTTTCATTTACATAAGGTACCCAAACATTGAGCTTCAGAAACCTATTAGGCTGACATAAACTATTAAAAACTGACTACATGATAAACATCAAGTCTAATTATCATTATAACTCCCTAATTTTCATCAAAATTTGTTTTAAATCATCATTACTGTCTGTCTACGAAAATGAGGTCTATTTATTACTAAAAGAAGATTTTTATGAACCAAAGGGGACATGATGATTTTCAAATAGTGTCTAAACAAAATCTATAACACATATTCCGTAAACATTGTATTTCATTAATGTCTTTAATTCTTTAAATTCATAAAACCAGACTGACAAAAATCACACTTTTTGAGATCGAATTTTGATATTTTTGAGAATATATTAAAACACCTCTTTTAAACTCATATAATCGCCTCAGATTCTTACATGGTAATTTTTTATATCTTTTAAACCATTTAACTTCACTTTGTCTATATTTAAGTAGCATAATTAAATACTTATGTCAATAATTATTAATAATACTTATTTCAATACATAAGAAATAATCATTTGCAAGACATAAGTCATTAAGTGTGAAAATTAATGAACATATTGTGCATAATCAGGGAAGCAAAATAACCTGCCATATATGCTAACCACAAAACACTTTAATATATGTTGAAAGAGATTAATAGTAGCATCGAGAAGGAATATCTTATTCAAATAATTAAAATAGACATACTAGAGAAAAGTTGCACCCTGCAATGGATTCCTGCACATGTTAATATCGAGGGAAATAAGATTGCCGACAACCTGGCCAAAGAAGCGAGACACCTAAATAGTGGCCAAGTAAATTGTGCCACCTTTGGTGATGCGAATGCAATGGCAAGATTCAGACTTAGGGAATGCTCAATTCGAGAAAGTGACCAAATCTGTGAAATAAATGAGGAAAGAATCATCACAAAAACAATTGTAAGGCTTCGTACACATCACTACAGGGGTATGAAAATCAATGAAAATGGAGCTAGGGTCTACAGGGACTGTAGAAACTGAACTCTCTCCTGAACATGTCTTTACATGCCCTGCCATTTTGGCAGCACTTCAAAACATCATGGAACTTCCACAGGAGATGCTCTACTCCCATAGCATCATTGCGATCGCCAGGGCCGTGGTCTTTGCGCATGGATCTATTTCAGCGACTGACTCATGTGGACACGAGACCACCACCAAAATAGACATACAGGTTCAGATAAATGAATTTTTTTAGGGAAAATTACAGAACCTCTTTTAAACTATCGTATTTGCTTCAGATTCTTATGGTAATTTTCAATACCTTCTACATCATGAGAATTAATTTCACCTTGCATACACTTAAGTAACAATTAGAAAATAAAATACTAATTTCAATCTATAAGAAATAAATTATTTGCAATGCATACATCATTAAGTGCAATGAACAATTACTAATTTAAAATCCACATTAAATATTTATTTTTTTGAAAATATCAATCCTCACCAGCAATTCTTGAGGTCACGTAATTGAAATCCAAGTCCTGGCGAGCAATGGATCTAAAAGGGACAGAATATTAACTATAACATACATCTTTTATTCCTACTTAACATATACTTGTTTAAAACATAATTCAATGATATAACAAACAGTATCATCTTAATCATGTGATTTTCATTTTTTTTTTTTATTATTTATGCTAAAATATTTTTTCTCGGTATTTCTTAGTATTAACTAACATATCACTAAATATAAATTTGAGCATATCTTTTTGTTTAATACACAAATTCAGTTTCTGATATTTCTTTTTTTTCTTTTCAAATCTGGCATAACTATTATTTTTACTGTAAATAATCATAAATGTATTTCAAGTTTCTAAGTCTATGGGTTATCCAGATATTAAGAAAAATGCACAAAATTATCATCCTCCCATAGAAAAAATTTAAAAATACTGTATCTCCTGTTAGTGCATAAAAGCGAGTTATGCATAAAAGTGAGTTAGTTTTGATTCCCATGCGAAACAAAAACAAAACCTTATGTACTTTCTTATCATGGGAACATAAAATACAATAGTGGATTTTTACCTATAGTTGCACTGTATTTTATGGTGTGAACCAGTTTATTATTTATTCTGCATAAAGTCACATGCTTTTCTTATAAAGACTATGCATTATCAAAACTCAATTAATCATGTTAAACAGCTCAGTCATTCATTAGAAATGTTAAAAGGCATTTCCAACAACTTATTACTATCAAAAGTTTCTAAAAACTAAATAGTTTACAATAATAACAAACTTAAAAGAATTTTTGAAACCTGAAAATTGACTATCAGGTATCCAGCCTTATACAACACAATAAAATAAAAAATCTACTTTTTAAATTTCATCATAGATCTTCAAGAAATTATAATCAGAATATATTAGATTATTATTGCGATACATTTCTTTAACATTTCATTTTAGGCAATAATTACTATATGTTAGCTTACTGTTGAACTGTTTGCATCACACGGGAAGATTGTTCTTTTAAATTTTTTAGGAAACTCCCTGCCCCACCCTTCAGTGATCCAAATATACTGGCATTGTTAGCCATATTATTGGCTTGCAGAGTGGCAGGATCAGCATGCATTGGAGGAGGTGGTCTTTGTGGTGGACCCGCACTGGATGCAGAATTATCTGTAATAGGAGGAGGAGGTCGGGCTGGTGGACCATGACCTAAAATCAAAACAATATATATTAATTAACAATAAGCTATTAAAATAATATATACATTACAATATAATGTATATATTGTACGGCAAACCGTACTTGATGCAGAATTATCTGTAGGAGGAGGAGGTGGTCGGGCTGGTGGACCATGGGCTAAAATCAAAACAATACATATAAATATTAAAAATAAGCTAATTAAATAATATATAAACATTACAATATATTTATGATAATGTATTATTCACTACACAAACTGAAATACAATCAACACTAAAATCAGTTTAGAGCTATTTGGCAAATTTTTCCCTTTGGCAAGTATAAGATTTTGCATAGTTTTTACATAAAAGAAAATTACCTATGAATTATGAGAAGGAGTTTGGATTTAATTTTAAGAACCCAAGCCCAAAATATATTTTTGGAATTTTTTATATAACAGCTTACAAAATTTTTAATTTGTGAAAACAAATGATTAAATTAAGATACTTACCAAACGCAAAAAATACTGTATTACTTTAAATGCAGAAACATAAGAATAACATAAATTAGGAATAGAACACAATTTTTCTTTTAGAACTTGTAACTTCCATTATTGTCTGACATTCAGTTTGTCAGATTAAAAAACGTCATATTTTACTATTCATCATGTCTTGGCATAGAATGAAAAATTCATCCCCCAAGCATTTGATCTTAACAAAGCTTTCAGAAACATGTAACAGAAGTTCCATTTTAGTATTATTATCTATAAAATAATTGTCTAACATGTTTATGTCTTTTCAGACCCTTCAGAAGCTCCCTGGTGACCTAGAAGACTGAATCTTTGCACATTTATAGTATTGACAATGAAACAGAACCTAACAGAGCCAGACATTTGATTTCCCCTCCTAAGAGCATAAAAGATGAGTATTCAAAAAATCTTTCCAGATTTTTTAAATGTCTACCCAGTGAATTAGAAAGCTGAATTTTGTACACTTATAGTATAGGCCATGGAGCAAAACTCAACAAAATTGGATTTTTTATTTCTCTTCCAGGGCTGCACAAAATGAGATGAGAATCCAAAAATATTTCAAGACCCTCCAGAAGCCCCTCTATAATATATAAGGTGGAAACTTTGCATACTTATAGCATTACCACAGGACAGAACCTAACTGAGCCAATTTCTGATTAAAATAACTATTGACACTAAGCGTCAATACATTAAACAAAATAAAACTTATTAAAAAAATAATTGCAGCTTAAATGTTTAGAATTAAATTCGATATCTGTTACAGGCTTAAATACTAGTTAAATATAATTATCTCAAGTTTTTTTAATTTTTCATAAATAATTGAAATCTTTAAATATTTTGCAAAATATTTCTCCAAAATATAAAATAAAATAGTTTGGAGCCAGAGTCTGAACTGCACTGAGTATCACAGAGCCTAAACATGATTCAGGTCCAGACTGAGCAAAATATTTTACATCCAAATTATTCAAATGATTTAACTACGCACATTGCACATGGTCAACTCAATGTATTAAATCAATGTGTTAGATGTAGATTAAAAATATACTAAAAAAGAACAAATATGAAAATTTGTTTACATCTTTGAATATTGTTTACATCACACTTATTCATTTTTAGTTGACAAATCGCAAATAATAAAACTGAGTGATTAAAAAGTAAAATTAAACTATGATAAATAAAATTATTTATAAACCAAATGGATAACCATTTAAAAGTTAATTTCAAGCAAAAAAAAAAAATATTGACAAACTTCATGACAAATATTTTGACCTAATTATTGCACATAATGAATGTTATGAAGTATGGTGTATTAATATTAGTATGGTATTTTATAAACACTTGTTGGTTTTCCTAAATAGTTTAGTTACATTTGCACAAAGCATAGATTTAACATTATTAAAAAATATACATGAAATATTCTTTTATTTTTCAAATTAAGAAGCTTTTATTCATACCTAGAATGAATTACATGGCATAATCTGGTATCTAAGTGCCCATTACATAAATAATACAGATTTTGATGACACAATTCAATTTCCCCTTTGAACAAGAATCATCCCCACACCTTGTATTTTCAAAGGTTGAACCGATAAATAAACTGGCTGATTACCAATTAATCAACCATGCCTTATTAGCCCATACTGATTAATTGATCGCTGATTATTTATAATGTAATTATGTATTATGAAATAAAATGCATATTGTAATTAATTGTAGGTAATTTATTATAATATTTCATAATTAATCACAATTTCTGTATAATACAACACACGGCCTGCCGAGTTAAAACATTCTACTCATTGTTTGTACTGAACTCTTAGTCAAAATAAAAGTAAGAGAGAAAGAACACAAGATTGCTTTGAAGTACCTCAGTGCCCCAGCTTTCTTTATCAAAAGTGAAAGACTGTTCAGCACAGTGTTCAGTAACATATATGAGCCTGCAAAAAATTGCCTATACTCTAAAAATGAAGAAATTTTGATCTTTTATATTATAATTCAAAGTTCTCAAATTTGATTAATTACTAAATTTTATTTTGTGTTTGGGAAGGTTAAGATAACAGAAATTGTAGAAATGCCAATATATGTGTATTAATGGAAACTTTTTGAATGCCTTTAAATAAACATGGAATAAAAATCTTTATCATTTCTTAATAATTTACTTTTTAAAATATCAATTAAACACATAATAAAAAAGAAGAATGATTGATTAACAAAACCAGTTAATAGGCCGAAAAGCCAAAACCGATTAATTGGCAAAATGGTTTAAATTACCAATTAGCGATTATCTGACAATTAATTGGAAAAACACTAGTTTTTTCCATTTGCAATCATGCCAATTATACAATGCAATTTAACAATGGCTATATAAGTATGCCACTGGTGCTCTGGAGGAAATGTTCATAGCAGCAGACATGTACCCAGTTATAATATCATGAACACTGGAGACCTTCTTTCAAGGGCAATTGTTTGAAAAGAAAATTTCTACTTTTATAAACCCACTTAAAACGTTATACAAAATTCAAGAATAGAGTAATTAAAAAAAAAATTTTATTCAAATGCCAAGATATCACTTCATATTCACATAAAAGATTCAAATTGCGTGAATCTTCAATTCGTCGATGCACGAAAATAAAACTACATATGTTTATTCGACTTTTATAAAAATCACACCAAACACCAAAGTGTCTAGGGACCTAGCTTGAACTATCACTGTACCGAATTCTATAGTTATGAGTCACTTAGATTTTCCACTAAACTGCAGACAGATCTTCCTTTATGTAAGAAGATATCTATGTGACAGGCATTTCAAAAGAAATATTTAAATTACATCAAAACTATCCATTAGATGTGTAGTGCTTATTTGTGTCACCAATGAGAAGAGCACACTAGGCAAATTTACATACAGTGAACTGATAGGGGATATATATTTGCTGCATCTAAGGTTTCCATACCTGGGAAAATGCATTAAAGAATTTCTATACATTTTAAATGTTATTAAAAGATGCATTTCTTTTGTACAAGAGCTAAAATTAAACTGTACATAAAATAAAAAAGATTTTTCTTTTCATACAAATTAACAAATTTTGATGTTATAAAAAATCAGAAGCACACATTTTCTTCGAACTAGATTGCACAAAAAATCAATAAGTTTTGTTTTATTGCCAATTAAAGAAAAGCACACCAAATTTCATGTAGTTCCCTTATTATTTCAAAATTCCATACTTCCCATGGAAAAGTAAAATTTCTAGTATCTCAAAAGCAGCTCATCATAACAATTAAATAAGTGGGAGAAAAGAAATCTTTCTTAGCAATGGTGATAGACATGTATGATGCACATGCTCAAACTAATTTTCTTTGTAGAGATTCATTTGAACACGATATCAGAAGGCACATGGTCATGTGATGTGTAGCTAAGCATTAGCCTTGATTATTCATAGATTTTCCTAAATAGCATGTGTTTGTGTAAGGATGCACTTTGAACAGCAATGTAAATCAAGGTCCTCATTCCGACCACATAGACAAGTGATTTTAATCTCAGCTACCAAGACAATGATTGCAAATATGTAAATGATTTCATAATACATGCATTTGATAATAGTGGATATATTTATTTTTTATAATTTTTTCATTTTAGATCAAAAATGTGCAATACCTTGAAAATAGTACTTGTTACCATTCTGTAAATGAACTCATACATTTTAAAATAAAAAGTACATATAAAAGGAGTTTTTGTAAAACTTTAGTTATATATATTTCTTTATTTTTTTCCATTTTTAAAAAATATATGTTTGAAAAATTGAGGGCCTCTTGTAATTTGACTATTTTGTAAACAAACAGGTCTCTGACATTTATTGGTTAAAAAAAAAATGTGCCAAACTTTATGTAGTTTTCTTCATTTGTTCAAGAGATATTTTTTACAGACTTTCAAAAACAGACATAAACATCATTGAAAAAAAAATGGTTGATTTGCATTCAGGGATACTCAAAATGTGTAGATCCATTGAAATCCGAGTTGGATTTTTAAAACCCCAGCACAATACTGTACACTGTAGGGAAAGTAAAAATAAATCATTTAAATATATTACACTTAAATATAAAATAAAATAAAATGAGAATGTTTAAAAAATATGATAAAGTCAAAACCTGGGCTAGCAGTATGACTTCCAACTGGCTGTCCCAAATTAAGAGTAGTATCTAATTTTATGTGCCTTGCTTCTGCTATCTCACTTAATCGATCCAAGATGTCATTTACAGTTGGCCTGTCTACAGGGTTTAATTGGAAGGTTCCATCTAGTAGCACAAAAAAATTAAACATATAAATAAAAAAGTTCACTCACATTTCTGATGATAGTAAATACACTAAATATTTAAAAACAGTAAGCCTCATTATTACTAAGACTATCGAAATTACATTTTACAATGGAAAATGTTTACAAATCACACTTTGTATATCAATGAACAGCAAAATTGGTAGTATTTAGAATTTTATGCTAGTATTTAAATTTTGCAGGAAAATTAAAACTATTTGAGGAGAGTGGGACACTTTAGAACACTTATCATATACTAATTTTTATAAATGCTATTTTATAATTATATCTTAACCTAACACTTGCCTTATATACATTAAACAATCCATAAGATAAAAGTATAATTCACTCCAAATGTCTTATACGTAATTAATAAATCTCTTTTTTTATTCAGAACCCTTTCAGTGTCCCACCTAGTGGAACATCTTGGGACAGTGCCTTCAATGTGTAAAACATTATTGTCGACTTTTCTAAGACAAAGTTTTGGTTATTTAAATTGGGTGTTGTTATTTAATATGATTTCAGTTACAAAATTGTAAATAAAAATATTGTAAATAAAAATAAGTTTTAAACTATATTTTACTATGGTTAGAATAAAGTAAACTAATTAAATAGTTTTCAAATAAATTCTGGTACCCAAGCTTACAACTTTGAAACTATATTCAGCTGTACATAATTTATGTCATATGATCAACATTATCTACGAATCATTGTGATATTTTTTAAGGATCATCATTAATAATATATCTAAATTCATCATAATTCATTCCATCTGGTTTGTATGAGAATGGGGTTTATTTCTCAATTCAAAGTGAGCTGAACAAAGTTTTTTTCAAACCAATGTGGGAATGCATATTTTATCATTACATGTGCTACACATATCACATATATTTCTTGTACACTGTGTTTCACTAACACCTTTTTCAAATTTATAAAGCATAAGTATTAAAAATCACACGTTTTTAGATTCCAATGATTTTATCAATATGAGGGAAAGTATTCATCAACTAATACAAAAATCATTTGCAGTCATTACTTCACTTCAGTTTTAGGAATATTGCCTCTATTTAAATTCGCAAACCAAAGTGGATACAAATAATTTATTGCAGCAGTAGCAAAAAACATATTTAGTTTTTTACTTAATATATTAATGCTAAGTACATTCACTTACAAAGAATTTGTAAGACTGAAACTAATTAACTTTCACAGTCTAGTACATTTCACAGCAGTAAAAAGAATCTAAAATCATGCACAGAATTAAAATAACTTACGAATTAAGTCATGCAAAACTTCATAATCTGTAACACTGGATGGGATACTGTATTTCGCATTCAAAATTCGCAATTTAGCAGAATCTTCAAATGGATGTTCCCTGAAGCATAGCAGAAACAAAACACACCCAAGAGCCTGCAACATAAAAAATCTATTGTATTCTTTATTTACTGAAATATTACTTGATTACTTAAACTGAAAATTTTAAATTTAATTGAGTGTTGAGATAAATATTCAGCTCTGATAATTTTCATTAACTTTTCATCTAATTTGGAAAGCACAAAATAGCTTATCAAAAATAAAATTGGACCACAGGTAAAGCAGATAAACAAAAACTGGAATGATTTATAAATAGTACATTCAATACTGATGCATTTCTTATTTGTAGAAAAAGATACAAATCACATAACTAACAACAGCAAAACACTGTTTATGTTTGTCATTTATACAACTATGATTTATACATTTTTTATTGATCCTTAGACCTTTCTATATCTTTTACTGAGCTCATTCTTCAGTTTTATTTATGCAACATTTCTCTTTCTGAATCTGAGCGAATGCCCACCCCCAAAAAATCAAAATTCTATTTAATTGAATAAAAAATATTTATTTAATTGAATTCCAGAAAATCTCCCATGTTTTATTATTATATCAGTGCATAGCTAATTTACAAGACAGACTTTCTAGAATACATCAAGATTATTTTATTTCCTCCAAACTATAAGCTATAAAAGTTTCAAATGTTTAGAGTACTTTTAATAAAAGTGCAAATTTTTAAAAAATTTTACTTACTAATGTGAATGGTACATATATATGGTATATATATATAAGCAATCAAATGAAGTAAGTATAATGCTCTGTAATGATGTGATATAAAAGGCAAAACACTATGTGACAGAATCAATGAACAGTGTTAATGGCAGAATTTTTCAGTGCACTTATATAGCAAATGCACAGGCCCCCCTATATTTTACAAATTATTGTCTTCTTTTTCCATAAACTATTTTTGCAACCCAGGCTCCTATGCAATGAATTCTTTTGTTTCTCCTCCCCTTTAGTCAGCGATTCTATTGAATAATCGCTCATATAATAGACAACAGATGTTGCATATTATCTAATACATAAGTACTAAATTAAATCTGCAAAACATAAATAAAAATGAATATGGACGAAAATTGCATTACCCAAATATCCATTGCCTGGTTTATAGGATAGTTGTTATAAGTATCCAATATTTCTGGTGGTCTGTACATAGGTGTGGTGTTCTTTGACATCTGAAAAAGAATTGAGAGATTTGAAAATTTACAATTAAGTACAAAAATTACCATTTTTAAAAATGAGATTGGAAAATAAGAGACTCTTACTTCATCTTCTACTAAACTCCTCTGTATAGCAGTCCAATTACTATCTGGATGACAAGACTTTGTTGTGGCACTACCAAAGTCACATAGTTTAACTTTGCCATCTGAACTTAGTAATAAATTTTCAATCTGAAATTCAGAAAATTATAGTGTTAGACAAAATGTATATACATTAGCCAGATTATTCAAAAGTATTTCCTAATTAGTACATTTTAAGAGGTGTGATGAATATTTTCAGGATAATATTATACCATTAAAATATTTCTAAAATAATTTTAAAGAGGTCATCAATATCTATAGTATTAAACAAGACTTTAAAATCATAAGTATATATACTTTGGATATTAGCAACAGTATTTAATGTCTTAAGTAATTCAAAACTGTTTTTTATTATATGTCTATTATTTTAAATGTCAGCTAACAGAGAAATTTTATCAAAAATTTCAGTAAAAGTTTACCAGCAATAGTAAGGTAAGAATTATGTTCACTAGTAATTGTTCTAAAAGATAGATATGTATATATACCAAATAAACAAAATTCCAGATTTAAGTCTTTCTGGACTTTGGAATTCTGAAAAATCAGTCCTATACTGTATTTATATTTCAGAATAAACATATACAGGGTGCCCCAAAAAGATTGAAATGCGCTTTAATTATTTACCTGTTGGAGATAAGTGGGCAATGTAAATTGCAAAAATGTTGAAAGTAAGGTAGGAAAAAAGACTACGTTAATGAAATAGTCCTCCAATTAATTTTCAAAAAGTTACACCTTTTAAATTTTTATATGAGCCCCTTAGACAAATTTGGTCAATCAGAAAATTTTTATTTTTAATGCAACAATATCATTAAAAAAAAAACCCCGCATATCTGTATCTTTAAAATTGAGCGAGCTATATTTAATTGAAAATTGAGCATTGTGAATGGGGACCATATATCAATTTAGGAATGTAAATTTGTGACATAGCACAAAAAAGATAAAACTGAATGATAATACATAGGATACTTAACCGCGTAGTGAGTACCACTGCTTTATATGATCTCTGTCTGTCTGTGTAATGCTTTATTTAGATGCATTTGCGATAAAAAATATTGACACATATTAATGCATTTTTGATCTAAACAATTTCCATCGTCAATTTGTTTATGATCCCTATTTTCACTGATGAAACAGACTTTCACATGGTACAGAAAAGAGGCATAAATCAGATTTTTCCTTTATCATAATTCAGTTGATTTTAAAGATACAGATATGTGTGTGTGTGTGGGGGGGGGGGGGGGGGGGGGGGGTTAATGATCTTGTTGCATTAAAAATAAAAAATTTCTGATTGATCAAATTTGTCTAAGAGGGTCGTATAAAAATTTAAAAAGTGTAACATTTTTAAAATTAATGGAAGGACAATTTCATTAACATAGTCTTATTTCCTACCTTACTTTCAACATTTTCGCAATTTACATTGCCCACTTATCTCCAACAGGTAAAGAATTAAAGCGTGTTTCAATCTTTTTGGGACACCCTGTATATTCTCAATACTTACTTTTAAATCTCGATGTATTATTGGAGGATTCTGCGAATGCATGTGTTGGACAGCTGAACATGTCTGATAAAATATTTGGACTACCTGGGCACATGACAATGGACTTTGCCGCATATTAAGAGCATCAACCAAAGGTCCACCTGACAAAATATATCAAATTAAAATAAAAATTTATAATTCACCATTATAACTTGTAAAGCTAATCAAATAAGTCAAAGCTAGTCTAATAAGTAAATAAGTCATAATTTTAGTAAGTAAAAACATTTTTAAAAAAATACTAAATATTTTAATAAAGTTATACATACAAGATTAATGTACATCAGGTATTCACGTAATGTTTTAATATACTTATAAATTAATAAACAAAATTAAATGAAGTTTCCAAAAAAATATTACTAATATTATAAAGTTAATGCGTAGAAATAAATAAAAATAAAACAATGACATAAAGAGTTTGTAGATACAAAACAGATATATAAGCTTTAAAATAAACATAAAGCTAATTTTCAATAAATTAAACTATGCTTCACCAAAGTGATACATATGTGATAATTCAAGTGTAGCAGTAAAAGACAAGCTATATGATTAAAAATATATAGTAAAAAGTGACCATGATGCATTCACATTTTTTTTATCATACTCTTTATTTAGTCTTTTAAAAAATTATGAATGTTATGATAAATATTTCAAATGCTTCAATAAGCATGAATTTTGACACATTTTGAAAAATTATTAAAAGACATTTTTATTTAGTAAGAATAATATAGACAAGCAATTTCAACTTGCAAATACATTATTAAATTTCTCTCAAAATATATCATATTTCAAATTAACAAGTCAAGCCCAGATATAAGGTCTGAGATTGGACCAGGAAAAAAAAAGGTATGATCGGCCCTTTCAACTTTCATCATACACATTATCAGTAAGAAAAAAAAAAATAGATCCAGTGGGCCCGGTCCACCTGGAAATCTCCAGAAATTCCACCAACCGTATCTGGGCCTAGAAATTCAGCCCTAAGACTTTGCCTGGGTTGTCCTAAAAACTGCTCCTATCGAGTCAATAAAAATTAAACTAGCAGTTGAACCATTGGATCTATTTATCAGTCAAAGGTTTAGTATATTCAAAATTTTTCTTTACCTAAAAATAACCCAGTGAGAGGTATCTCGCACAGAAGTGATTATCCTCGACAATCCTTTAGTTATAGGATTTGGACTCTTACAACCCAGTTCACTTTTGATACTCCAATGGATTTTCCTGCTGTATTTACTGAGCCTCCTTGGATCTCGTCGGGTTACCAAATAAGGTTTGGCATTCCTAGCTGTGTCACCAAGAAGGATGACCCTCTTCTTTTGAAGCAATTGACTTTGAATCTTGTATCTTCTGATTACAATGCTCATTTTAAGATTTTTACCAATGGATCTGTTGACCTTAACAAATCCATAGCTGGAGCAAGTTATTTTATTGAAGAATTAAATGAAGTTTTTCTTGTTCCAGTGGCCCCATGTTCGAGTCTTGATGTAGAGCTTTTGGCAATCAATGCAGCTTTAATGAGGATCGCCCTATATGTATGTTAACTGATTATATGGCCGCTCTTCTGTGTCTTTGCCAACACAGACCAGGCAACTATTGCTTTAGAATTGAAGAAATCAGACTTCTTATTAAATTAAAAGACAAAGACATTACATTGCAGTGTGCACGGTAATGAATATGCAGATAGTTCAACTAAATTGCCATCCACAATGGGTTCAGTCCCACTGCTGAAAGTCACCCTATCTAGGTGTTTCATTAAGATCAAAAGAGAGATTCATGTGCTGTCATGTGACTCTTGGAATAAAACTGGAATTAATCATCATTTTTTTCATTTCAAAGGGATCCAAATGACCTTGACTACCTCAGAAAAATCCCTAGAATGGTTGCCACCTTTTGCTGCTAAGGTTAGGATAGGTCACATAGTCACAAAGGCCTACTTGAATAGATTTCATCTAGCTGACTCTAACAAGTGCCTAGTTTGCTCTGTAGAAGAGGAGACCCTGGAACACATCTTGTTGTTCTGCACTAGAGAGAACTTTTTAGTGTCTTAACAAAAATGTTTGTCCCTCTGTCTATTTTATCTGTCTTGTCCAATGTTCATTTTATGTGTATTGCTTTTTTCATCTATAGAAGACTTCATGAAATTGGCCACTAATGCTCCGGACTCTTGTTTCAAGTTGTAATGTAATATAAAGTAACATTAATAAAATTATGGATTCCATAAACCTTTAACACATCTGATATTACTTAATTTTTTTACATTTTTAAAACTTATAAACTTTTTTATAACAAGAAAATGCCTATGTATATTATATATTTTACATATAATTTAATTGTATTATAAACTCACAAAAAAGGGATTTCTTTTGAGAGTAAAACAAAATATATATATATTTGTTTATGGTATAGTATTCAATCACAAAGAATTTTACTTCACTGGAATAAATTACAAGATGCAAAAGTTCAGCCACACTTGGTTTAAAGTTAATAACATCCTGCTCGTAAGATAATTAAGTTTGAATGATGAACCACAAAGAGATCAAGAAAATAGAAAGATATGATATTTCTATAGGGATTAAAAGATCTAAAGAAACTAATTTTTTTTTTTTTTTTTTGGCAATTAGTTGTTTGAATCAATTTTTTCCTGCATAAGCATATATATTACTTTTAGTTAAAAAACGCAATATGTAGTTGCTTATATAAAAGATATGCTTCAACAACATTAAAATACACTAACCAGTACACAGTTCAGTAAGCAACAGATACTCAGATTTCCCATGCTCAGAATGTTCTTTGTCTATTGATGCTGCAGAATGAAAATGTATGATGTTTGGATGACCGGAAAGTTTAGTCTACAATTTATTAAGGAATATGCATGTTATAAGGCACAGCAGGTAAAACTATATTACAAACAAAATATTAATATAGAGAAGGAATATGCATGTTATAAGGCACAGCAGGTAAAACTATATTACAAACAAAATATTAATATAGAGAGACTATACTACTTGTTATTCCAGACTAATTTGCAGAGTGGTAATAGGCAATTAGTTTATATTATAGGTTGGATAAGCATGAAATAGCAATTCTATAGAACAGTAAATAGAATTTTCACAAAGGATTAGCCAAAGTGGTTATCTTTATCATTCTAACTTCATTCTTGGGTACTACTAAAATATCATATTTATATAGCCACCAACTTGGCAGCAAATAAAATATAAGGTTAATAAGTGAAAAGGAGATTTTTCCCTGGATACTTATGTATTGTCAAAACTACGGGGAAGTTAAGAGATTTTTTTTATAACAGAGCAAAAAGATAAATAAATAAATAAAATGTGGCCAACTGAGGATGCTTTTCATGATGAACTCTTAACCCTTATTTCTTAACAACGAAATATAGAAATAATCTTCTTCAGGTAAAAGTTTTTCTTTAGTTATACCTTTGATATTTTTATAACTTTTTTCAGTGAAAATAAGGAATTATAAATGTATACTTATTTTTTACATAAGATAAAGTACATTTTTTTAAAGCATTTGTTCTTTGCCGTGTAGTCTAAAAATATTTATTTTTCTATGCTACAAATAAAATTGATTTAATGCATATTTTGTGGGACAGGCATCTTTAGCATTATAATAACAAGACTTATCTAAGGTATATTTTTAAACATATTTGTTTGGTATATTTTGCTTCAAAAAATTTTAATCAACTAGCTTTGTAAATGGAATAAGTGTTACAGTTTGGATATGGCCATCATTCTGCTACAATGTTTTAAAACAGTAGTATTCAACTTTATTTACTAGAGAACCCACCTCCTAATTGTCTATTTTCTTTAAATGTATCTCCAAGTTTTGATATAAAATATGAAAAGAAAATCAGTGATTAAAACTGCATTAATTTATATATATATATGGTATTTTTTTTTTATATTTATGTTTGTGTAAACTCCAAATTAGAAAAATCTACTGTGAAGTGAATTCTACCGTATAAAGGGATATTGATTACATGTGTGATTGGTCACCTATCAACAGCTGTAAACAATCATTTCATGATCATTCCCACTCAGCAGAATTGGCCAAGAGATGAAATAACCACTAAGCACAAATGTCCTTAAAAGAAGGATTTTAGAATTATTCTGGTAGAAGTGTAATTTCCAAATGTAATATCAGTGCAAGATATTACTTTAGGACTGTGCATCATTGACAAAATGCTACACACTCAGTATTACAGTGAAGTCTACCTTTCCTTTTGTATGTAACGTCCCTTTATAGGATAGAAAAAAGTCCATTCCCTGTAATCCTAAGTACTTAGAATTTTGTCAACAGTGGATAAGGCTAAAATAATGACTTGCAATCATTGCTAGTGAGTAAGCAAAGCAAACAATGGGCAGGATAACACAATTAAAAACTACAGAATTATGTTGTTTTTGTTTGCTAGAATTTTATTATTTACACTATTATGCAAGAGAGAGATAACCATATGTTGTAATATATGAAAAATTCAGTAAATTAATTAATAATTTAGGCAAATATAATTTCAGTAAATTAATTAATAATTTAGGCATAATAATTTTAGGCAATATTTTTTTAAATTAATGCCCTTCTTTAATGAAATCAAATAAAAATTGATATAAATTCATTATGAAAAAAGGATACAAGAAATTTAATTTCACGTAAAATACTTTTACTTGTTTCATTATCACCAGCTAAAAGCCTCTGCAAAAAAAAATAATGATTAAGTCCATATGATTCAATCTAATATCAAAAATAATATCTAAATTAAAAAACATTAAATAATTTACTTTTAAAGCATATTCTTTTCCAGTAGTAATGTCCTGAGCAACAAAAACAAAACCGAACCCACCTGTGAAAACAAGATAGAAAATCATGATTTGAATACTATTTAACTACAGAGAACAGGATCCACACTTTATAGAAAGCCTAAAAGTACTGTAATATATACTTTTAGAACCTAATTTGTGCTTATACTACACTCATAAAAAAAAAAAGAAGATAACAGGAATTTTTTAATTATGCCCCCCCCCCCCCCCCCCCTCCCTTCAGTTTAACTTCTAATATTATACACCATATTTACATGAATTGAATAGAACTCAAGCTTCACTAAGAAGTTTTTTAAAAAACTACATAAAAATACATTGATATCTAGATATGTCAAAATATTAAACATGTTTACAGAAAGATAATAAATTAACTGCTGTAGAGAAATTATAGTAAATATTTAATTTAATTAGTAAATATTTAATTAATTTTTACTAAAAAGACAGGGTTTTTAAAATTTTCTAAAAAAAAAGTTGATGCCAACTTAAATGGATATGACACTTTTCCATCTTAATACATTTCAGATTAAATTTAAATGTCACATGTAGGAATCAAAGTTAAGATATTAAATAATAATAATAATAATATCAATAATAATATCATTAATAATAATAATAATTTAAGTGATATAACACAGGATACATTTTCAGACACTGCAACTAGTCAAATTACTTCCAAAATGTACAAAAACTGCTTTGGGATTATTCACTTAAAATCCAGATATTTTAGCTGAAAAAACATTGTAACCTAGTATATGCAAAAATTGGTAATATTGCATACTTCAGGATCATTTACAGGGGCAAAGATTACTTTAGTATAATTTAAAATCCATACAAAAATGTTATTCTACACCTCCTTTCACAGTATTCAACTTCAACTATAAAAATGAAAGAATAAAACAAGAGGTTCACATATGGCACCTTCCTCTCTGTGCTATGTGATTCTACAGACCTGAAACAGCTGCTATAGAAGAGAATGGATTAGAAAGCTCTAGATCTGCTAACAGGCCTAATACACTAGTAATCACTCTAACTGGGGATGAGGCAATTGCCTTGTACATCCCCAGTTAGAGTAATTACTAGTGTCTTCAGATTAGATGGCCAAACCAAATATTTTACAATGCAACATGTATAGCTAGATGGAGAGGAAACAAAAGATAACATCACTTCACCTAGTCACAAAGCTCCAGACAAGGGAACTGGACAAAAAGATACATTATATAGGGGCCCAGGCTCCATAGTTTATAAAAAAAAATTGAATAGCTTGAAAATTTGGGGATAGTAGGGGGGGGGGGGGGGGGGGGGGGGCCTGCAAATTTGCTGTAGAGGCTGAAAATTCTGTCAACAGCACTGCTTGGTTTACTTTTACTGTGTAGCAGCACCCCCAAAAGGCAGCATGCAAATTAAACCAAGAGAACAAAATGTACCTCTGAACTAACTATTTTCTATGGTAAAGGAAATATATATATATATGTGTGTATATATATATATACAGTAGAACCTCTATTATTCGACCCTTGTTTAACTGGAACACTCCGTTAACCGATGTCGGTTCTATGCTGCAACCTATGGATCAGGGCGTTTTGGAGTCTTTAAAATGGCGTTTCCGAAAGAAATTAATAAGAAAATTACTTTTTGGAGAATCTGCATCTACAGTTTCAATACTAGAGTTTTGGAAATCTGTCGACATTAAAGACTGCACTTATATGATCAGTGAAGCATGGGAATGTATGCCGCAATTGACACTAAGACGAAGTTGGAGAAAACTTTTGCCGAATCTTTCAACTAGAGCAGATGAAAATGTTACAGACATAGCGAAAGATGGTGTTACTGAATTTTCAAACATTTTTAGCACGATGCCAGGTTTTGAAAACTGTGGGATCAAAGAAATCACAGATTGGTTGATTTGTGACATGGAAAATGCAGGCTTCCAGTTGCTTAATGATGAGGAAATTATCGCAGAAGTCCGACTTTCTCTAAAAGAAGATGAAGATGATGATGAAGGCGAGAATGATTCCCAAGTAAAGATTAGTAACAATGATGCTTTTGAGTGTTTTTCGAAAGGCCTTGCTTGGTTGGAACAACAAGAACAGTGTGATTCCTCTGAACTAATGTTTTTAAAAAAACTTCGTGACAGAGCTACACGACAAAGGATGACAAATTTACGCCAGATGAAGCTTCCATTTAAATCATTATAAGTTTTTTGTTTCAAAATAAATTTTCATGTACTACTATACTGCACTGTAATTTGAATTTAGATATTTATTTAGCAGTTTAAATAGTCATAATAGCAGTTCGATAACAATGTTACATATTAAACTAGACGATTATTGAAAAATTCTCTATTATCCGGAAATTTCAATTATTCAATGTAGGTTCGGTCCCAATTACGTCGGATAATCGAGGTTCTACTGTATGTGTGTGTATAGTACCTAGGGGCACCAATACAAATATGGCTTTCCATACATGAAGCATTGTTTATATTGTTATGTTTAGATTTAATATTTTATTGTAAACTCTACATTATTTCAGGAAGCAATTTTTATAAGTATCTACTACATTTATAAGAATTTTTTTTTTTCAATTATGAGTGAAAATTCCAACTTAGGATTCAATATGCATGACACTTAATATTCTATATGCATTTTACTAACCTACAAAATCATTCAGAGATTGGAAATATTTCGATTGTCCAGAGAAACTTTAAAAACTATTTCTACCAGAAAAATCATTTTTGAGAATATTTTAAAATTTTACACAGCTGATTAAGTAAAGCATTAAATCAATAAGAAAAAAAAATGAAGATCAGATAATAAAATATCATAATAAATTTTTCTCACTATTTAATTAAAGAAAACACATGCATAGGTAATTTAAGTAATGAAAAACCAAGCTACCAGGAAGATAACATTGACATAAGTAGAAACCGTTCGACCATAAATATTGCACAGATGACTGTACTGTTGATAATTGCGTAATTTATACGATCGAGATTGTAAAATCAAACTAAAACACTAAATAAAATTTGTAAACAACTGGATTTATATTTTGAAAATACACCATTACGAGGGCGTCTCACCTTCAGCAATAACTCTTTTCACTCGTAATTTTTGTTTATCAAGTTCCACTATATGCCCCACAAATCCGTGCTCTTCTCTAGGTGCGTTATTTGAAAAATAACCGAATGCTGATTTGAAGAGATCAGACATATCTTTAATTTACTAGTAAAAATCTACATGAACATTTTACACAAAATTTACAAGTAATTACGATGACCGTCTGCAAATACAGAAAAAACAAGACAGCTGCGGAGCCATGAGTGAGTTGAAACGTTTTGTTTTCTTCTTCCATAAAAAACACAACCACCATCCTCAGGAGCATGGAGGAGATTTTCTAACTCCGCACTCAGAGAAAATTAATTTAAACAAAAAAATAAGTTCTTTACGACGTGTTTTTTAAAATAACTCTTTTTATTAGTAAAATTTGCTAGTTAATTAGTGTTTTATAAAATTGTATTTTCATTCTAAGAAAAATGTAAACAGACATCAAGGTAATATACACTTCAACTTGATTCATCATAATTACATCGTTTAAAGCGCCACTGTATACTATTTTTAAAAATATTAATTTTTACCGCGCGATGGATTTTTGTAAAAAGCCGTTGTTTATTTAAGTAAATATTATTCAATACTTATTAAAATGAATTATAATATTCTTTTAAGATATTAAAAGAACATCTTTTGTATTTATGTGTGAAGCACGATAAAATTATCATCTGTATTTCAGTAAATTTTCTTGTACTATTATAAAATTTATTATTATATAATTTGCATATTCTGTTATGAAATTTGATACTAATTATAACTTTATTTTTGAATTATTAAATAATATTTTGCTTTTCTGTTTTTAGATGTAGTTTTGAAAAGAATGGGTGAATTTAAAATTCATCATCATGTCAGCGAACTTATAAAGCTCTTGGGGTAAATATCTTATTACAGGGATTTCTTTCGGACTATTTTGAAACCTGTATATTTTTTATTATTCATCTGCAATTTTACATTCATTTCTTATCTTTTTAAAGTTGAAATTATTCCAAATTCAAGTTTATGTGAAGTACCAAGACGGTAGTGAACAACCCCCCCCCCCCCCCCCCCAATTCACTATACATCACTTTGAGTTTTAAAAAAATCATGGGCTAAATCCCAAAGACCGGTACGGTTGTTTTTTTCTATCGCGCCAAATCGGCGATAAGCGGAGGGCTATGTTGCGACCTTGGTAACTCTTTAACTCATCGTATTTCGTAACCATGGTAACCTTGCGAGTTGATAACTCTGGCAACTGTCTTAATTTGTGTTATTTTATGCTAATTATGAATTATTGTACTGATCTTTTAAAATTAGATGTTTGGGAACAAGATTTAAATACAAGTATTGGTAAATTTTCTTTGATTGTGAAGAGTGAAGGATTTAGTACTGTTCTTTTTGATCGTTTAGTTGATAGTGGTAAATTAATGTGATTAAATGGTGTGTGAATCAGGGGTTGATTGCAAGTGGGTAATGCGATTGTGTGAGAGGAATGATAGTACGGAAGAGTTTGATGATTATACGTGGGCTTGCCGTGTTTTTGGAGCGAATGCGCATTACGTATAAGGAATCGTACGTGGTTTGTTCTAGATTGAGTATGATTGAGATTTTGAAGCGCGGAAGTAACATGAAAATCACTTAATGAGCTATGGAACACTTTTTGCAGAGATAGATATTGCTATGTGCGATCTCTGACAGCCAGGGGAACAGGATACTGTTATGTTTGTTTGGCTGGCGACCGTATCGAGGTTAGCCCGCGAAGCGGTCATAGATCCATTTTCTAATTACTACATTACTCTATAAGCCACAGAACACCCGTTGCACAAGCAGCTGTTGCTACGTGCAACCTCCGACAGCCAGCAGGACCGGATTCTATGATTTTTTTTAGCGGGCGAGCGTAGCGAGGTTAGCTCGCGAAGCGGACGTAGATCCATGTTCTAATTGCTACATCACTCTATGAGCCACAGAACACCTGTTGCTACGTGCGACCTCCGACAGCCAGCGGGACCGGATTCTGTGATGTTTTTTAGCAGGCGAGCGTAGCGAGGTTAGCTCGCGAAGCGGGCGTAGATCCATGTTTTAATTGCTACATCACTCTATGAGCCACAGAACACTTGTTGCACAAACAGCTGTTGCTACGTGCGACCTCCGACAGCCAGCGGGACCGGATTCTATGATGTTTTTTTAGCGGGCGAGCGTAGCGAGGTTAGCTCGCGAAGCGGGCGTAGATTCATGTTCTAATTGCTACATCACTCTATGAGCCACAGAACACCTGTTGCTACGTGCGACCTCCGACAGCCAGCGGGACCGGATTCTGTGATGTTTTTTAGCAGGCGAGCGTAGCGAGGTTAGCTCGCGAAGCGGGCGTAGATCCATGTTTTAATTGCTACATCACTCTATGAGCCACAGAACACTTGTTGCACAAGCAGCTGTTGCTACGTGCGACCTCCGACAGCCAGCGGGACCGGATTCTATGATGTTTTTTTAGCGGGCGAGCGTAGCGAGGTTAGCTCGCGAAGCGGGCGTAGATCCATGTTCTAATTGCTACATCACTCTATGAGCCACAGAACACCTGTTGCACAAACAGCTGTTGTTACCGACAGCCAGCGGGACCGGATTCTATGATGTTTTTTAGCAGGCGAGCGTAGCGAGGTTAGCTTTCGAAGCGGGCGTAGATACATGTTCTAATTGCTACAGCACTCTATGAGCCACAGAACACCCGTTGCACAAGCAGCTGGTGCTACGTGCGACCTCCAACAGCTAGCGAGACTGGATTCTGTGATTTTTTTTAGCGGGCGAGCGTAGCGAGGTTAGCTCGCGAAGCGGGCGTAGATCCATGTTCTAATTGCTGCATCACTGTATGAGTCACAGAACACCTGTTGCACAAACAGCTGTTGTTACGTGCGACCTCCGACAAATACATTGAATTACGATAGATACATACGTATATATATACATTACTTTAGAAACTTCCATTCGTTTAACCTCTAATTTTTGTAGGATATATCTAAATTTATCTTCTTTGATGGATATTTTTAATTAACCGGAAAATAAAATATTAACTTTTATTAAAATATATACACGAGTTTTTTTGCGAAAAATCGTTACATATCTTCCCCTCACTCGCATATACATTGCAGAATTTGCTAGTAAATGTATACATCTTTAGAACGTTACTTAGAGACTATGATAAAAATGATTAGTAGTGTATATTCACTTAAAATGCACTTTAGCAAATGAAATCTTTAAATATATATTGCTATTAATGTATTCTAAATAACTAATGTTCATTACAAATATAAATTCGATGTTTAATGGGATTAATTTCAATTTTTATTTGGCATCATCGTCAGTTTACCGTTACGAGCTATGATAAAAATAATGTCCCTTTGCACTTACGTTTCTGCGCATTTTACTACGCAGTTTGTTTATTTACATTCGTGCTCGCATAATCATGGTAACCTTGCGACTTGGATGGATACTATGGCAACTGTCTCAACATCGGGCGCCAGAAAAGTCGCCAAATTCAAGACCGTACCGGTCTTTGGGATAATGCCAAATCATGTATCTTCTCAATGTTGCAGTTTATATTATTCATAGTCTTATTTGTAAGACAGAAGTATCAGAAGATGCTCAAGGTTAATAATATCTTATAATTTTTTTTTTTTTTATCTTCAAAATTAAGTAAATCTTTTCTTCTCTCACTAAGAAAAATCATATTTGTTATTTCATTAATCAGAGCACATTTGTACTGATAGACATATATTTTATATTTCTTTGTGCTATTAGGTAGATAATAAAACATTTGCAGTTTAATAGAAAGTATGTTCTTTAGATGAAATTGCAGATGTAATTAGCATAAGTATAGTAAGTACTGGAATACAATAATCGTTGGAATTGTAGTAGGGGACACACCATATGTCCCATATAAAATGCAGTTTAAGTAATGAATATTTAGTGTTTAACAAACTAACTTTTAATTATTTTATATTTTATCTCCTTTTAGCATCTTTTGTGTAATTAAATAGTTTGCTGTTACAAGGGTCACTCTTCTGATTATCATCATTATTACATTTTATGAAGGAAAATTCAGTTTGGAGATAGATTATGAATTCTGCCAATGTCAAAATCAAAAATAGTAGCTCCAACTCATGACAAAAGTTTTGAACAACTTTTTTATATTTTTCAAAACATCCAAACTCTTATGTTTATATATTTGCATGTAAATGATGCAATCAACACTCCATATGAAAATAATTCATAAATGCACCTAGCAATAGAAACATCCTTATGTAAATGAGAGGTTTGTGTCATCGCATGGCAAAATGCAAGGATAATGTGAGCTGGGCTTTGATGTTTTTGGCAAGAGGGTAGCATACATTAGTTTGGTGTTTTGTAGTGTTCTGGTTGTGGATTTCTCCTGGCTTGATAGTTTTGTTATTGCTAAATATTAAATATAAGCTGTGGTGCCACATCTAGCAACCACTTATTTACTGATCACTTTTCTCCTACAAATGCACTATAAATATGTCGCTTTCTTCATTGGACAATCCACTGCTTCTCCATTAAGTTTGATGAACAATACTGTGCCTCATTATAAACTTTTTACAGCCAGATTTTTTAAGCTTTGAAACCACGAATTTCCAGTTGTTCAGAAATTTGAAAGGTGCTTTCATACAAAATTGGTCCAGATATTGAAAAATGTTTTGGATAGGCAATTTGCAAGCTATTCTAAAAGCTCTTCAACATTTTCCTTACCCATTTTCTAATGTTTCATTTTTGTTTCAAAATTTACACTATGGAGATGCTGATCCACACCTTTTTAAAATTTCTTTAATCTGGGTCTTCTCACAATGACAAAGTACTGCTAATTTGCATATATTAACACCTTTCTTTTCTTTCTTTCTTTTTTTTCTTTTTTTTGTGATAAAAATTTCTTTTGGGGGGTTTTCTTATGAAGCTCAGGGCTGTCACACTTATGACTTGTAGGTGCATGGCTCAAAGAGAGCCTAGCACAGTGAAAGAGGTCTGTTTTACTGTCCCCAAAAGATGAAGCAGTCTCTAAGAAAAGAGACCAGTACCCGAGGCAAAGACCAGTAGGTCTGTCACAGATAAGTTCAACTACAAAGTAAAAGTGATCAAGCAGTTTCTACGTATTCTGGCACATCATGGCTAATTAGCAAATTACATATGTAATTCACCCACCTAATTCGTAACAGATAGCAAAGGATTTGGGTATTGATCAGCAATGGCCACAAGGTACTGGCCAGAGGACAAATTCTTTTATTATTATATAAATGTGTTGGAAATACAATCTTAAGTGACAATTAAAAATTCCTACTAATGCCTATTATGACCATTACTGATTTCATTGTTTGGATTTAATATTAATTCTGTAGAACTTCTCTGTGCCATTAATATATGAATTATTGTTTAGCGGTAACCGTTCTTCAGAGTAAATGTTCATAGAAGTTTCACTGTAGTTTAATTCTGTAGAGGAGAGATACAGAAGTATTAGATATTCTGAATCCATCTCAGAATCCAGATAATAATTAGAATATTAGGGTTGTGGAGTCTGTACCTCAAACCTTCGAGTACGGCTCCTTTTTTTTCTACTGTCCAACCCCCTCATGTTTTCTAATATCCGACTCTGCCTGATACCAACATAAATAGCTTTTAATTTTTTTTATATCATTAATTTTTTCAATTGGTAAACATTTGATGTATTTAAATTTATTGCCTAAAAGCTATTTTTAAAAAATTATTAAAAAATTAAATATTCTAAAATAAAATTATTTTTATAGTTTTATTTGGGAATCAGAGTCAGTATATATTTAACAACCCTGATTCTACAGCCTTAGATAATACTGATGATAATATATATTATTGAATCCAGCAAGCAAGTCTTCTTCTATACTGATATTTAACTTACCTATAAAAAAATACCTTACTAATAAAGTAGGGCATGTGACAAAATAATGGTCTAACAAAGAAAGCTTGTTTTGCTTCTGAAACTGATTAATACCCATATATATATATATATATATATATATATATATACATATATATATATATATAAATAAAAATTGAAAGATTTTAAACGAAAACTATGCATAAACTATGGTAAGTACAAAAAAACCATCGCTGGCATATTGCTTTATTAACAAAGTATTTTTTCATGTATTACCTATTTTAAGCAGTTAAAGTAAGATTTTATCATTTTTATGTATGTATATTGCATTTTCTGTTTCTGTATTATCAAGTAAATTGTTCTACATGGCTGTTTATTTTCTTTGAAAATTAAATTGATTTATTATTTTAAGAATTACTGAAAAACTGAATGAAGGCTCATCATGTGATGATTATGCTGAAATTTTGGAGAAGAACCGAACTCCTTATGTTATTGCTACTAAAGTAAGTTGGAGAGAGATTTTTTAGATCAGAAATTTTAAAGCTATATAAGTGCATTCCAATAACTTTGTGTGTGTTTTTTATATATTATTCTTATAACTCATTTTAAGCAGACTTTTGTTTTGGAAAATAAATACTTGTATGTATTTTAGTGAAAAAACATTCAATTTTAAATAATACTCTTTACATTTCCTATGATGCATAATATGTGTGCAAGGAAAGAATTGTAATGGGGTCAAAATTTAACTCATTTTGACAGATTTGCATGCTTTAAGCAACCCAGCATACCAATTAAAACCATTTTTTCAGTTGTCTCTGTGTCTGTCTGTAGATAATATAACTCGTAAACAAATTGGGCAAGCCAAATTAAATTTGGTATAATTATTTTAAGCAATAAACATACCCATTGATTTTTAAACTAGGAAAAAGCCCTCAATTTTTCAAACTTTTTTTTTAATAAAAATAAAATTATAGAAAAATAAAAATTAGTATTATTTAAAATAAGATTTAAGATAAAATTATCTTATTAATGTAATTTTACGTTAAAAGATGTTTTGAAAGTGGATATTTTATGTGATTTTTTTATTTGAAAATGATTTATATTTAAAGGAAGCTGATATGCACCGTTCTTGTGATATTGCATGTTTTTTATCTAAAATAGAAAAATATATATTTAAATTTTCTTATTTTTATCAAATGAATGTATTCTACGAAAGTACTTTTAATGGGAATTATGACAGCTCCAGGTTACCTCTGGACAGAGCTTTCTTCTGTGTTTTCAACATTTTCTTATATCCTTTTATGAACTGAAACTTTTATTACCAAACAAAGGGTTATTATTTCCTCATATACAAGGTGTTTCAGCATTGTTGACCTCACTTTTTGAGCTTCGGTTTTAAGCACTTTTTCAGAACAATTGGTTTTAGGCACATTACTTCCAATATGAAAGTTTGTTAACATTAAATACAAAATTCTTTCATATAATTTTTTTTTCCAGTGCATGATATTTTCATAAAAATTGGAAGGGGGAGGTCTGATTTTTATTGAACAAAATAAGTTTCATTAGAAAAAAAGGGGTCTAAAGCAGTGGTTCCTAATCTTTCCGAAATCACAGAGCCCTTTGGATTATCATAAATTTGCGGAACACCAAAAAGCAGTGGTCATGAAGCTAACAAAAAATATGCTTAATATACATAAACATACCTTTAAAATTAATATGCATAAACATAACTTAATATACATAAATATACTTAGTAAAATTTCATTTTAACTTAGTAGGAACCCCCCCCCACACACACACACACACACACACACATTGCGATATCGGACAATTTTTCTCCATATGTGAGACACTGTGGAAAGGGTTCTTCCTCACCGGTCCATGTAAAATCAAAACCTAAATATTCATCTGAATATTATCTGTTAATTTTTCTTATTTTACTATGTATGAAACTTATTTGCAGCAATGTTATTACTACTATTTGTACTTGCTCTATCATTAATATTTTGTTCAGAATTATAATTTTTGTTTAATAATAAATTTATCCATTTTGCATTATTACACTATTAAAAAATTATTTCTAAAATAAAAAAATGATTAACTGAAAAATGAATATAATAATTATTAAAGGTATTTATTAATAAAAAATGTGTTACCTGATCTTATATGTATGAAATCTAAGCTAAAGATGTTATCAATTATAATGTTTATACACAGCACACAAAACCAAATACACATCAAAAATGGACTTTGGCACTGAGTCAGTAGTCAACTAAATACCTAACACACTAACTCAGTGTACACTAACACAAGCAACCATGCTGCATATTTACAGGGTCATATACAAACATAGGCATTTTGGCTCTACATGTATGGAGACCAATCTAGTTCACTCGAAAATGCAAGTTGCATCTTGTCTGCATTGTAAACGACACTGCTCATTTATGCTAAAGTTTGATCATATATAGTTTCCTAGCTATTATACCACTTTCATAATTTTGAGGAACACTTGTAACAAGCTCTTTAGAACACTAGTGTTTCACAGAACACCAATTAAGAACTACTGGTCTAAAAAAGAAAAACTGATGCAATTATCTGCAATATTCAGCAAGTTATTGCTTATAAAAGTACTTGGCGAATTTCAGCATAAAAATCTGGGATCAGCTGCAAATAAAATTGTGCAGATGCGCTTTATGTAAAATGTGGTTTCAATTTGTAGTTAGCACCTGCAGAAGCAGTCACAGTCAAGGAAAAAAAACCAATTCCAATTTTCCCATTATAGCCTATTTTGGTAGTATTTACAGTATTTCTGTTGTAAATATCTTCATGATAATTGCACTGGTTTTTTTTTTTTCTTTTAACTAGTTACTGCATAGCGTAACTTTTTCTAATTAAACTTTTTTTGCTCAAAGGACTATATAAAAATTTAGATCTCCATTTTTATGAAAATAACACTCACTAGAAAAAAAAATTATAAGAAAGCGTATTGCATTTAATTTTACATTGGATTTTAAATTAACTTTCAAATTGGAATTATGTTTCCAAAACCAATTACCAAATTTCAAAAAACGAGGTCAGCTATGCTGAAACACCCTGTATATCTAGCTGATGGAAAAAATTTATCAGTTTGCTCTACTTTGTTAAATTTAATTACCATCATTGCAGGCTAAATACTCAATAAAATATATATTTTTCAACATTTAATTGTTGGATTTTTTTACTCATGATTGAAACAACAGACTAAATATTTATCTAAGGAGTTGTAATGTCATGCTTATTTTTAATTTTTATAATATGCTAATCAGTTGTAAATTGGGGTAAATTGATTGAATATGCAAAACTTGGTATAAATTTAGTATGTTTGCAGCTTTATTGAAAAAATAATCTGGTAAAAATTAATTATAAGAATTTTTTTTTTCTTTTTTTTTTCCAGATTGGGAGATAAAAATATTATATTTTTATTTCGGAATTCATGCCCCCTTCTTTAATATTAATATTTCTATATAAACATACAATTATATTTTATTATTTTATTAGGTATCATCAATGTCTTTGGTAAAGAAACTAGCAGAGTCATCTTCAAAACCTGATGAGGTTATTCAAAAGTATGATGAATTAAAACTTAAACAGTAAGTTTACTATTCTTACACTATTATAAAATAATAACTCTTAACTACTGATATTATAATTTTAAATTTGTAAAATGAGTGTCTTATAACCTGTTGATAAACAAGCTCTTGAACTCTGGGTTACTACACTAGGAAACTTGTTGAAGTGAAAAGTGAATGTTTAAATGAGAGAAAAACTAATAAATTATCTAAAAAAAACAACTCTTGAGGAAATTTGCCTGTGTTGCATAATTAAAATGATCCAACATATTGAACAACCAATATTTTGCATGAAATTAGCATTGTTTAACCAGTCGCATCGCATCCACAGTGTTTCTATTAGTCATAACAATTCAAAAAATTATTATGAAAGTTATGGATATTTTTGGTGCCTATTTTTAAAAGTATACATGATGTTAAAACATTTTTCAAATGTTTATATTCTGTTTGTCAACCTAACAAAAATTACATTACGAATCTAAAATAAAAGTACTTATAATAATGATGGAAACCGACATATTCAATAATTTAGAGCATTCATTATATTTTGCAAAATAGCCTGTAAAGAATAACGTTTATGTTGGTGTTTCTTAAATATTTAGGAACTGTAACCTTGCAAAAAAATTACAAAATTTAAGTAATTACATCTGAATCTGGTACAAGCTATATTTGCATACAAATAGGAGACAATTTTGTGGAAAGTTTGTCATAAAGAATGGCATAATGCCTGGTTAAGAAAGGTGGTTCAACAGATTATTAATATTTAAGTAACTGATCTTACTAGAAAACATATGATGTTCTTATAATTATGCACACAAAAGAAATGTGATATTTATACTTCAGGTCATGTGTGATGTTAACTCAGATTGATGTTCACTGTATTATTCAATATATTAATAAATTAATAATCCTATCGAAAGATTATGATCCTTCTATCTGTCTGAAAACTAACCTTAACTGTACCTTAAATCATATAGTTTAGCTGCCATTTGAAATAAATGAACAAATTAGTAGGTCCCGAATAGCTAGTTATAACAGTCTCCTACTATATATAATATTTTGAATATATGCTGCAATTCACATTTAGTCATTAGGATATCTTTATATATATTTCATAAATGCTTTACAAATATATAGCTCATGTCTGTGCATATGCAAAGTGCACATCCTAAAACCTCTAAACTATCCCAGGTTGCAATTATGTAAATGTAAATTGCCGCATACTTCTAGAATTCATTTTCGTATGTGTAACTTGTTACTTTCCCTACATACATAGTATATTGTAATGAGGTCGAGAATGCGAGCTTTTAGCAGAAAAACACATTTCAAGCATCTGTGAACTCGAATCGAACATTTTTGAGGTGATGTCTGTGTGTGTGACTGTCAGTCTGTGAAAGCGATATCTTAGAAATGAATAGATTTATTAAAAAAAACAATTTGTTTGATTATTATAATCAGTAAATCATGGAACCCTATTGATTTTAAATGCAATTAAATGTTCAAACAAACCACAAATTTTTGAAAAATCAGGACCTTTAATAATTTTAAATAAATAATCATTTCTTGCATAATTTATCATTAGAAAACAAATAGTACTAACTTTAGAACATTAGTATGAACCTTTTTCGAGATATTGCATGTTTTCAAATAAATTTATTGAAAAAGTTACATAAAATTAAAGTAAAGTAAAAAGCAATGTATCCAAATTGATACAAATGACAATGAAAATGTAAAAATTTATGAAAATTCAATATTTCCTAATGATTAAAATTGTGAACTATATTGCTTAGCAGATGCCAGCAATATTTCTAAGTGTCAAGTTAGATTTGCATAAAGTATAAATTAATTGGGTACTTTAAAATAGTTTTATACATTGTCATCCAGACCCCAATTGAATGTTATAACATTGTGCCATGGATCTTGTACATCATTAGTTTGCTATGAATGAAGTCGTTTCATTATGTAGTCAAAGTCATATGCTGTCCACATCATATTTTTTTCCCCCTTAATATAAAGAACACATAAAAAGTATTTAAATTTTCTAAATACTCATTAATGTTTCACTTATTAAAATTTTCTGTGAACTGTGGTATTTTAATAGATATAAATAATAAGATATTTTAATAGATATTAAGATATTTAAAAGATAGTAGTTATCGATTCATTCTTTTACTTTCAGGGTTCGAGAAGCAGACCCTCTTGTTTATCTGCTAAGTCAGATACAAAGTGATGATAAGGTAAGCATAATTTTACTTAAATTAGAAATAATAGCTTTTCTGATGAAAATATTTGCTCTCATTCTTTTAAAAATGTTAGTGTTTTGATTCAGCTTCATTGTTAGATGTGAAATAATACATTGGTAATAAAATAGTTTAAGGTTTGACAAAAGAAACTGTTTAAAACTTCAATGTATGTTGCAAAAAAACTTTTTATTTTCTTATCAAATATTACTTTTCCCCATTTTGTAATGAGAGAATTGCAAATCCTAAATATAAGCTCAGGTTTTAAATAAAGGAAGTTTACTAATTTTGATAATATGCTTATTTTTCATACAGACTTTCAACCTAACTCTTTAAGGCTCCTTTTTTCCCACCACAGTTTATGATAATTAGTAAAGCACAATCATAGTAATCACATCTCCTTTATTGTTGAAAGGAAAGCAATTCTGAAATCCACTAAAACACTTACCTGTAGAAGATTAACAATTTCAAAAAGTCTTGTGGCAGAACATTGAACAAACATAATTCTATACCTGGGGTTTAAAGTGATAATGAAAAATAATATGAAAGAATTTGTGAATATTTTTTCATATACTGCTCTTTGTGAAAATTAAAAAAGTTACAAATATTACTGATACAAAAAAATATGTTTTACAATTAATATTGAATTATTTTCCGATTCATTTTAGGAGATGAGATATAAACAATGACCCCATTCCAATAAAGAAATATTTTTGCTTTCATTTCAAATTGTCTAGAATAGTAATTGACATTTAGCAGCCATGGGCAAGATCTGCCTGCCCTTGATTTGACCTTGTTTTTGACATTATTCAAAAGCCTTATGCAGCTCTTGAATGCAAGGGACTTGATATCAAGCAACCTATTTTACTTATAATGTTTAATATAAGGAATTGTACACTTTTTAAAAATATGTTATGCATCTAAATTTTATTAAAAACCAGTATCTTAAGAAGCATATAATGAATGTAGTAACACCATAAGGTATTGATAAGCATCTCATTGTCTTTATAAGAAAAAATGGTTTTTTTTATTTGCTGCTGAAATTACTCATACAAAAAATTCTAAATTATTCTTGATTAGATAAACTGAAAAATGGATTAACAATGATGAGTCTAAAGGTAGTGAAAGTTAAAAACAGCCACACTTGTATGCAAGTGTTCAATGTGCATGCAGTAAAACCTTGGTTCACGATCTGTTTGTGTCTTTGTATCCTACTGGTATTATGTACACCAGTAGGACACAAGAAAAGGTTATTGTTTTTATAAGTAATTATTTAATAGAGGATTTTAACTAGAAATGAGAAAATTTAAAAGAAATGAGAATAAAATTATCTTACCATCAAGTTTTAACATAATAACAGGTTCTTTAAAATGTATAATGAAATATTCCTGAAAATTCGGTAAATGAGCAAGCCCACAAGATAGCATAAAAGTATTTTTAAGAAGGCATTTTATTTTATAAATTTATAAACATGACTTCAAAGTTTTAAATATTTATTTATTGCTTAGTCCCATCAAAGACTATGTCTGACAGCTCAAATCTCTCTAATTCCTATACCTCCTGTATAATATGATGCAGGAGGATTATTCATATTCATGCCATTTTCATTATACATACTGCATTCAATTAATGTACGTTATTTGGTTTATGAGCCTATTATTGAAGAAGCAATTCTTTCCCTCTTTATCAACAGGAAATGTGATGTGCCATTTTAAAATTGCAGTTTTTTTTTCAATCAACTCATCAATAAATTTCCTGATTTTCTAAAACTTTTAATCACCCTTATTTTTATTTAAAAGTATTATTTTTATTTAAAAGTACATCTTTCAGAAATAAAGTAACTTTGATAAGTAATCCTTTTGAGCATTAAATGGGCTGACTGCTACCATTATACAGGTGACTACAATAAAGATGTTATTAATATTATTCTAGTTATCCTTTACATTGGTGCATCCAAAATAAGAATGATTTTTGCATGTATCCATTGAATATAGGTGATCAACAACACATGTTTTCATTGCTGTAGATTTCTGATAATACTCTTATGTATATACTGCACTAATCTGACATTGTCCATAATACTGCATCAAATGATATCTGTCTGTTTATTTAATATCATTCTAATCTTTAAAGCTGAAATAAATATAAAACAATTTTTAAATATAATTAATGCATTTTTTTTTTTTTTTATATAAAAAATTGCATTCAGGTAGTTTAAATAAGGGATGTTGAGATCTTCCCCATTTGTGGGAAATGTAACATCAATCATTACACCCCTGATCATCTTCTGTCCTGCCTGGGGCTTGTCAAGGAGGATTTGACACTGAGTCCCCTCCTTGTCTTGGACTTTTTGAGTGTTTTTGGACTCATGGACCTAGTCTAGCCTATTGGCTAGACCAGGTTGTTGTTGTTGTTACTAATCTTACCTTGTTGTTGTTGTTACTAATCTTAACTGGTCTAGCCTATTGGCTAGACCAGTTAAGATTAGTAACAACAACAACAGATAAGGGATGTTTAAAATTAATGGGCACTTTTATTTTTAAAATTATCTCTTCAGAAAATCTCGGGAAATTTTCTTTGAACAAGAGAATGGAAACCCTGTCTTTGTTTTTCTGGCCTACAAAATAAATTACTGACCAACTGTTGGTCTAAAAAGTTATACCAATCTATAACAGATATATTTGAACTTTTTAGTTTTCATTATCATTTTGCAATAACCTGTAGTTTGTATTCATAACGCTCAAACTGCTGCTATAAAAATTATAAAACTTTGTATAAGACAAAAATAATAGTTTCAACTGACTTCTAAGGCAAAAAATAGCCTTCTTTGTCAGGAATGGTAAGAAATGAAACGTACACTCATCAGAGTAATATCAGCATTCCCAAACGTATTATCAAAATTATACAGCAGTAAAAACTTATATTGGTGATCACCTGTATTCAGTGGATAATGCAGATCTTGCTCTGGAGAGTGTAGGTCAACTTCTTGCCAGTCCTGATGAAGAAGGCTGTTTTTTACATTCAAAACCAGTTGACACCCTTATAGTTGTTTTATATTAAGTTTTATAAAACCGCTGTTTTATTTCTATAGTTGTGTTTTAGAATAAGTTTTGTACATTTTGCATTTCATCCTAAGCATAATAATTTTCAATATTTGATTGTGCAAATACCTTTTTTTAATATTAGGTAAAAAATTTCCTGAAGAAAGAAGCTGCTAATAGAGCAAGTGAAAGTGCTAATATTGAAAAATCAAATTTGAAGTTAAATGGTCAGTTAAGTGAAAAAGAATTTCAAGCTGTAAGTTTAAAATTTTTACATTGATATTATTTCTTTGTGATGTGTTCGAATTATCTTAATTTTTTAATTGGTAATCTTTTAATTGTGATTCTTAGATTCATCGTCAAGTTTTGTCTACATTATCTGCGGGTAAGAAAGAAACTTCTGATAAAAGAAATGGTGAGGGTTTTGTATTTTATATAATAATATATAATAACATATATTAGATTGAATCACTAATGTACTTATATGATTATAAAATGTAAAATTATGGTATGAGTCATTTTTATGCTAATTGATTTCATCATTAATAATATACAGTAGAACCCCTCTTAACTTGCTTGCTTGAGACTGGGGTAAGCCGGTTAAGAGAAAATCCAGTTAAACAGAGATGATTAAAAAAAATGTTAAATCCATTTCAACTCTTGCCTCTGTTCGATATTCTATAAAAAAAAAAATGGTGCATTATAAAATTATTTAAACATATTACTAGGCAAATAAATTACCATTAAAAATCACATGTAGCAGACTAACAAAAAAGATAAAAATAAAAATAAAAAAATATGCATTTAGTAGTTTATAATGAAATGTTATACATTACTTTTTCTTAAAGAATTTAGTTACTTTTTTTTTGTTTCAAACTTGAATAGCTATTTTAGTTGCAAAGTCCCACACTATTTCTTTATTAATTCTATTGAAGTAGACTGTTTAACATTCTATTGCTGTGTAGCATAATGAAGAATCTCTTCTAAAACATTCATTCCATCAGTATGTGAAACTCATAAGGCTCTTGGTGAATCTGCATTATCCGAAACTTCAGTGTCATCCTGAGACACATCAGTGACAACAGTCTTTGTTAGACAGTATTTCGAAATCAAAGTCATTGTCATATTTAAACCACTCTTTATTTCTATAATATCGCTACAACCTACCAACGAATGTCTGCAGGTCATGAGACAGAAAAACTCCTTAACTTAAGTAAAGAGCTGGTTAAGAGGTGTTCCACTGTACATTCTGTTCTATCAATGTTGTATTTTAGATTTTAACAATTTATTTGTTTAATAAAATATAATTGCACTTTCATTTTAAAGTTACAAAAAAATTAATATATATACACAGAGGTTTCATTTAAAAATTCCAAAAAAAAGAATTAATATATAGTGCTGCCATCTATTGTTATTCCTTCTTATTTTTATTATTTTCGATTTTAAATGGGTAATTATATATTTGGGTTTTGTATTATGTATTGATGAATTATTGAAGCTCTTTTAAACTGTACTTTTCAGTACAATCTTTATTTTATTGTATTATTTTATTATTACATATTTGGAATGGATTTTAAGTGAATCCAATTTTTACACTATTTGTATTATTTAATACTTAGTGTTTTATTTAATCAAGTTCAGAACTATTGTAACTATAACATTATGTTTTTTCTTATTTTGTAATTTCCTCCTTATTTTCATTAGGATTAGATTTTACATGGACTTAGTTGTTTATACTTATATATCTATAAGCAATTATTTTATTTCTATTATTATATTCTCTATGTTATATTGTCATACTAATAAATTTACTTATACTATTATGAACTAGCAGCGATTACTCGGCATTGCTCAGGATTTACAATGCAAAACTCTGATAAAAATTACACTGGAACATATAGGGCCATAACTCTTATACATTGTTTTTTCACTGTGAAAGAAGTAAATTCCTTGCATTATGTAAGAAAAAAAAATCATTGCATTATATAAGTCATTGCTGCTTCCGGTACGCCCTTCGCAGCTAGGCCCTCCCGGCAGCATCTCAGAATGTGATTATTAGGTGTCCACAATTGATGTACAGTCAATATGTACAGTTTGAAAGGAAAACTAAAATGACTCTTAAACACTAGGCAACAATGCAATTGTTAACAAATTAAATTACATTATCCTAATTTGTTAAATTTTGCCACAATGCTTGCTTGTAAACCACATTTTTTTATTTTCCTCCCGAAGCTAAAACATACAAATTTTATGAAGTTCCTACTCTTGAGCATGCCACATACAATTGGCCATGAGAGAAGCAAGAACTTTCTAAATTCACGCCTGCAAACTTAAGGGTTTGTCCTTGAGCTTTGTTGATGGTCATGGGAAATGCCAGTCCAACTGGAAACTGGACTCGTTTGAGGCTAAATGGTAGGTTGGTTGGTATCAACGGTATGTGAGGTATGAATACGTCCTCTCCTTTTGCCTTTCCCGTTAATACCGTGGCTTCTATGACATTTGGTGAAATATTTTTGACATAGAGCCATATTCCATTGCATAGTTTGGGTGGATCCAGATTCCGCCGAAGCATTATTGGTGATCCTTTCTTTAACTTCAAGATATGAGAAGGCATTCCAGGTGGCTCAAGATAGTTCAGAAATTCCAGTGGGTAATTAACGGCATCATCAGTGTCCACTGCAGAGTCAAATGACTTGTCATGATATAAAATGCTGATAATTAAATAACCATTAATCCTCACAAAAAACTGATAATTAAATAACCATTTTGATTTCTTAATACTTTTCATTGTTGAGTAAGCCTATGAAAAATAAACCATGGTGATAGAGTTTCCATTTATATTCATATTTCAAACCTGCGATTTTCAAAAGTGACTAATACGTTCAATAAACTCCCACAAAACTCAAAGACTTAATTGACTTTCACATTTTAAACCAACGATGTCCAACCTTTTTCGTTGGGAATCATGGAGTTAGAGAGTAGAACTCCTAGGAAAAAGTTTCGTTTTCGATTAATATCTCAACAACCCCTGGTCTTAGAAACTCGAAACTTGGACTAAATTTATGGAGGAATATTTCAAAGCTACCCACAAAATTTCATTAAATTCGTTGTAGCTGTTCTCTCGTGATGATGAGACAAATGAAAGTTTCGTTTTTCGCTAATATCTCAAGAAAGAACACCTTGTTGTAAAAACTCGAAACATAGACTAAATTTTAAGTCAGTGTATTTAAGACTACCCACCAAATTTCATCAAATTCGGTTCAGCTGTTCTCCCATGATGTTGGATCATACATACATACATACATACATACTTTTCTTCTTTATATATATAGATTACTCTAATTATACGATTTAGAGACTGGCAAATATATATATATATACTTATTATTATATAATTTGATAGATATTGCCCGGTATTTTCGATTCATGTTGGGAATTGTCTAGACCTATATCAATTTACCAACATAGTGCCATGGATAGTTTTGAATATAATACTTACTCTAATAAAAATTATAATTTCAATAAATGTAAGAATAAAAATTGCAAAACTTGCCCATCTGCTTATAATACTCAAATCACTAACCAAGATAGCCATCTGCCTTTCTGTAAAATTTTTAATTGCATCTACCGATTATCATGTAACATTTGCAATCTATCATATATAGGACAAACTTATAATTCCATTCATCTACATATGAATGTCCACAGAGATCTCGTCAAAAAATATATCCTCAATAATAATTTTCTTCCTACTTCCAATAAAATAGAATATAAACACTTTGCTAAACATGGTTTTGAAAATATTACTATATAAAAACTTAGGATATAAAAACAAATACAGCAAAAAGTTTTTTTTTTTTTTTTTTTTTTTTTTTTTTTTTTTTTTTTTTTTTTTTTAACTTCTATATTAAATCAAATTGTACTCTTTTTCCATATGGATTAAATCAATTATATCTAAATGGTAATATTGTAAAAAGTAATTTTGTAGATAATAAATATTCTATTTTTAATCACCTTTTTTGAAACCCCATTTAAATAATAGTAAATCAGTCAAGTTCAAAAGATTTAAATGTGGCAAAGGAAACTCCATACATCATGATTATAAAGCTGAGATAAAATGTTTACATAATCAATTTAATAGCACTTATTAATGAAAATTAATAAAATCATGGGTTTTTGCAGTAAAGAAAAAACATTTAAATAATGTTTATGCCATTTTCTTAAAATTAAATCTTACTAATGAACATTTTAATCATATTTTCTATGATTTACTCATTACTAGATCAAAGTATTTAAATTTAAAACTTAATTTCATAATAATAATACGTCTACAAATTCTTATTGTGTAATTTCTTTTAAGCATCCAATTTATAATTCTATAAGTTTGGGATGCTTGTCATTTATTTAACAAGTTCAAACATTTATTGCCTATTGGAGATTTGAGTGTTTCAAAGACTTTTAAATACAACAAGCCTAGATCTATATTTAATTAGAATGAAATTTCACAATCTTTTTCTATAGATCAGGATTCTATGTCAATTGTAGACAATGAATGCATTTGCAAAGTAAACAAATATGCTAAATATCTAAATCCAGACTTGGGGCATATAATTACAGGAGACTTAGGTATAGTTAAAGACGATACCTTAAGAACCATTATGTCATTTGGCACTAAATTCAGGATACCATCTTGTAATAATTCTTTTAAAGTTTTAAAATCAATAAATCTTGACCTTGATAAATGTACATATAAATTAGTTTCTAAATATGCTCTGCCTTCAGAGGCATTTAATATGTGGAAATTTACTTTATTAAAATTTATTAAAAATGCTATTAGTATTATTAAATTGTCTAGATCAGTGTTCTTCAACCTGTGTTCCGTGGAACCCTAGGGTTCCACTCAAAGGCTTTAGGGGTTCCGCGAGTCGATACTACAATTCGAATGTTAATCTGCGTTCACAACTATAGAGGGTGTTTTTGTTTTGTTTTTCTTTGTTTTCAATTGCATATGACATATGTATATAGAATACAAATACTTTATATGGAATATTTGTCTTTTTGTTTGAATTAATGCAAATTTATATCTTATATAATGTTTTTATAACAAAGGTAGGGACGCACCTTGTTCATAACATGTAATGCGTAATATGACACATCCCTCCTAAAATCAAATCTGGGTGTGCTACTGAACGAAAGGTTCCATAAAAAAAATATCTCAAAAAAGGGTTCTGCGGGATGACAAAGGTTGAAGAACACTGGTCTAGATCTATATATAATATTGATAATATAAAACACTCCATTAATGGTTTACAAAGATCTTTTGTTATTACCTATGTTTATAAAGCCTCTAATAATTATGCTATTATACGTAAAAAATTCTATCTGCAATTTCTGTTAGATTATTTAAGGAATAATAATCTATTTAAACTAGATTCACATTCCATTAATAGTATCAAATTGAAAATTATCAATATGTATAGTGATTTAAATCAAATATAAATTTCTTAAATTAAATCATTTTATTGAACCATTTTATTAAATCATTTTATTAAATCATTTTATTGAACCTACTAATGGAATTGTTACAAATTTATATGATAAAAAAGACTATTTTAATTTTAACATTAATAAAATATTACCATTTAATTCCTGCAACTCTATTCAATTGTTTAGAAACATTATACTTAATCAACTTTTTAGAATTTATAGATTATCAGATAAAAAAGTTCATGCTATGCATATAAATAATCTAAAAATTACTAACAAATTATATAAATATCCAGCTTATTTAGTAAATGGTATAGTTAAAAAGTTTAGATTAGCTGAATTTTAATGAATTCTCTTCACAGTATCTTATATTAACCAGACATCAACATTCTTTTGTATTAATAAAACTTTATATTTACTCCCACTTAAACATTAGCCTTACTATTATAAGCCCCACTATTTTGTAGCTCTTACTTTATAATATCACCTTTTAATGCCTTTTCGTATTACTGTTATTTATTTCTTACGATTGGCGACTGTAAATCTTTTCTTTTATCCTTTGCGAATGACAACACTGGTCTCTTCATGCTGGGTTCCAATGGTTCTAGCATATGCAGAGTTTTTCCCAGGTATTCTTGTTTCCTTTATTTTTCCAACTTTATATATGTTGTCCAAGTAGAAATAGTTTATAGATATAATCTATCTATTTCTTCAGAAACATACATATTTTGTGTTCATTTTAACAAATTATGTGGACCCGACGAAGAGTGTCCACGCGTATAGCATTACTTGGATTTCATTTATTTTTCTATTATCGATTCCATACCATTGATATTTGTTAATTATTTTAACTTGATGACTCAAAAGTTGCATTTTTTTCCATTTGATTGAAGATTTACTATCTAATAGTTTATAGATATAATCTATCTATTTCTTCAGAAACATGCATATTTTGTGTTCATTTTAACAAAATATGTGGACCCGACGAAGAGTGTCCACGTGTATAGCATTAATGCTTGGATTTTATTTGTTTTTCTATTATCTATTCCATACCATTGATATTTGTTAATTATTTTTAGCTTGATGACTCGAAATTTGCATTTTTTTCCCATTTGATTGAAGATTTGCTATTTAATACTCCCCCCCCCCCCCTCCCCCCCCTCCATATTTTTTGTTCATTTTAACAAAATATGTGGACCCGATGAAGAGTGTCCACGTGTATAGCATTAATGCTTTATTTGTTTTTCTATTATCTATTCCATACCATTGATATTTATTAATATTTTTTAGCTTGATGACTCGAAATTTGCATTTTTTTTCCCATTTGATTGAAGATTTGCTATTTAATACTCTTCCCCCCCCCCCCCCCCCCCCGTATGTTTATATAAAGTTAGGATTTTTGAGCTGCAACTTCTCTCTATTCTATCATTGGACTTTCAAGCTATTATTACTATTATATATATATACACATACATACACACAGAGAGAGCTGTAGAATGTGCATATATGATGTGAGCTGCATACAATTTCTAAATTTTAACTGATTTGGCAGATACTTTTCAAACAAAATATGAATATGATTGTATCTAGCCCTTAGATTGCTGTATGTACAATTATAATGTGTTTAATTTATCATATTTAACCCTTTAATCCTCAAATAATTATTTGTTTTAACAATTTTTCTTTTGCATCTCATTGTATGGTACATTGAAAAAGTTTACTGCAAATTTTATTTCCGTGTTTATGTATGCAGAGGCTTTTTATTTATTTTTTTTTTTTCAGTCTATTTATAATATTTTGCTCAAGATTTCTATCATACTTTACTCTGCACTTATTATGACTGTTTAAATCTTAAAATCAATTCATCAAACCAGATTTTTCATCAAAAACATTTTCTGAAAAAGTACCTATCAAACAATTAAACAAATAATCTTCTTTTCTTACATATCTTAACATACTTTAACTTTTGGTAGCTATTATATAATATGTTATATTCTAGTCAAATAATACAAGTTTAAAATTAATTCTAAATAGTTAGATTTTCAAAATTTACATTTTCCATGTAAATTTTTGCATAATAAGAGTATATAAATTAATTTTGCTTTCTAAGTGCATTTTGGTTTATTTTAAAACCTTTTTTATTTTAATTTTTTATCCTATTGATTATAATCTCCTTTCGAAAATTTTTTTTCCTGCCTCTTTTATTGTTTTCTTATTAGAATGATTATAGGAAAGATCAAAATGTATAGTATTTTCTGTTGATCAAATTAGTTAGTACAATGAAAATTTAGAAATAGTGATTTTCCTACGAAACAATTTTTTGAAATTAACACAAGCCAAAACAAATCAAAGAATGCTCATTTCAATAGAATCAAACAACTTTAAAGCAAACTTTAAATAGAATCCATAATGCATATTCCTAAATTTTAGCAGTTTTTACAAGAAAAAAATATGGTATATCTGTTTGTGGTCGATTTTTTGTGCACATGATAGCGGCCACAAATATTTATGTATTTTTACGAAAACTTTTTATCCTGCTTTGTTAAAGAAAACTCTAGAACTAGATAGAATTTTTTTAAATTCAGGTAAAAACTTCTAAATTTATTCGAAATTTTATATTTCCTTAACATCACGGCATAGGACAAAATTGGACATAATTATGCATAAAAGGGATAATTTATAGCTCAATGATCACAAAACTTAACAGTTTCAGTCATTGTAGTGAAAAATAGTTGCTATACAATTTTTGTGTTCATGTTGTTATCAGCCCTCCCCCCTCGAAGGGAAGTTAACTTCCAAGGGGTACATTGTCAAACTTGGTATCAATCAAAAGATTTTTTTCTGCTGTATAAACAAACTCATTGGGTTTAATGTTTAGTTTTGTAGCTTAGAGACATGATATTACAGTTCATTCCTCCAAATAAACTTATGACCCCCAAATAAACTTACGATTCCGTGTATTCCCCCAAATAAACTTACGACAAAAATATCATTTGCATAATGCTATCTCTATAGGAGGTTCATTTTCCATCAATTCTCAACAAACCCTAGTCCTAGAAACTCGAAACATGAACTAAATTTAAGTGGTGTTATTTTATGGCTATCCACAAAATTTTATGAAATTCGGTGCAACCGTTCTCCTATGATAATGAAACAAACACACAAATAAATAAACACATAGATTTTCAATTTTATTTACATAGATTTTATTGAAATTTATAATTTGTGCTCCACTCTTCTGTGGAAGTTTCTTTGAAGAGAAACTGTTGAATCAGTCACATACTTTAGTGATGGAAGTATATAGCTTCTGTAAAAGAATACATAGGGGAAAGCAGCTGAATATCATTGAGATGTTATGCACAACAAAAACATCATCAGCAGGGATTGAAAGAATTTTTTTTTTACTTTTGGACTTGTACATAGGGAATATCTGATTTGAATTTAAAAAAAAAAAAAAATCCGATTTGTTATTTATTTATTTTTTAAATCATGATTTTATTTACACCTTGGTTATATGAGAGGTAAAAGAAATGTTCTATTTAAGGATTTATTTCTTTTACCAGTTTCTTAACTATTGTCATTCATTAAGATTTATAGTTATATTTTTGTTTTTAGCTCCTCAAGGAATATACATGCTGCCTAACTGGGTTAGGGAAAGGCCAAATTTAAGCTGGGATTTTACATGTGAAAACAGATTAGATTTTAAACATGTAAGTAAATATTTTTTGTTTGATCAATGGGATTACATGTGTTATAAAATTTTAAATTATGTTTCAAATTTGGTACCAGAAGAAAATGTATAATGCATTTTTTACATACATTTAAATATTATGTATATCTGAGATGAAATTAAGATTTGTCTAACTGATTATAAGTTCATAATCCGGGTATCAAAGAAAGTCATGGACCAGACTAATAACTTGAAAAAAATTAAGGTTATCATATATTTTTTATGGAGGTGTATAGGAAGCTCCAATTGTGCTACATGATGAGATAGTTTTGAGGGCTGACACTTTTTAAGGGGGAAAGAAGGGCAATCTCACTTCCTGTTAGAAATACCGGTAAAAAGGCAATTACAAAATTGCAAAACATTGCAAAATTAGTATTAAGAATTTTTGTCCCACTGCAAAAGATGTAAAAGATCCTTGGAAACCAGTGTATACAATCCAACTCCCCCAAACAACAATCGAACATTAGACAATACTCCAGAATAAAATTTACTTTATTTTACACAAAATACAAAATGTTCCCCTTCAGCATTGATGCATGCTTGCACACATCTAATAAAATGTGTGCAAGTGTTTTGCAATGCAGTAACGTCACAAAAAAAAATTGAGAAATGGGGTAACCAAATATTTTATTTCCCATTTCCCTAAATATCACTTTTCCAAATGGGTTCAGATAAGCTTCTGGGAAAAAGAGGTTATGACACCACTGTTCTAGTGTCTACAGTTACATTGTTACATGCAAATTAATAAAATCTTTATTTACAGAGTTATTTTGTAGCTTTTGCTGTGAGACAAAAATTCTTTGTACCAATTTTGCAATGCATTACAACTTTGCAATTGACTTTTCCTACCTCCACGAAATGAAATGGCCCCCATGCCCTTCTAAATAAGGGTGTGTGTATATGTATATATATGTATATATATATATATATATATATATATATATATAAATATATATATATATATATATATATATATATATACAAGAATGAAAGTAGAAAAGAACGGGAGTGACCATATGAATTACATAAGAATGGTAGGGGTGGATTGCGACACCCCTTTCCCGCTTAAAGCAGCTTTTACTACCCGGGAATTGTTGAATCGTTCTTTTAATTGCTGGCTTATTTGGGATATATCCTATTTTAGTCTCACTTCATCGTAATAGTATATATATATACATACATATATATATATACATACATATATATATATATATATATATACACACATATATACATATATATATATACATATATATACATATATATATATATATATATATATATATATATATATATATATATATATATATATATATATATATATATATATATATATACGAGGTAGAGTCAATAAGTCCCTGGAATGGTCGCCTACATTCACGCAGGTGTTCGTTGGAGGGGAAATATCTCTTTTGGAGGTTGGCAGCACTAATAAGGAAAACACACATCCATCTGGAATTCATTTCCGGTACTGCCGGCGTTAGCTGCAGATCATTTCTGACAAAGCAAATTTTTCATTCGTCGGATTTTGAAATGTCGTCTTTAGAGCAGCGTGCAAACATCAAATTCTGCATTTTGCTCGAGAAATCACCTTCTGAGACGCTCGAGATGCTGAAGAAAGCATACAGAAATGATGCCATGAAAAAAATGGCTGTGTACGAGTGGCATAAGCGTTTTCGTGAAGGTCGCACAAACATCGAAGATGACCTTCGGACTGGGCGGCCCTCCTCTTCCACCGCAGATGAGAATGTTAAACGCGTTCGAGAAATCGTACGTGCGGACAGACGAATAACCATTGATGCTATTGCCTCTGAACTTGAAATTTCACATGGGAGTGTTCACAGCATTCTTCATGATAATTTGAACATGCATCGTGTTTGTTTGCACATGGTTCCAAAAATGTTATTACCTGAACAAAAAGAAGTGAGAGTGAACATGTCCAGAGATTTGATTAACATGGCTGATGAAGATGACAGCTTCTTGAAGAAAATCGTGACAGGTGATGAGGCATGGTGCTTTCTTTATGACCCTCAGATAAAACGTCAGTCAAGTGAATGGAAATCAAAAACATCACCAAAGAAGGAAAAATTTCGCTTGGACAAAAGCCGAGGGAAAGTGATGGTGGAGGTGTTTTTCAATTACAAGGGCGTCATTCACTATGATTTTATTCCTGAAAGCCAAACTGTCAGTAAAGAACTTTACCTGGAGATCCTTAAACGACTACGAGATGCAATCAGGCGAAAACGACCTGAAAAATGAGCAACAAATGATTGATTTCTTTTGCACGACAATGCGCCACCACATCGCGCTGTGATTGTGAAAAAGTACCTTGCCAGAAACAGTGTTACCACTCTGGAACACCCTCCTTATTCTCCCAACCTAGCACCAGCGGATTTTTACCTGTTTCCACGGCTGAAAATGAAATTGAAGGGGCACGGTTTTGTGGATTCAGATGAGGTGATCGAAAATGCGACGAGGCAACTGAAGGACCTCTCAAGAAATGGATTTCAGGAGTGTTTTGAACAGTTATGCGAACGCTGAAACAAGTGTGTGGATGCAGGAGGACAATACTTTGAAGGCCAATAAGGTAAAATTATTGTTCTATTTTTTAATAATTTGTAATTGACCTATTCCGGGAACTTTTTGACCCTACCTCGTATATATATGTGTGTGTATTAGTGCATGTAATGTAATATGAACTCTAGCAAATATAATAGTTTTTGTACAACCCCCTTCCTTTATTATTTTAATATAACCTGTTATAGTTATACAATTCCATAAATTGGGAGTTGAAATTCTGGACAGTTTGATAGGGATTAATTCCTTTTTACACAATTTGATATGACTTCGAAATGACGGAGAAACACAGACCAAGAATTCAGATAAGCTTCTCACCAAGACTTATGCACATATTGCAGCAATCCGCTTTGGTAGGCTAATTTCACTCGTATTACATACCTTACATACCAATCATCAGTACTAAGAAAATACCATCGAAAGTAAGAAAACGTGCGATAAGCCACAATTTTGAAACCTCTGTATATCAGTTAGTTGATATCAAGTTTATTGAAGGGAAAGCTGAAACTGCTTGAGATTTTGAGGCCAAGTAAATAATTACAAATACTGTAGGTAAGAGGCATTTTGGGAAATTTTTCGTTCTTTTATAAATTTGATACCAGTGTAATCCTTGTTTGCCTCTCCAGAAACATGTAGACTTGCAAGTTATATCAAGTTTTCTAGCTACTAATACAGTTACTGGTCATGAGTTGCTCATGAGCTTTAACACTTGTGAAACTGTTCCACGGATGCTTGTTTATTTACTGGGCACATCAAAGTGTAATTCAGGCTATATGAGACATTTCCAATCAATATTCCATACTCTGAAATGCCTCTTATTTGTAAGATAGTGGCTATGAATTATCTAATTATATTGTCGTAGAAGTTCCTTTAATTACTTTTTTATTCTTCAGTCCTGTTCAAAATATTATAAACAAATGTCTTTACTTTGATACAAATTTAATTTTATTTTAAAGGCAGGTGTGGGCCATAGGTGAACTGTCCATACAACTGTCTGCATCTATCGCCAGGCTGGGCTGATTGTGAATGTCAAATTTTTATATTTCAGCCTCATCACTCAGAAACAAACTTTGGCTCACCCTAATGCATCTAACTTTCTAAATGTTGAAAAATAGTTTTAAATATTTATAATAGAGATATATCTAAAATCCTAAATCCAAGTTTTAAGCAGGCCACACATTAAGAATGCACGCTGCAACATATAAAATGTAGTTCCTTTTGAACAATGATTGCTACCTACTGTCCTTAGAATGAAGACATATAGCCACACTCTGCACTAGAGATGCAAAAAAACAGGGGAAAAACCAGTCTCTAATGAATATTTAATTAACATATGAGATGCAGTAAATGACATACAGTGCTTCTTGATTCTCCTGGCCACACACTAAGCTAGCATTAGCCCTAGGGTTGGTCGTGTGGTCTGGGCCTTCAACAGTGCTTCTTGAATCCTCAATGTGTGACCTGCCTTTTATGTACCAAAAATTTAAGTAGGGACGCACTTCCATTACAGATAACAGCATCCATGGACCGGATGTTCCCTATAGGCAAGTTCAATGAGCATGAATTAAAAAGATGTTAAAAGGTGTTTATAAAGCTTTCCTCACCTTATTGCTGAAACTGAAAATCATTTTTCATATATTTTGTGTTAATATTTATTTATAACTCATAGACCCCCATTCGACCGATTCAGCTCAAAATTTCACAAACTCAGCCTAAACCCAGCCTGACCAGAAACTTTCTGTAAAAATTGTTGAACAATCCAAGCTTAAGCCCATGGGCCAGGCCCAAGCTCATACAAAATATTCAAGACCTCGTTACTATATGTAAAAGGTCTGCATAGCTTGAAATGTTGTACTTTGATACAGAAAGCCAGCTCTTCTGACCCCAAATAGCTTTTTCTTAAATATATCAGACCCCCATTTATATATATGTAGAATTATGTAATTTTTTTTTATGTATTTATTTGTACATATGGGTTGAAGTTTACAATAATATTTCATCATTTATTTAATCATTTGTTAGCCTTTTCTTAAGTATAAACCTCATGTAACCCAGCCCGAATTTTCCCAAATTGAGCCCCATCCTAGAACTTTCCATAAGTAATGTGGTTCGACCTTGTCCAAAGGCTATTCAGATTCACTACCCTGTGCAGACCGCTAGTTGCAACTATATTATTAATTCCATTAAATTAAGTTCTACAATTTCTCTATTTTAAGTCATAATAAAAGCACAGACAAGTTCTACACAAATGGCAAATTTTTTCTTTTGGTTTTGGGTACTCAATAAAAAGTCATGCTGGGATATGGTCTCGTTGGCCCAATCCACCCCTGAGTGCAATACAAAAAGCAATTTTTGAAATGTGAGTGTGATACCATCTAATTTCGTTCCTTTTCATAAAAAAAATATGGTACAGGAAATTTGAAAGCCATTGTTAAATATTTAGAGGTGTCTCAATACAGCCTAGCATTTTTATGAGTTACTATAGTATAATTGTATTGAAAATATACACGAGGGATTTTAAAAACTATGATTTGTATTAAATTATGTACAGTAATAATTTCCTATAATATTTTTTTCTCTTCTGTCAGAGTGGTCCCATAGGCACCTTGCCTCCAAATGTTCAGGAAAGTCGTTTAATAGATGATATTCTTTTCTGTCTTGTGGTAAGTATCATTTACATTTTATGCATTTGCTGTAAAAATGTGATTTAACTCTGTGTACCATATATTATTTTTATTCAATTTCTTTACAATATATATTATGTATGTTCAGGGATGTATTGTGACAGACAGGATCAATAATTTGGTTCTCCACTTCTATTTTATTTATGCATTGAAAACATCAAGTTGAATCAAGCATTTGATTGAAGGAGACCAATTCAAGCATTTAGTCTCCTTCAATCTGTCTCTGTCCAGATTGAAGGAGACCAGCACCAAGATTCTAGCTAGTGTGGAAGTACTAAATTTTGATATATATATATATATATATATATATATATATATATATATATATATTAATATCTCTTTGCATCATTCCCTTTGATTCAAATTTTTGAAATATTAGATTTTTTCTGTTGATCTAGAAACTGAGACAGACCGAATGAGACCAAAACTAAGATTTTAGCTAGAGTGGAAGTGCTTAATAATAAAGCAAAGTGGTTTTAAGTTTTTTTTACTATTCCTTTGCACCATGGCCCCTAATTTGAATTTTTCAAAATATTAGATTTTTCCGTTAGCATAAAAGATGAGGAATGTATCAAATGAAACCAAAGCCAAAATTCTAGCTAGAGTGGAAGTACTCGATAATTAAGCAAAGTAGTTTGGTTTTTTTTTTATTATTCCTTTTTATCATCACTTCTAATTCAAATGTTTAAAATATTAGATTTTTCCATTGACCTGGAAGCTGAGACAGATTGCATGGAACCAAACCCGAGATTATCACTCTATTGGAAGCACTCGATAATTTTGAAAAGTGCTTTTGAGTATTCTGATTATCTCTTTTCACTGTCACCCCTAACTCAAATGTTTGAAATTTTAGATTTCTCCCTTAATCTCTAAGCTGAGACAGATCGAATGACACTAAAATCAGGATTCTAGCTATAGTGAAAGTGCTCGATGATTTTAATATGTCACCCAATCAGACAGGCAGACAGTTCAGTGCATATTATATAGATATGTTTCATTATTCTACTAATTTATGGGTAATGTGTAAATAATATAATGTAAAATATATATGGTTGTAATTGTCAAAATACTACATTCCTAGTAAAACTTATTTTAAAGAAATAGTTTAACCATTTTTATTTTTAGTTGGCTAACACTTTCAATATTTTCATAAAAGAGCCAACTAAGGGGGTGGGAGGTGATTAAATATTGCAGTCACTGGATTTCAGAAATAAAAGTTCAATATGTACTCAAATAAATTTTTTACAATTGGAAAAGTGTTGTTAGGGAATGCAGAGTAAGAAATCTCACAAAAAGGACTAGTAGATATAGGACCAGGCTTGATTATGAACTAGACAATCTGTTAATATGCTGTATTTATTGGTTATGTATTATTTTATATTAAATGAAAATATGTATTTTAGGGTATTGAAGGAGATTACATCCATACGGACAAGCTTGCAAATCTTGAGAGCAAAAGAAACTTTCATTTAGATGAAAGTGCAAGTAAGCACTATATTTTTATATTTATTATCTTAAACAGGGTGTTTCTCACAATCCCCTTGACAGTTCTTGGAAAAGTGGCTTGATTTTTATCTACAAAATTCGAGTCTTTAAAATTGTTTGAATATTGCAAAAAAATTTTTGAAAGCACTGGATTTTTATTATCTTCTTATCTTTAAAATCAGTGTTGATAGTTTGACTACCACTAGAAGTGTCATCTCGTAGCCTGCTTAGATAAAAGATACTAGGATTTCATTCTCTTTGATATAGTTATATATATTTCTTTTCTGTTTAAAGTGAAAATATATCAAATTTAGGCAACATATACAAAAATCATTGTTGATTGAAATCTTATTGTTACAATTCAAAAAACGTAATATTCACAGAAGAATCTCCCATAAAAACTTATGATCTAATTTAAAAAATGAAAATACCTTACATATCTACTGACCTATTCAATTTAATATGTAGTTCAAATTTTTTTATTCTGATTTAAGTTTAGTTTTCCATTCTAGATGTCACATGCATAGTACAGTCTTTAGAAATAATATACTATATTTCTTTCAAAATTATATATTTAATTATTTATTTTTATTTGGTTTATATCTAAAACTATTGTAATAATTTTCAGTATTACATACATTAATGTTTCTGGATATCATATGAGTAATTTAAGGAAATCAATTTGCATTGTAATAACCTGTGCATGCAGTGTTGTTTTTTATGTACATGCATGAAATGAAAAATAATAATTTTGAATTTGTAGGTACATCTTTAATTTCAAAACAAATACTATTTGTTCATATTACTGTCTTAGAATATTTGACTTGATGTTTTATCTTTGTTTTTATTTGTGGTTATGAAAACTTTACATCTGTTTCTTTCATTTTAGATGTTGCCTTGAAGCAAGTTGTTCAAAATATGCTTCCGATGTTTTCTCACTATTCTACTATTATACATTTTGTTGAGGGTAAATAAACCTTAATTATTCCTAATTGAAAATTCTTGATAAATTAATTTGAGCTGAAAATTCTACAGATAACTGTTTTTGCCCCTTTCTAGGTACAGTGCTAAAAAAGAAGTTTCACCTGTATTATGTCACATTTTAATTATCCCTTCAGCACTATTTAAGTTGCATTATTTTTATTTCAAAGGTACCTACTTGGTTGGGCATAAATTGGTGCTTCGTGGCTTTCCTATCATCATTTTTTTGACAAAAAATTGAACTTGGTCAGTAAAATATAACATTGATTGACCATATATATAAAATCCATGGTCTGCAACAAATCGAACAAATATTTACGACTTTAAAATGCTTTAAAGCTTGGCTTTGTGTCAGGTTAAATAAATTAACTATTCCACACTTTAAAATGTGACAATACTACAAATCTGTTATATGCACAAATTGTTCTTTCCAATTTAAGCCACTTAACATGTTTCTAATAGCTTCAAATCCTTTAATAAAAGTTTTTCAAATTCTTATCTTTGCCTTGGCATTTTTTAAAATTACATTTAAGAGGTCTTTTCTCACTTATTCTTAGAGGTCTTTTCTCACTTAGAGAGATTTTCTCACTTATTAATATTCTTCTGTTTCAGAAAACATTCATTATGAGCGAGGTCTAGTCAACCATGCTTTGTCTGCAGCTATGAGAACATTCCTCAAAGACTATTATGTATTGATATCTCAGCTTGAAAATCAACATTTACAGCATAACCTGACTCTTCAAAAGCTGTGGTTTTATATTCAGTCTTCTATGATGACCATGGAAACCATTGCTAACATAGCATCCAAGTTGATAAAGGTGGAATTTTTGAATTAAATATTTTTTATGTTTTTCTAATTTTTTCAGTATATAATCATTGGCAATATCCTTATTGAACAGTTAAAGTGGCAATGGAAAACCAAATTGGAGTCTACTATATGCTCCAGTCATCCTGGATTAGAAAGTACTTTCTAATTAATGAAATTGGTTGCTGTATACAACAGAGGTTTCCAATCTGTTGTTCGTGTACTCATGGCAGGATCTGTAAGACTCAAATGGAAATGTTAGATAATGAAACAAGTATATATAATTTTCTCTCAAGATTCTAATCACCTCATAACCATAGCTGTTTGCTGTAGCATACAAAACCTAACACCAGACTTAATAATAACGCTGTTAAAAGGTTATTTTTTGTATTAATTTTAATTTATTTCATTAACTTTTAATTTAATTTGCTACTTTTTTTTTTTAGAAAGTAACAAAAATTCAGTTAAATGAAAAGTTCATTTTTTGCATGTTTTTCCCACCATTTCCTTTCATATTGTTGGACTATGGCTGTCCCTCAGACTGAACAAGATAAGCGACACATTTTTATCTTCAGAAAGAAAACCCACACCAATGAAGTTTCTAACTAACTGCTTTCTGGTGCACAGACCAAAACCACCTCCTTCTTTAGAATACAAAGGATGAATTACCATGCTAGCAAATGTAAAGGAGTGTCTATCAATAATTAATTTTATCCATGACCCAGAAAGAAAATTATTGCCTAATACAAATTAGAAAAGGTAAAAAGAATGACCTAGAGGGAAGGGAAAAGAACAGCAGAAAGATTCAAAACACTCTCAATGAATGAGACTATGAATTAAGGGACCTGTAAAATAAATAGGAAACTAATCAGTTCGTAAAGTTGTATATGAACCATCATCAACTAACAAAAAAAAAAATTATAAAAAGATATGAAATTATGTAGTGTGTGTGTATATATATATATATATATATATATATATATATATATATATATATATGTATATATATATAAATGAATGATCAAGAAATAAACATATCTCTTTTAAGCATTTTTTTATTTGATTTTGATAATTTAGTTTTTACAAAGTAGTCTAATGAAGAGTAGCAGTATGTTTTTTTTCTAGGACCTAAATATGCCCTTTCGTCTTTCCCTATTTAAACCTTTAGGTACATGTCTGGATAAAACCCTGTATAAAATCAAAATATTTTTTGCCACAATCAGTATAATTTGTTATTCCTTCTGATAAAAGATCACTTCTCAATGTCTCCGTTTCAACTTCATTTAATATAGTAACAAACAAAATTTTCCAGGAGAATTGAACCTGGCAAAAGTTGGAAACAACAGGTATATAACAATATGGGATTAACTTAAAAATCTTGTTCAATGTAGCTTAAATTATAGTTCTCTGTAATATTCACTTTTTCGCTACCATACTGCATATTTTTATTAGCAATCAGTTCATTACCATCTAATTTTGGTTAAACATAATGCTCTCTATGGCATTACTCTTTACAATATTTTTAACAGAGATTGCTTTGGATTTTTTATTATTTTCACCAACCTATTCGCCAAATGAAATTTCCTTTTGCCAAATAAGAATTAACTTGCCAAATTATATTTTGACTTTCCATTTGAAAAATTTTATTTAATTTATAAATTATTAAATTTCAAAGATCATTGTTTTGGGAAAGACACATAGTAATATATATTACGTGTTGCCAAATCGAATTTTCTTTTTCACAAAATTTGACATTGGTAATCGGCAACACCACCCTTGTTGTAATACAATCTGCATAAAATTGTTAAACACTATAAAAATTAAAATATGTTTCAATATAGAAATAGTTTAGGGTACTTTAATAACTTTGCAAATTATCTATTACTTGAAGATTGCTTACATAATAACTAAGACAAAAATATAATCATTTTCATTTTCAAATAAGCTTTCTTAAAATATAAAGTATATTGTATATAAGATTATTTTCTGTTTCCTGCAACTTGCTTTTTGGGTAGTATGTGAAAATTTATATTATGGTAATTTTTCAGGGAAATTGCTTTGGTGGAAATGTCCTTACTGTGCTTCATGAAAACACTGCATCCTTAACTGGGCAAGTGTTTTGAAACCTTATTATATTTGATAACTAAAGCATGTATTAATGTTCATAAAGTAATGTTATGGTTAATGGATAATGTATACACTTTTAGGGCATTCCAGGGACCTGCAGAATGATTATAGAACCCCAAAATAACCCAGTGGCATGAACAGGCACATAGCCAGATAAACATTTTGAGGGTGGCCCACAATTTCTCGATGAAAACATAACAATGTTTTAAAAATAAAACTCATTTATGGTTGATCAATAATTACATATTTGATATGGGTATACATCTCACAATACACTTAAAATATTAAATAGCAAAAGTAGGGCAAAAGCATGATCTTTTAGGAGATGTTCTAAAAAAATGTATATGACCTAAATTTCACGCCCCCTGGCCATGAGCATGTTTTTTATTAGCAATATATCTTTAAGTTACAGACAAATTTATTTTCTGTTTTAACAGCTGTCCTCATTTTTTCATGTTTCATTCAATTAGTGTTTGGTTCCCAGTTTCTATATGGGAGTTCTGAATATTTATTGATGTATGTAGTGGTTCAAAATCAACTTTAAACTGTAAATTCTAGAGAGATTATACCTTGTGTGTTCAAAACAAGCTAGAACTAAAAAATAATCCAGAATTTTGCCCCATCCAATTATTGCCTTCTGATAGAAGCTATTAAACCAGAAATATGTTATACAGTTACTAGATTTAAGGCTGACATATAATGAGCAGAGATCGTCACAAAGAATTTAAGAGATAGTTTTATTCCTTTTCTAAAATTTGTAGAATAGTTTTACAATGTAAAGTGTATTTAAAAAGTAATAATAATGGTTACTAATATACATTATTTTGTTATATTTTTTTTAACACTGCAGTACTTATTTTCAAAAATGATATTAATTAAAACATGTGTCTGCAGATGATTTTCTGTTTTTATGGAGCAAGTACTGTGTTTTTATTATTCTGAGAAATGCTTGTTTTGTATCTGAAACCACTGATATTCTTATATTTTTGTTTTATTTTAATACGAGAGGTTTTTACCCATAAATATAGATATATTTCATTTATAAATAGTTAATCTTCTGTTATTGTTTTTTCAATAAAAAAACATTTTTACTGTTTCAAGAAGTACTAAGAATTAATTTTATTGATGAGCAATAAGATTGCATGTGCATTATTTATTCACAAAAAATTACCACGGAAGTGTGCTAATGAAAAACAACTGCCTATTAAAACTTCAGTGGTTTATTAATGTATTAATACACATTTTATTATAATATATTTTCAATAAAGAAATAGCATGTGGTAGGGTGAAAATGAAGAAAATTATATGTACATTAATTGAAATATAAGAGAGAGAAAACTAAAAAAAAAGTACATGTTCTTGCTACAAATATTATGCGTACTTTTATGCACTAATAAGTATAATTCCAAGAAGTATACCGATATTTCGATGTATACCAGATGCCTAATTATGCATTTTGACAAAGTCTGATAATGGGGTGTATAAAACTGTGGCATAGCAAATTTTCTTGATTCCGTTGCAGGTATAGGCTGTTCCATTCTAAAGGGTGCAAAAAAATTGTGAAACCACTACATGGATGCTTTTATCAGCAATGGAAGTATGATCCTAGATTTGAGGGGGGGAAACCCTGCCTTCTTTAATCAAGTTCTGTGGTATGAGTACGGAATACATATAGATGTGTTGTTGTTGTTGAAACCCAGACCGTCCGACCTACCAGAAAGGTGTAAGGTAACTGTTTGGACAGTCGGGAAGTGCCACCCAATTTAGACCGGAACCCAGTGGGGGAGGCATCCACAGGGACCGTACCCTCCTTCCCCTACCACCAACCTCTCGGAAGGACTTTCGGACCCACATGTTTAGCGTGATCGTACTCCGCATGAACACGGCGGCAGTTTTGGCAGTGGCTGGAATCGAACCCGGGCCTACCGAGTGCAACTCCAGCACGCTAACCAATGGGCTACCGTGCCCACATATAGATGTGTAAAAAATTTCTTCCATTCACCTGTCTGCAATGCTTGTACTACTAAAATTCCTGTACACATGAGGACCATGCTCCTAATTACTATACAAATCCCTAATGAAACCTGAGTGTTATATGACCCTCTAACAAAAACAATAACTGTACAGTCCTTTAGCAAATCCCAGTTTGTGTACAATTCCTTATGAAATGTCCTGTCTCTACTACAGTGAAACTACTATATTTTGAATCAAAAATATAAAATTAATAATTCCCACAAAGTAATAGGGATCATCAGAAATAAAATTTAAGTTTCAGAGATATTGAATTATCATCAAAATAGTGGTATTTTCCAACAGTCGCCAAGTTAGCAACGTTTTGTGAAATTTGTTGCCAAGTGTGACAAACAAATACAGATATTATATTTTCTGATGTCTGTAATCAAAACCTTTGTCTAACTGATCATACTTTGAATTATTGAGGAACAATAAATTAATTTGATAGTTGTGAATACATAAAACTATATAATTACAGAACTACCATTGGGAAATCTTAAAGATAGGGTTATGCCCTCTTTACAGATAATAGCAACCAGGGACCAAAACTTTATGTGACTATGACTTCGATTGTCGCTTGAGCTAAGTTTTTAAGAAATATGAAGACACCTAAAAAAATAAAGTAAAATAAAAAAATAAAGTATATCACCATAAAAATTAATTGTGGCCCATACAAGTTTTTTTTTTCCCCGCTGTCGTAAATATTGTCTATTCTATGTCAAATGTGTAATAATTGTGAAACTAGTCTATCAGGGTGACCACAGACCTGGAAAACTTGGAATTATCAGGGAATTTCAAAATGAATTTCTTGTGACCACCCTGTCTATGAATGCTATTATCTGCAATGATGGTGTGTAATCTAAAAAACTTTGTTAGTAGGCAGCTGGAACAAAAATATAATTATCCACCTGTTTTGAAATCAAAAAATGAGCTTCCTTTTATAGGATAAAGAAAAGAACAGCAGTTATGCAAACAAAACAGAGTTAGTTTTATTCTGCTAGTGTAATTACTCAATTTTTCCTATCCTGAAAAAAAAAAAGCTCATTTTGCCTAAAAATTGATTGATACAATTATATTTTTGTTTTGTATGGCTTACTGACTGACAATTTTTAATTTATATGTAGTTCTGGTAGCAATTTGCAAAATGTTTTGTAGTTTATTGGTGTTGATAATACAATTTGTGCTATTTGTCATTCATAAAAATCATATTACATACTTTATTTGTTCTAAGTAAAGTAATTTATATTTATTCTCATATTTTACATTTTTCTTAGCTCAAGTAAATCTCAAGAAATATGCCATGCATTGACTAGAGCAGTAAGTAATTACATACTTTTGGGTTATTAAATTATTGTATAAAATTTCTTATACTTATTATATTCAATTTTTAATCACTTAGCATGCCAGGATTCATCTGAGTCATAGAAAAGTAATATTTAGCTTTCAAGCTGTGGAAAGTTATGAAAAACAAAAATTTTATTATGTCATAGAAAACTGAAAATTTAATTGTGTGTGTGGGGGGGGGGGGGGGGCTATGCTTTTCCAAATTTATTATTTTATAGAAACATTCCATCCAAAAAACTATAAAGTATCCAAAAATATAACCATGGGGGTAAAAATAAGGAGTTAAAACTTCATATTATGAAAACACCAATATCGTTTGAGACAATCATTCAAGTGGCACTGGGGTAAGATAAGTAGTTCTGCATTGTATGTATTTCTCTGGCCACAGGCCTAAAATATTTATTTAATCTGTCAATTTTGTAAAAATGAATTATTAGCCCAATGTAAATTAGAACTGAAACAATAAAGAATATTCCAATATATTCAAAATTATTTTACCTTTCAATTTATTTTTATCTCCATATATTCTGTACTCTATCCTACAACTATGAAAATATATGGATTAATTATACTCATAATTAGGGAACCCTTAATTTAAAAATAATCAAAAATACATATACTAATACTACGCCTTTCTGTTATGTCAACTAGCAATAGCGACTACTCTAAATGCTACTCTAATGCTAGCGACACCTAGATATCATTCTCAAAGCATTATGGCATTTTCAAGCGTTTCATCCATAAAAGTTTTATCTCCTTCTTTCTAACTCAATGAGTATAACCATCTTTCTCTCTCCCTTTATTTCTGGCATGAAAAAATAAATGAAATAAAATAAACCAAAACAGCAGAACCAAATTACATATTACCATAATTTGTGAATATTTTATTATTGCAAATATTTTTTCATGTGTTTGTGTGCAGATCATCATAACTTGAAATATTCCTCACAAGTATCAAAATATTCAACAATAATATTGTGCATCATGGAATTTTTCAAAAGTAGGAAAAGTTTTTTTTTTTTTTTTTTTCGAGGTAGTGGGGGGGGGGGGGCATGGTATGGTATAAACCCTAGCATGTAAAATGAAATTACATTACTGATGGTTTTCAAAACAGACTAAACTATTGCAGTGCTGTTACTTGCATTATGAGACCTTGAGATTGAGTTTTGATTGTTTATGAAATCCTTAAAACTTTTACTTCAAAATATTGAATGAATTTTCTGAAGTAAAATGACATCCATTTAATCTTTTTGTGGATGGAAGGAAAGCAATGACTTCTTTTATCAGGGTTTAAATTGTGAATCAAGAACAGAGTATCTACTAATCATGAAAGTAAAAAGTCACACATTTACAGAAAGAAAAAAAAAGTCATGAATTTAAACAGGTGGTCCTGAAATTTTCTAGTTATACAATAACATTTACAACACATAAAACAACAAATAGTTGACCTTACAAAAGTTGACCTTATAAAGATTATCACTAAAGAAAATATAGAAAAAAGTATAAGGACATGTTCTAAATTACTTAACATTTCTCTTAATCAAGAAAACAACCTTTTTTTTAAAAATTACTTGAATAAGCCGAGAGGTCATCAATGCTGAAAGTTCTTTTAAAGTGTCTATGGAAATGTTATTCCAAGCTGTTTGATGGCTAACACAAGATCCTGTTTACACTGATATTGTATGCCATTTTTATAAACTTTTCAGGCTAGAAGGCTCCATAAATTTTCTATTGGATTGAGATCGGGACTCCTTGCTGGCCAATCAAGTAAATTTACTGAATTAGCTTCAAACCAGAGTTTTGCACACTTAGAAATGTGTATGAAAGCATTATGCTGTTGGAAAATATAGTCTTCTTAAGTAATTAGTGGGGCCTCAGGTAACAAATGTTCACCTAACATATCAACATATTTGTGAGAGTTCATATAGTGTGGTTCTGTTTGCTGCAAAAGCACCCCAAATCATTACTGTGCCCCCACCATATTGATGTTTGGAAAAAACTTCTTTGGTTTTATGCAGATTATACCAAAAATAGCGAAAACCACCTAGCCCATCAAGATTGAACTTCTTTTCATCCGAAAATATTACATCAATCCATTTTGGATCGAGAGAAATGTACTTTTTTGAAAACTCCTGTCTTCTTTCCTTATGTTCCTTTTTTAAGAGGTGGACGTGACATTAACTTTCCATACCAAATATTCAGATGTTTATTCAAAACATTTTGAACTGTTCGTGTGGAACATGGTAAGTCCAAATTTCTTCTAACTTCATTTGCAGTTTCTTTTTTCTAGCAAGCTCTACTTACAACCAGGGGCGGCAAATAGGGGGCGCGGTCGCGCCCCCAAATTTGTCTTATTCTGAACCAAAACTGAAGAGGCGTAAAAAGATTCCAAGCGAATTCGGTGAAAAAAATCCCCAAGGTGAAAAAAATCCCCACGATGATGTTAAATCATATCACAGAATCAATTTTCAATATGAAATTATAGATTCAGTATCTAATGAAATTGAGATAAGATTTAATGAGAAGAATATATCCGTTTTGCTTGCCCTTAGTTCAGTATGATCCGGATCAGATATCGGAAAAGAAAAAGAAAAAGTTTCAACCATATGCAAAGTATATCACTTCCAGAAAGAGGAATTGCTATGTGAATTGCGACTGTTTTATTCAATGGTGAAAAATGTAAACATAGATCATCCCAATTTTAAAAGTCGCCTGGATTATTTTAAAGAACAGAATTTAAAAAATGTGCTTCCTGTCAAAACATTATGCTTCCTGTTATAACATAATTAGTTAAATTGTTTTTGACTGTGCCAATCAGCTCAGCCAGTTGTGAAAGGTCTTTTTCGTGTCTCAGGACGTTGAAAAATTATTTTCGCAGTACAATAATGGTACAAGAAAGACTTTCATCTTTATCTATTTTAGCTATAGAACAAGATATACCACTGGATTAGGATGATATTGTAACAAAATTTTCTCTTCATCCAGACTCTAATAACCGGCGTTTAAAATTTCAATAACAGGTAAATAAATATAGATATTTGTATTTAGAAAAATTATGTTAACAACAATTATGTTAATACAATTATGTACAAAAATTACTTTTCTCAACATTAAAACAATTATTTTTCTCAACATCAATTCAATTTTGTGATCCCTCTCCCCTCTTCCCCCTTGTTAACAAACATTTTATTTATTTCATATTGTGGATTTTCATATAAATCTCGCACCCCCAAATGAAATGCTGAAATGCCGCCCCTGCTTACAACCATTCTTTTCTGTCGAGATTGCATTAGAATTTCTGGTCTTCCAGTTCGTTTTTTCATTCCATACATTCCAGGTTCTTTTAGAAAATTATAAACTATAGTTTTAGATCTTTTAACTTTTTTCTAAATTTCATGCCAACTCAATCCACATTCTTTAAAAGCAAGAATTTTCCCTTTTTCAAGGTCAGACAGATGAGTCCTTTTGCCATCGTACAAAAATCATGAAGAAATGAGGCAAGTGTGAATTTTGTTTAGAAACCCATTTTATATTTGAAATGGTCATTTTCTGCTTTCAAATATGCAAATTTTACTATAATTTTAAATGAAAAAACAGTTGTTCTTATATTTTTTTCCAAGATCATATGGGTTTAAAAGTTATAAAGTAAATTTATACATATTTATTTTTGGAAAGTTTAACTAATTTACGTGAAAAAGAAAATTTTATCCATATTTTTACTTAAGAAATTTGCATACATTTCCATCTAAAAGATTTCTAGATTTGGTGAGTTTTCGCTTGTCCTTATATTTTTTTCGCGCACTGTAGATACTGTACTGTGAGGAGCAAAGGAGAAAGAGAGATAAAATAAAACAGCACAAAAGAAAATAGTTGCAGAAAAATAAAATAAAATAAAGGTGCAAAAGATGAAAGCAAATATTGAGTGTATGAACAATGATTAGAAAGAAGCTGGAAAGAAGTATAGGGTAAAAAATTAGACTAGAGAAAAATTGTTTGAAAAAGCCAATAAAAGGTTAAAAAATAGAAGTTTCAAGAGGAAGTCAATTTGGTAAAGCAAAAGTTCTGTCCGGGGAACTTTTGCACAAAATTATTAATTTTGATAATCAATATTCAACTGTATTTTTATTTCTGACACCATGAAGAGTAACACTGGTTTGGTGTTTTAATTTTATATTTAGATATTCTGGGGTGTAAACTTGACTAAAATTATGGCATATTTTCCAGGATAACTTGATATCTTAAAACTCACTGCATCTAGCTACAATTCCCCCCACACACACACACACACGCACACATAAGCAGAGATACTGAAGGTATGTTAGTTTTTGACCTAAAATGTTTTATAGCTAGCTTTTAATTAAAACATTTTTACTAATTTTATATAAATTATAGGAGATTGCTCATAGAAAGTAGTTTTCCTATTTTATATCTTTCTATTGTTACTTTTTTGTAAAAGTAAAATTGTCATTAAATCAACAATTTTAAGGAAAAAATTACTTTGGCCCCTGTAGAAACAGGAGAAATATGAAATTAATATCAAACTAGTAATTGCATATTATCAAGTTAGTTTACTGTATCTTTTCTCCCTGCATTTTTATAACTGAAGCAACTTTATTTATTTTAGGCTTCTCTCCCATACTTTGAAATTTTAGAAAAGTGGATTTACAAGGGAATTATTTCAGACTATTACTCTGAGGTAATAAATTGCATATCTGAAAGTCTGCCATATAACTTTTATAATTTTAAAAATTTACTCTTATTTTTTTATCATTGTATATTTAGTTCCTAGTTGAAGATAATGAACTGATTAAGAAAGAAGATTTGCCTGTCGAGTATAGTGATGCGTATCCTTTTATCCAGCCTTTTATGTTTCTATTTGACACATTGACTAACAACTACTAGATAACTCTTAGTACCAACTACGAGATAACTTATAGTTGGCAGTCTGCCACTGGATGCACACTATGAGTTATCTCGTAGTTGACTGGTCGATCTATATGGTCGGCTATGAATGTTTTTCTTTTTGCTTTTCTTTCCATTAACAAGACTTCTTGTATCAAGCAGTATCTTTTATCAAGCAGCTTTATTAGCAGTATTGCAAAATCTGTATTTGCATTTGTATGCGATATGTGGTATATTTTGTTTAACTATAAAATTATTTTTAACACTTTACAACAAAGTTGAAAAGTGTTTATGACTTTGTTCATTCTGTCTGTCTGTCTGTCTGTCTGTCTGTCTGTCTGTCCGTTAGCACGATAACTGCCGTAAAAATGAGTTTATCAAAATGAAATTTTAGTATGTTGTTCAGACGGTCTGTAGGACCTATGGGAATATAAATAAATAATATCACCCAATTAGTTTTTTATTGAACCCGGGTTGAAAAAATGAAATACATTGAACCCTATGGGACCTAATTTTTCAAACATTTTTTAAGTAAATTTAAAATTCACGAATTGCTTCGAAATTTTTAGGAAATATTCACATTATCCCATAGAATATATAAAAAAAAATTCAGTAAAATATGTTAAGTAGTTTTTTAATTAAAAAAATTATTTAATATAGGGAAAAACAAATTCAATTAAATTCTGACTTTGGGATATCTTCCAGAAAGAAAAGAGAGAGATATTATATAATAAATATCTCTCCATTTGTTTAAACGTTGTCAAAAATATGAGTAGAGTAGACGTAGCTGCGCAGCTGGAACTGCTTTTCTCGCGATATCCCAACACGATACTCGCAGGCGACTTCAACGCACATCACCGAGCGTGGGGCTGTAGGAGAGCCAATGCACGCGGAACACAGATACATAGACTGCTGAACACCACAAATACTAACATTATTGCTCCGTCGACACCAACCTGCTTCTCAGGCGCCAGCGGCACATTCATAGACTTTGTCCTAACGCGAAACATAGACTACGCTCACACTATTAGTACCCTGGATGAATTCGACTCGGATCATCTACCGGTACTGGTGACATTCGACCTGAACACACCTCTTCCAGCCTCTTTGGGACAAGAGAGGGTCAACTGGGAAGTATTCAAAAGATCACTCTTCGAGCCGCACTTAGCAGTACCTAACATAATGAGCACGGCGGATATTGACTCTGCCACGCACAGACTCACAACAGAAATCAAGAGAGCAATTGCCTCTGCTACAACACATCGTGAGTCTCCAAAATCACCCACACTTTCCCACCATGTCAAACAATTAGTCAGGCAAAGGAATAGAATGCGTAAGACATGGCAGGCTAATAGAGATCCCGCCCTTAAAAGGGAGCTTAACAGACTCACGAGCAAAGTCCGGGGGAAAATTGTCGCAGAAAAGCAGCAACAGTATAAAGAATTAATCGAATCCCTTAGCCCAGAAGATGTATCGCTCTGGCAATTCGCAAAAAGACTCAGGAAACCTCAAATTAAGCTTCCGCCACTAATGGATGGCGCTAAAATCGCGTACTCAGACGAGGAAAAAGCCGAGGCGCTCGCAAGCCATTATGAAAAACAATTCCAACCAAACCACGATCTAATGTGTCAGGATACCCTAAGAATGGTTAGCCAAACTTTAAATAACTTCAGGAATTCCCCGGTAACGGCTGAGATTAACCCAGTCACCCCGCAGGAGATAGTAGAAATTATCAAAAATCTCAAAAATCGTAAAAGCCCAGGGCACGACAAAATCAGAAATATTGCGGTTAAAAACCTACCCCTAAACGTAATATGTTACTTGACTATCTTAATAAATAAAATATTAAAACTAAACTACTTTCCCAAAGAATGGAAGGAAGCGATAATCATAACAATCCCCAAGCCAGGTGAGGATGCCACAATTCCAGCCAACTACAGACCAATCAGCTTGCTACCGACACTTAGTAAAATTACTGAGAAAATAATTCTTAAGAGACTGAACACGCACCTTAGTGAGAATGACATCCTCATTCCGGAGCAGTTTGGATTTCGGCCAAAGCACTCCACCACTCATCAATTGCTGAGAGTGGTAGAGTACATATCTTCTGGACTTAATAGTAAGACACCCACAGCTGCGATTTTTCTGGACATACAAAAAGCCTTTGATAAAGTGTGGCACTGTGGATTAGCATACAAATTGATCACTTTAAAAGTCCCTGACGCTCTTGTCAAACTTTTAATCTCATACTTAAATAACAGACACTTTCAAGTCAGAGTAGGAGGTAACTTATCAACACCCAAGCTCATTAAAAGTAGTGTACCGCAAGGTTCTATCCTGGGCCCGACACTCTTTAACATATACCTGAATGACATCCCCAGGACTCCAAACACAGAGCTGGCACTCTATGCAGACGACAGTGCGATACTTGCAAAACACCCTTATGTCTCAGTAATGCACAGACAGCTACAACAACACTTAGACATGCTCCAAACTTGGCTGGAAAAATGGCGAATAAAATTAAACCCCAATAAATGTCATTGGATTTATTTCTCTAGAAAACGTAAACCTCCTCCGCCTCTGTACATAAACAACCATGCCCTAAAAGCGGAAAAATCTACTAAATACCTAGGTGTAACGATAGATTCCCACCTAACCTGGAAACAGCACGTAACGAACTTAATCAAAAAAGCGTATATGGCCACAGGAGCCTTATACCCAATGATAGGAAACGGAAATCTAAGTTATCAAAATAAACTCCTAATTTATAAATCGGTCATCCGCCCGGGAATGCTGTATGCAGCACCCGTATGGGGATATGCCTGTAAAACTACAATAGACCTCCTAGAGACAAAACAAAACAAAATCCTACGGATTATCAGGAAAGCTCCCAGGTACTTAAGAAACTCGGTAATTAGGAATGACTTCAAAATAAAAACTGTTAGAGCCCAAATTAAAAAGCTAGCGCTTAAATTTTACAGAAATTTGCCATCCGTTCCAAACGAACTGTTATTCAATCTGCATGACTATGATCATCGCAAGACCAAATCTCGTAAGAGACCCCGCGCTGTTCTAAACATCGATAATCGGAATTAAAAGATCCCACCTCAAACATCTGATTTTTAAATAAAACTCGCGACTATTATTTTATAATAAAAAAAAAAAAAAAATATTCTAAACTCTAAACTGCCAAAACGCTAGGTAACCCTTAGATCTGCATCAACCTCCCAAACTGCTTAAACTCTAAATGTGCAACAAACTGCCACACTAGGAGCTAGGACAAATAATAAAGTAGTAAATAAAAACCTCGAACCTCCAATTAGGGTCACTGAATTAATGTCACAGTTTGACGATAAGAACCACATATTGAAACTGGAGATTAAAGGCGCTTCGCGCCTGGTGCTCTGTCTTGTACGACACTACGACCGGTTTAAACGTTTTGCATATGGGAGTGGCTTCATATTTTAAAATAAATTTGGTAGATAACAATTTTTCATTTTTTTTAAATTTTATATAACTCTTCATGATAAATTTAATTGATGGCATTTTAAATGCACTTTCCTACGTCCTAGAGAGTTAAAATTTGGTACACAGCTTAAATTTGTTGAACATTTTATTCGACAAAAATTTGATGGATCTTTAAATATAGATCATACATTTTTTTTGAAATGGCCTGAAAATAATCCCCGTTCACTTCTATAAATCATTGGTGTAATATTGTTAAAAATTCTGATGTGGACAGCACATGTCTTTCCCTGCAGACTCATATTCGTTCTCTTTATTTATTCAATGATAATTTGAGTTTATCTGCACAACATAAGTATTTTAAATGACATTGAATTTACACGTTAAACTTAAATTTGGTTCTCATTTGATAGCTGGACTTATTGTCAAAGGTGGCGTAGCGAAAACGCGAAAAAACTAGAATATCTCAAGAACGGCTAGTCCTAGAGTAATGGGGTTAGTCTTATTCTTTTTGTTGTCAAAAATCACATATAAAATAGGAATTTAATTGATATAATTGAGCACACGTAGTCTTTTATTTTTATATATAACGATTTTTGCTGGCCATTTCGCAAAAATAGCCCGTTCCTTTTTCCCGAATCGTAGTAGAATAACCTACAAATGATTTATATACAAAATTTTGTTAAATTTGGTATATAAATCACTTGTAGGTTATTGAAATATTATACTCCAAATTTTGTTAAATTTGGTTCATTAGTTTTTAGCTAGAGTGGATAAAGGCAATTTCTGCGGCCATTTCGCAAAGAAGGCAGATTCTTTTATTACGAATCGTACTATAATCTAATGAACATCAGGATTTCCCAAAAAAAACATACCTACCAAATTGTATGAAATTCGGTCCATTAGTTTTTCAATTAGAGTGGATGTAATATCCACACAGACACATACACAGATACACCCTTACACACACAGACGTCTTCCTAAAAGTAGTTTTTTCGTGTTCTAGAAGTCCCAAAACTTGTAGATCCTTTGAAAATTCGAGTTCCGATCTTCGGCACGATTCCAATACTTTGAGTACATACACATACACATATATATTATCTGTGTATTATCTGTGTATCTAAATTCCGTGCCTATGCAATTACAATAGTTGTGATTTTAAATGATCCCTAAACTTTTATTATTTCTTCAAGGAAGCTTAATTTTAACATATGTAGAATGCAAATATCTCAAGCGATTGTAAGATGAATTACATAAGAATTGCTGAATTTTTTTCACACAAAATTATTTAGCTCTGGAGTCTGGAATACAAGTTATATGAATGAAATATTCATTGATTTTGCATAAAGAATCAGATGATTTATATTTCGATACAGTTTTAAATATTTAAGTATAATAAATTACTGTAGTACTGTGATAATGTAAAAGATATTACCACTGCATGAATCACATTTTAGAAATTTTTAAATGAAATTACATTTCAGTTGGAAAGTGTTTCATAATCAATGCTTATGCATGATTGATCTTTCTTGTTATCTTTTGCAGTTTGCTTGCATTGACTAAAATTTTTGTACTTATTGGAAACCAAGAATTTAAAAGTGAACTAAAATATTAGGGAAAATCTGTTTTCTGTTCAAAATACGAGAAAAATCAAGGAATTTGTAATTTGTAGATTAACATTAACTAATAATTACACTGGAGGATAATGAATGCACAGTAGAACTCAAACTGAAACTGATTTTGGTGGTGTTTATTTAGTGCAATATTTACTACCGTATTTCAATGCAATTCAGTTCATTGTGCATTGCTAAGAGTCTAAAAGTATTCAAAAAATCATAATTCCACATTTTCTAATTGAATAAAGTTGTTTACAGACTGTAGTGTACAGTGTCGGACTTGAAAGAACCCCCCCTGTGGCAGTCAACGTGTTAAGTGGGTAGTGTCTTACTTAGTGTAAACCTCCCTGTGGCAGTCAATGCGTTAAGTGTGTAGTATTTTAATGTAAATGAATGTTACAAACATGTGACTTTTTTTGACAAATTAGAAGAAATCCATGAATTTTATTTCATTGATTGATAGAAATCATTGAATATATTGTAATTTGTTATAATCGATTACACCGGCTTTGTAGACGCAGAATTTTTCCGAGTCATTGCCATGTCCCCAGGACACATTCTTTCCAATAGCATTTTGTTACTGACCAACAAAAATTGTTCTTTTTAATCAATCTCTGAAATTGTGCTACCCTTTGTCAACATGCCTGGATGAAAATTATCAACTTGATTTAAGAGTCTTCTGATTAACTTTAAATACTATATCCTAGCTAAAGTGTCATTGACATATTCACAAAACATAAATCCATTTTAATAACAGTAATTAAAAATACTGTTTTTCAACCCTAACCATGAATTCTCAGCCTTGTCTTGGGAAACTACATTTTTTTGTATTTTCTGTTGATCTCAGCCAAATATCCCAATTTTTAAAGGTTCTATAGAAAATTCCCTAATTTTAGAAGATTTTACTACTGGATTATATTTCGGCAAAATTTACTGTACTCGGACAAAAAAAAAACCAATACTCTCCCCCAAGATTCTTTTTTTATATATATTTATGTGTGTTTTTTAAATGCCAAGTTTAATTTATCAGTTATTTTTTAAAGACAGTTTAGCAGTATTGCAAAATCTGTATCTGCATTTGTATGCGATATGTGGTATATTTTGTTTAACTATAAAATTATTTTTAACTTTTGCAGTTTGCTTGCATTGAGTAAAATTTTTGTACTTATTGGAAACCAAGAATTTAAAAGTGAACTAAAATATTAGGGAAAATCTGTTTTCTGTTCAAAATTCGAGAAAAATCAAGGAATTTGCAATTTGTAGATTAACATTAACTAATAATTACACTGGAGGATAATGAATGCACAGTAGAACTCAAACTGAAACTGATTTTGGTGGTGTTTATTTAGAGCAATGTTTACTACCGTATTTCAATGCAATTCAGTTCATTGTGCATTGCTAAGTGTCTAAAAGTATTCATTCTCATCTTCTAATTATGCCATATCAGACCAATGGAGCTATTTTATTTTTATCATGCAAGTAAAAATGGGAAAATTATTTATTAAACACTAGTTTTTGCATAAATAGTGAGATTATGCAATACAATTTAATTTGTATGCTCGTGCATTACCGAGAGTACACAAGTATCCTTTTCCACATCCATCTCCATCCCTTAATTATTGAACATTAGATTCGCTAAACTAACTTATTTTTATATTTTTGTTAATTATTAAGGTTAATTTTTAATTATTTTCACATAAATAGTGTGATTGTGCAATTAAGTCTATTTTCATGCATTGCTAAGAGTACTAGTATATTTTTCCATCCATATGTATCCTATAATTATTGAACTAAACTAGATTGACTAAACTAGCTTATTTTCATATTTTGGTTATAATTATAAAGTTTAATTATTTTATTATTTTCATATAAATAATGTAATTGCACAATTTAGTGTGTATTCTTGTGTAGTCCATAAGTATATTTTACCATCCAAATTCGTCATCTAAATATTGAACATTAGATTGGCTAAACAGGCCTATTTTCATATTTTGGTTAATTGTTTAAGAAATGTTTCATATAATTTACCAAATAGTATAAAAGTTAACTCTTTTAGCAAAGAGATTATTCTTACAGTTAACAATTAATATTCCCTTGCTGTGCTGTAGATTTAAAAGCATGTTTCTAAGTTTAAAAAAATTCTTGTTTTGAAAGTGGTAAATTCGTTTTTTGTTGTGTTAAAATTTATTCTAAAATATATTTTTAATTGATAATGCATTGAACAATAAATAAAATAATAATAATAAATTAATATTTTTTTATATTTTAAGGATTCATTTTTTCTTACACTGAATAGTAAATTATGCTTTGATAATCACAGTTATAGAAAAAAAATTATTTGAATTTCAACTTTTCCCCCTGAAAAAATAACAAAAATCTGGAAACAATAGGAAAGAAAACCTCAAAAAATAAAAAATAAAATGAGAAACACCTTCTTTTAAGTGAGATGTAAGATGGATACTTAAAATTTGATGCATGAGTCAAGAGGAATGCAACTTCTATTAATAATTGGATTTTTCATAAAAGTCTGTTTGAGGGGGGGTGCCCCCACACCAAAACAATCAAGATGTAAAATGAGAGATAGAGACTTGAAATTTAATGCACATGTCAATTATTTGATTAAACCTCCACAGAAAATAATTTTTTTCAAAAATCTTCATTTAAAGGGGTGTTGCACACCAAAATGTTTGAGATGTGAAATGATAGTAAAACATACATTGTGATAAAACAGACTTAAAAATTTGTGCAAGGATAGATTGTTAGGTAGGAAGAATGTGTATAATTTCAGTTGTCCAATATTTGTTATTTTAGGGGTGCTACACACAAAAATATTCGATTTTGCAGAATATCTAAAAAACACCCACCTTAAAGTGACATAGATATATGGAATTAGATGCATTGATCAATAATTAAGAAAGCAATGAAGATAGAAACTTGAAATCTAGTACAAGTTAACTTAATAAAGCTGACACAACATTCCATAATTCTAATCATCTAACAACAATATAATAATTTAAATTATCACAATTGTATCACTGTGTATACAGAGGCTGTTCGCACATTTTTTAGACGATTTTGGTAAGCGGTAATAAAAAATCGTTTGCTGCAAAAGAAATAATTCCAATTGTACTATGTTTTTAAAAGTCAAAATTATCGTCTGCGGCTTGAAAGTTTTGTTTTTATTCAAAAATGGCGTTTTTAACAAAACAGTGGTTCGAAGGCTACATTTATGCTCTTTCCGAAGAGAAATATGCATACTCTGTTATCCAAAAACGATGTGAGAGTCATGGTTTTGTGATATCTAAAGCGTCGATAGGTTATATCGTCAACAGGAAAGGAAAAAAACGTCAAATTGGAGCCTCAAGTGGGACAAAAATTCCAAACAAGTATCCAAGGAAAAAACGGACATCTTCGACTATTGCAAAGGTACGTTGTTTAATGTTAATAGAAAATCCCCCTAGTCAAAGGACAGTTGCAAAATCATTAAAATGCTCGGTGTCCACTGTAAACAAAATGATAAACGTTGATTTAAATCTTAAGAAAGCGAAAAAACGCAATGTGCATCGTCTTCTTCCAAATCATATCGCTGAACGCAGGACACGCTGCAGAATTCTATATGAGAAACACTTATCCAAAGAAAAATGGAAAACAATTGTCACAATAGATGAATCATGGGTGTATTTAAATGATTGCACCAAAAAAAGAGCCATTTATTATCATAAAAGGGGAGAAAAAAATTTAAGTACATGGTTCAAAGAATCGAAAGAAAGTTTTTCTAAGGGATTCATGATTGTTGCTGGTTTTTCTTATAATGACAAGTTAAAAATAAAGAGAGTGGGAAAAAATGTCAAGATTAACTCCAAATACTATCAGGAACATATTTTATCGCCAATTTTTCTGAATGAAATACCATCGCTTTACCCACAGTGCCATCAATCTGTGAGACTCCATCAGGACAAAGCTAGCAGTCGCACATCAAAATCCACTGTAAATTTCCTAAAAGAAATGGAACAAAAAACTGGTATTAAGGCCATACCCTTCACTGATATCCCTACTAAATCTCCCGATGTATCACCTATGGATTTTTGTGCTTTCGGACTTTTAAAATCTGCATTATCCAAACCTCGTCCCAAAACTCTTACAGGACTCTGGAAAGCTGTTCAGGAGGAATGGGATAGAATACCTCTTCTGACACTTCAAAAGGCATTATTATCCTGGAAATTGTGGTGTCGAAAGATAGTTCAGAATAAGGGATGTCAAATAGAGCATTTAAAACACAAGAATTTTATGTAATTTAGTTTTGTGAATACAATATACATCGTCTAAAAAATGTGTGAACAGCCTCTGTATTACTGTTTGGGATATGTTTATTGTGGCATAGTTGATTTACAATGGGTATTCGGCTAGTTATATTTAAAACAACCAATTTGATTCTAATTAGTGAAACTTGAAACTTATTATGCCTTAAGATAAACAGTCAAATTACCTTAATTTTCAATTAGCTACTGGGAAAAAAGGTACACTGTCAGACGTGAACAGATTCCTGTATTTTTAGAAAAAGCGGCAGATATAATTCTCAGAACAGGGAAATACTTAAATGTGATACGGCAATGTGGTAAGTTACATATATTCAACATACATTGACATTTATAAATTTTGTCTCAAAACAAGCCATTAACTTTACTGGCCATTTTGTGTTTAATTGCACTCTGTCTTCCTTTTACAATCATTTGACAAAATTAAGTGGAGTGCGGCTCAACTTAACTTTCTTATCCCAGAATCCATTTTTAAGTAGCTTGTGATTTGTTTTCCCAACAAAATTTTATTTTAATCTACAAGGTGGTTCAAAAAAGATGGGCCAAACTTTACGAAGTGGTAGTAATCACCAAACCAAGCATTTTTTGTCAGAGTTTACCTGGTCGAAAATTAAACATAAAGGCACCAGTGAGCGTTTAATGGTGAAACCGATGAGGTGAGGCAAAAACACAAGAGTGACTTAAAAGTTATAAAATTGCATTTATTAAACAATAATTACAGTAATGGCTTAAAAGAGTGACCGCCAACCTAAATGCACGTCTCACGGTGGTGATGAAGGGATTGGCAAACACTCCAGGCATGTTACGTACTTCAGCAGCAGTGGCCAAAATCCTGGCGATGAGTTCCTCTTCATATTCAAGGGGAGTATCATAGACGAGGCTCTTAAGATATCCTCACAAAAAGAAGTCAAGACATGACAGATCGGGCAATCGGCCTCTCAAAAGTTGAAGCTGCGACAAACTGATAAGGCCAGTGTTACGAAGGCTGATATTTGGTGTTACAAAAATTTGCATAAGGGTTCTTCTTTCCCAAATGAAATTTGCATATATGATTTTCTTCAACCAGAATAACGTTTTTAAGTTTGCGGAGAGGCCACTTCCCTACGAGTCAGTGCCCTGTGACGCCTTTACATGTCATTTCCAACCCAGTAAACTATGATGAAAAGTGCTTGGTTTGGTGTGTGCTACCACCTCATAAAGTTTGGCTCAACTTTTTTTAATCACCCTGTATAATGTTGGTTCAAATGATCACATTTATAGCCTGTTACCCTTCATTTTAAAGATTTTAAGAATTAAGCTCAAACTAAATCAAGTCTCTGTTTTTGCTTTTATTGTGACTTTTCTTTTTCAATAGGTAAAAGTATCAGTTGCCCTGATGCAAAATCAGTTGTATATACCATGCGGGAAAGTCAGTATGTAGAATGCATTGAACCTGCATATCATTTTGCAAGCAAGAAGCTTCTTGATCTCTTGATGGATGATGCAGACCTAAGGGGAAGACTTTTGTAAGTCAATAAAAGAAGTTTCTTTAAAAAAAAATCATTCATTTTCTGCTTCTAAATGTAAATTGATTTAATAAATTTCTGACTTAAAGCTAATCTATGGAGGAATAGAATGGTATTTAATTATTTATATTTAATATATAAACAATTAAGTAACATTTTATTCCACTTTTTATATTATCTCATTAATGGCAACCTATGTACATCACCAATCACATTAATGCACAGTCGGTAGGAGTAATTCTTTAACTGATCTACTTTTATTTATGTTACTTGTGTGGACCACGTGTTGAGCAAAGTGATGTGTAACAAAAATAGCTAGCATGTATCCATTTTGACTGATCATTGTTGCACCCATGCTAATATATAAGCAGTCAAATTTACTATACAGTGAAAACCTTATTTTATTTATTTTTTTCAGCAGAGCAGCACAAAAAAACACACTATGTAAAATGTAAAACTGAAGTCTGAGGAAAACATCACAAGAATACACACTAAAAATATAAAGCACATGCAAGGTTATTAGTAATGCTGTTTTAATTAAAAAATACATTACTGATGTTATTGGTGCTTAGTGTTTAAAACAATTGACAACATTTCTGATTGGTTTTTGCATTTAGTTTAGCATTTTCAGTTCTTCGTAAATGATTTTCTTGTTAATCCTAACCAAGGAATACATTTTCACCACTTATACTAATCCATAAAATGTGATATTACAGAGTTTCCCCCAGGCACTTTTGGATGGGTGCAGCGCCCTGCCTGCCCTTTTTTCACCAGAACAGCGCCCTGCCTGCCCTTTTTTCACCAGAACAGCGCCCTGCCTGCCCTTTTTTCACCAGAACAGTGCCCTCCTTGCCCTTTTGTTAGCAGATCAGATCCCCTGCTTAACCTTTTGTTAAAAGAGCAATGTTTGTCCTCAAACAAAAATCAACCAGCTCTTGTATTTCCTCAGATATGTCCTAGAGCCCTTTCTCTGCATTCATTACCGTAAATTTTGATCGTGTCTATCTGTCCTATCTCGCTAACTGTTTATAGCTAGTTAGTACTTTAGTTTTCACAATGATTTTATCTGGATGCTTCGACCATAGACTTCAGGTTAAAATATAAAATTACTTTACGAACTTGTTTTTCAGTATATAAATTAAACTTATCTGACCTGACATCAACCTGACCTATAATCTATAAACTTGCCTGGCGGCATATAAATATGTACTTGAATATGTATATTTTCATTTCTTTTGTTCAAACCTAACCAATCATTACGCATTTTTAGAATCTCTCTTTCATTTAATGCCCTGATTTTTTAAACAAAATAAGATTATCTCTTACTTATGCACAAATATTTCACCAAGGAGTAAGTAACAGATTCAGCTGAAACAATAGTAACATTTTAAGTAAATTAAAGCTTTCCCATACATTGGAAAACCCAGGTTAAAATACTAAAATATTGAAATTATAACCACTATACTTTGCAAACAAAGAGCTCATCCAAAATCCAATTATATACACTTGTAGGGATTTCAAAGAGCTATATTTTTGCATAATTGTTTACAAGTTTAGTTTTTGAGATAGCTTTACAAACTTGAAAAAGGGGAAATTTTCACTCTTCAACTCGACAAAACGATTACTCGAAAACTATAAGCACATTTTTAAACTATAAATATAGATTTAGCAACTAAATTTCCTAATACATATTTTTATCCCTTACTATTTATATCTATCTTTTATGGTTTCGAAGATATTTTGAGTGAAAATAAGCAAAATGAAAAAAAAACACTTGCTCGTACAGATACTTTTTTAAGTTTTTCAAAAAACAAGTTTAAAATATTAAAAAATTGAAATTAATTTTATATATTCACAATCTTGACCCTATTTCCTACAAAACAAGAAAATATATTTACGTTTTTGTCTATTAGACTTAGAGGTATACGCAACAAAATGTTTACATTTTTTTGCAATGCTCTGATTTTCGTCATAAAAATCCCAAGCATAAATGTTATTCAAACATAAAAAAAATATGCGCCCTTTTTTTCTAAGAAGTGCCCTTTTTCTGGTAACAGCACCCTGCCCTTTTTTAATCCTGGGGGAAAATCTGATATTAAATATTGGTCACTATTCCAAAACTTTGTCGACATCAATATCCTACTTTGATGAACATTCCATGCCACTAAATATTTGGACATCTGATATATTCATACTTGCAACAAAAGAAGCATTTTGTTAATCTGCATACATCTGATTTCCACGTATATTCTCCTTCTCATTCATGCTGGATAAAAAATAACTGGCTTAAGCAGCCAATGTTAGTAAGAAAAGATTTGATTCATATGGAGAAAAAGTTCCTCCCTGGACAGAGAAGTTGTGATGTCATAAAAGTCCCTGGTGTCATTTCACTTGATAGGAAAATACTTTACATAATAGATATTCTTGGGTTTTATATATATGTGTGTGACTGAATATCTGATAATTATCAATTTTCAGGATATAAAAGAAAAATTTTACTTTATAGTTTTTCGAATAATAGCCATTGTACTGTCATCTGCACTATTAAAACATGCCCAAACATATTTGTCAGAATATCTGTATGGGAATTTACAATGTGAATTCTGGATCTAGAAAGTAGAGGTGGGTTTTAAATGTGAAATGCAGATCTTAGAATAGAAGTTATCGAAGTAGAAATTAAAAATTGATTATTTAGTTTCCCAAAACCTGCTTCAACAGAAAGTTTGTTAACCTTGGCCTTTCATAACCTTGTTTTGAAATTCAAATTCTGGGTGTAAAAGATGATGGTTTTCTCAAATAAGAGATAAAATTTTGGGGATGAAAATTGCAAAATTTAAGATTTTTAATTATTTGCAAAAAATTATTCATCAAAGACTTGCCAACTTCTATAAATTTTTCACAATTTTTACAATAACAGCTCCTTTTTCATGATTTTTTAGTTATTAGAGGAATTTCACCAAAAATCATGCCAGTTACAGATTTATCATCAAATGTATTTTCTTTCAGTTATTTTAGATTCTTTATAGCATTTAGAGTGTTTTTAGATTTCAAGTTATTTTAGGATCTGCTTTGTGCTGAACACTAACTGCCTACCAGTAATATATTATAGCATAAGTTTTTAGGTACAGTTTAAAAAAATTTCACTTTTCTCACATTTTGAAAAATTTAATCACTTTTTTCACCTATTTTAACAAAAATTTTAGTGGAGGCCCTAATATTCATGCAACATTTTTTTCCTGTTGCAATAATTAATTAAATGCAATTTAAAATATATGACATTTGAAAATATTTTGCGAAAACTTAAACAAAAGACATAAAAGTTTAAAACAATTTCCATAATCATATTTTATCCCATTGCACCAACATCACATATAATTAAAAATATAATACTTTTCATTTATTAAAGTATCTTATATATTCATTATTATTTAGATGGGATATTTTTTTTTAATAATTACCTGCTTTATGCAATGCATTTTATTGATAATGGATTTTTACAGACTAAACACAACAATTTTCAAAGAAACAATGTTATTTCCTTCAAATAAACTTTGTTATTTTGGGGCACGGCTTCCTAGACACGACTTAATATACTAGTAATACTAGTTCTTAAGAATAGTGTATGAATAAAGGTTTAAGGATTATGAGAATATAACAGTGATAGATTCAATAACAAGAAAGATCAATCATGCTTAAAGCATTGATTATGAAACACTTTCCAACTTCAATGCAATTTTATTTAAAAAAGTCGAAAATGCAATACATTCCTCGGTAATATTTTAAAACTTATCACGATACTACATTGATTTATTATATTTGAAAACTTAAACCTTCATTGAAAAAAATGAACTTCATTCAAAAGACGGCATTGAAATATAAATTGCGTGGTTTAAATATCTCTAAAATGCAATACATTCCACGGTAATATTTTTAAATCTATCATAATACTACGATAATTTATTATATTTGAAAACTTCATCGAAAACAACTGAAATTAATTCAAATGACGTCATAGAAAAAATAACACGCCTGGATCTCTCTATAAAAGCAGGATTTCATTCATAACTTTCTCCATTTCATTCATCACAATACTATAATAATTTATTTTATTTAAAAATTAAGACCATGGAGCTACAATTCATAAACTTTATGCTTAAAACTTCATCGAAAAATATCGTCCTTCTGTTTATAAAATCAATTAATATTTCATTCATATCAGCCATGCAGACTCCATGGACTGAATTATTTTGTGTTAAAGAAATACAGTAATTCTAATACAACTCATTCTACATATTTTGCTGTTTACATTTTACATAGGTGAAAAATAGGCTTAATTGTAGAAATAATCAAATTTGAATGAGAATTTAAACTCAAATATATTGTCATTGTGTTGTTTTAGTATGTAGATGCACAGAATTTAAGCAGAAATAAAGTAGTTTTAGGATGGATACAACACTCAATATGAATTAAAAAGAACTTTAAAAAATCGCGAATTTGAAACAAGATGGATGCCATATCTCATTTTGAAGTGGGTCATGTGATCGTTTCATATCATGGTCACGTGATCGTTTCATATAAGATGTGTAATTATTATTTTAATTTTTATTTAAAAAACTACTGAATATATTTAGCTGAATTTTTTTTTTTATATATATTTTATGGAACAATTTGACTATTACCTAAAATTTTCGAAGCAATTTGTGAATTTTAAATCCGCTTAAAAAATGTTAGAAAAATTAGGTCCCATAGGGCTCAATGTATTTCATTTTTTCAACCCGGGTTCAATCCAAAACTAATTGTGTGATATTATTCATTTATATTCCCATAGGTCCTACAGACCGTCTGAACAACATACTAAAATTTCATTTTGATTAAGTCATTTTTACGGCAGTTATCGTGCTAACGGACAGACAGACAGACAGACAGAATGAACAAAGTCATAAACACTTTTCAACTTTGTTGTAAAGTGTTAAAAAGGTGGATTTATTGCAGATTTACCTTAATTGCAAAATTAGGAGGTAGATGTAAATGTGGGCTTCCTTTTTAAATCCAGATTAGTTTAATTAGTAGAACTTGGGCCTCGAGATCCTGGGGAAATTCGATAGAGTCCTTTTATGGATATGACTTCATGTTGTATTTTAATTGTTTTATCAGGGTTAAATATCTTGCCTAAATCGATACATTTTGCTTTTCCTATAACCTTTCTTTCAACTGATCATATTTCTCTTAAGAAGTTGATTCTGATAATGTATCTAGTGTTTTCTTTTGCTAAACTAGTAGTTAACATCTTTCAAAGGAAAGGTCATCAATTTGAATTGTATAGATATCTTTAAAAATTCCTGATTTTAAAATTTGATATATTAGAGAATCAGGATATTTCATTTATCTTCTCTGCCTCAGAATATAAATTCATTTTTTTACTTTGTTTAATCCCTTGAAAAGGAATAAGATATATGCTTTGTATCTTGGTTCTTAATTTTTACTGAACGGCTACAGTAGAATGAATTACAGATTCATTGTATTGTAAACTATAACAAAACATTTGTACTGTAATTGGTTTTAAAGGTTTAAATCTAACTGCTTAAAATAATGCAAACAAATTTTTATTTAGATCTAACTGAAGCAGTTTTAATGCAATGTAACAGTCAAATTCGATAAATCTACATCTGAATGAACAAACCATGATTCCAGACAGATGTTTTTAATGACAAGCCCATGAAATCCAGAGAATTCTCCACCCTGGTGTCAGATGACATCTTGGGACATCACAATCAGGCCAAAGGAAAGGATACTATGGAAAAAAATAGAGAATGAGACAACCTTTATATTTTACTGACCTTAGTTACTAGCAGCCTTGATATGATTTAAAACCAAGAAATATAGAAAAATCTGAATCGGTACCAAAAGCTTGCAACACAGAATTGTGTTATTGGAAATACATATTATACACAGAATGCATTATTGGTATAGGAAAAGCATCCGGACTAAAGTAAAGTAAGAAACAGAAATAGTGTAAAGCGTGAGGGACTTAAAATCTTGGTTCCACTATAAGTGTTTTAAATTGAAATTTATAAGAAAAATTATATTCATTACATATACAGTGTTTAAAATTTTGTTGAATATATATACACTGTTTAAAATTTTGTTGAATAAATATTTTTGTTAAAAAAAATGATTAAAACAATTTGTTATAAATTTTTTTTTGACCTTTAGATCTGTGAAACATTATTTCCTGCTTGATCAAGGAGATTTTATTATCCAGTTCATGGACATGGCTGAAGAAGAATTGCAAAAGAATATTTATTACATTATGCCAACAAGATTAGAGTCACTGTTGGAGCTAGCATTACGCACTAGTGTTGTAAATGAAGATAAATACAAAGACGATGTGAGGTCAGTAAATGTTAATATTTTGTAATGTAATCTATGTTTGACTTAGTGCTATGGTATTAAAGTTAACTGTGTCTTAGCAATTTTATAATTATCAGATTTGTTTGTCTAATCAGTGAATCGATTAAACATGATTAAAATTTGCATCTTATGTTGTATTTTAACTATGTTTTATATTTCATCAGGGTTGAACTTCTGCCACATGATTTACTCACTCAAATGTTCAAGATACTTAGAATACCTTGTGGTAAGTACTCTATAGTTAAATATAAAGCTTAAAAAAGGGAAACTGCATAATTCTGTATCTATATAAAAAAGGGAATCTATATATAAAGGAAATACTCATAGCAGTATTAAATACCTTGAATTGCAGATGTCTTTAACTCAACTCTATGATACTGGCCTACCACACTTTGACACTAAGATCAAATCCCAGCACTGTCAAGTTGGTGATTTCGCATTCATGCTGCAAGATATGATATTACTATAATTTTCTCTTAGTGACTTACTGCAATAAAGCTCATCACAGTTTGCTTGCATTCTTCAGTCTAAGATGCTTTTGAATAACTCAAAAAATAAATTAAGCTTTTCATCTTTCATTTATTTATTTTTTATTTTTATTTTGGGGGGGGGGTGCAATATATTTGATTTATTGATAAAAATTTAAAAACATCCATTACATAATAGTTGCAACCCACCTTTCCCCCCCCCCCCCCCCCCCCCCCACCGAACTGCTCAATGTTATAATATGGAAAGTATGCTCAGCTTTGTATTGCTCAGAAAGTATGCTCAGCAGAGACTGATCCTATACAACTTTACATTATTAGAAAGCCACTGAAAAGTATGTAGCATGAACCTCTCTTTTAAGATTATTTTTAAGTTTGTAATTTAAATTGCCATTATTGCCATTAATTATATTTTACCTTCACAAAGCAAAGTTTTGAGTGAAACTTAATTGAATATTTTCTAATTAATTGCATTGTTGCACATAGTTTTCATAATCTGTCAGACTTGCCATTTTTTCCCACATCTTAGAATTTATTTTTCTAAATAATAATTTACAGCATAATTAGTTGATATTTTTAATTTTGGTGTGCTTTTCTTTAGAATTCAGTAGTTTTACTTTAAAATGTTTTAGTTACTAAAATATATGAATTTAGTATTCAAGTAGTATAATGGCCTTCACAATATTTATAGCCAAAACAGATGCTCACTCACCAATTAAAATACATGGCAATGTCAGAATGTCAAGTCATTGAAATTATTAAAATTTAAGCTATTAGACGTTCTGGAAATTAAAAATTTTAAATGTAAACAAAATCTTTACAAAATTTTAAATAATAAAAGTAAGTAATATATTTTCACATTTTTAAATTATTCAAAAATATGCATAGAGACTGTTTTCTATTATCAATCCAATGTATTTCAATCTGTACTTTAATCATTTTATGTTTTTATTGTTTGTTACATTAAACACTTATTTGAAATTACATCACATTTGTAGATTTTATTCAATTTCTTTTTCACTTGGTGACTTTTTGCTTTATGAAATGTGGCCATCTTGCAAAGTGACCACAATCTTGCAAAGTGGGGGGAGTACGGTAAAAAGATCGCAAACTCTGCACTGTTTCTTTCTATATCTTTCTCGAAAGCATACATTCATATTTTTTTTTATTGTATCTGATAACAATGTCATTGTTGGATCCATTACCACATCAGCATCTATTCTATACAACATGACGATGTAAACAGTGACATCATATTGTAATGTACATACAAATGGTCAGTAGATTGTTTATTTGACATTATTTTAACAATTTATTTTGTATAAGTTATGAAATGAAAAAAACCAACTGCAATTTTAAAAAATAAAACATTTTATATTGTTAATATCATAGATATCTATCGAGTGCACATTATGTGGTATTTCAGGGACAAATCATCTTTTGGTAAGACTACAGAAACTGCTTTATAGCAATACAATTCTATTTTACTTATTGGAAACTGGAAAATACTACAAATTAGGTAGGAATAAAATGTGTTTATCCATAGTTCTATCCAACTGGTGGCTCACAAAAAGAAAATTTTAGTCTACCTGTAGTAAAATATTTTAATCAAATTAATATTTGCTTAAAAATGGGCATAATCCTAATAGTTCTAATAAAATATAATGCATAACACTAAAAAAAGCAATATATTAATAGTCGTTATTTTGATAGGTTCATAGAAGAATTTCCGTGCAAAAATGTGGCTTGCAGAAAAATTTCGACAAAAAATTAACATGTTACCTTATAAAAGTTGGACATCACTGCATGGTTTGAAGAGCAGTTCCCATTTAGAAATTAAAAGCAAGTAAACGAAGATTATCTGAAATATAAAATGTTTAGAAAGCTAACAAAACATTTAAAATTTTTGAAATATTGAAAACTAAACTGTGGTATTCTAAAAATTTAGAATGACTTAAAGTAAACAGAAACATAAAAATTTAAATTATATAAAATAAACAATAGGACAATATATAGTTATGTTCTGACAATATGTTTTGGAATATAAGCATATTGCCTACATATAATGTTTTGGCAATATAAAATAAAAGAAAATAGGTCATATCTACAAAACATTTTAATCCAATTAAAATTTAAAATGTGAAGCAAGAAATGTTTAGCAATGAAATAATCCATGCATGTATTTCTTGACCAAATGCCTTTTTAACCTGAATAATAAATTATACCAGTCAGTACCAAATGTGTTTTTCAGTTTTGAAGTATACATGTACATCTAAGACCTGGATTGGTGAGTGTAGCAACCAGGCATGACCCCCCCCCACACACACACACACCCCACCACCACCACCACCACCACCACCAGTTTTCTACAAAAAATTTGAAGTGCTCTTCCTGTTTGAGTTCATTATCATTCCACTTTATGATTTTCATTTAAGAAGAAAATGTTGATGCTTTGGCACCTAATTTCTCGTAGTACTTCCTTAGGTTAAGCAGGCTTTCTTAGGTAGTAAATTTTACAAATTTTCTAGAAGGAATATTTTACTTTGCAAAGGTAAAAAATTTGGTAAAATAGCACCCACAACTGCAAGACCTTGGGAGCAATATGTGCTGGAATATCCTTGTAGTTTTACTCAATGTTGTTATCTTTTAGTGTGTGCCATAATATTATATTTATGTGTTTATAGGGGAGGGGGTATGAGATAGAGAGGATTCATTCAGAAATTTTTCAGCTTTACATTTTTTCCGAGTGTTTTTAGTGAGATAATTTTAATGTTTTAATGATTTCTCTTAGGTGTTTACCATTTACTATTTAAATTTTCACAACCCTACCTCTTTTTATTTTCCCCCACACATGTAAAGAAATCTATGAAATTCACATAGCTAATTTTGTGCAGTAAATTATCGTAAATATATATATATATATATATATGTATATATATATAGATATATATATATATATATATATATATATATATGTATATATATATAGATATATATGTATATATATATAGATATATATATATATATATATATATATGTATATATATATAGATATATATGTATATATATATATATATGTGTGTGTGTGTGTGTGTGTGTGTGTGTGTGTGTGTGTGTGTGTGTGTGTCTCAGGAGTTCCACAGGGTGGCTGCAGTAGCAGTATGTTAGCTAATTTATATCTTTATCATTTTGAACAGTCTTTTACATCAATAGATTATATATTATACAGATATGTTGATGATCTGATTTGCTTAGTATATACTGAAAATTGTCATTAATATAGATTTCTATCCTGATAATTTGGAATTAATTCCTAATGAAGCTACTATTAATAAAAATATTATTTTTTTGGATTTAAATCTTTTTATTGAACCTTCTAATAGAATTGTTACTAATTTATATGATAAAAAAGACTTTTTTAATTTTAACATTAATAAAATCTTACCATTTAATTCCTGCAACTTGTTTCTATTGTTTAGAAATATTATTCTTAATCAGCTTTTTAGAATATATAGATTATCTGATAAAAAATTTCATGCTTTACATATTGATAATCTAAAAATTACCAGCAGTATATATAAATATCCCTCTTATTTTGTAAATGGTATAGTTAAAAAATTTAGATTGGCTGGATTTTCATGAATTCTTTTTATGGTGTTTTATATATTAGCCTGACATCTCCCTTCTCTTGTTTTAATTATATTTTATTTTTACATCCACTTACACATTAGCCTTTCTATTATTGCCCCTCTTGATTGTATATTATCTCTTGTACATGTCTTTTCGCATTACTGTTATTTATTTCTTACGAATGGCAATAGTAGATCATATCTTATTCCTTTGTGAATGGCAACACTTGTCACTTCTTTCTGTGTTCCTGTACTTGATAGGTTTGTGTATTTCTTCAGTTAGATTCCAGGTATCCATTTTTCCTTTTATTTTTTCTTCTTTATGTATGTAGTCCAAGTAGAAATAGTTTATAGATATAATCTATTTATTTCTTCAGAAACATACATTTTTGTGTTTGCTTCTACAAGACACTTTGACTTGATAACAAGTTTTGAAGAAGTGAACAAATCCTGATTTAGGCCTAGAGCCTTGTCCACGTGTATAGCATTTGTGCTTGGATTTCATCTGTTTTTATTTTATTGATTCCATACCTTTGTTTTTTTATACTTTTCTTAGACTTTATGATTCGAAATTTGTATTTTTTTCCATTTGCTTGAGGATTTGCTGTTTTATACTTTTATTTTGTAAGCCTATTAGAAAGTTAGGTTTTTAGAGTTACAGCTTCTCGCTTTTCTTTCATTGGACCTTCAAACATTTTATTATATATATATATATATATATATATATATATATATATATATATATATATATAATATATATATATATAATATATAGTGCCTTTGATTTTGGTGGATATGCATGGGAATTCGTTTTGAATTTGTTTACAGGCTTTTATATGATATATATATATATATATATATATATATATATATATATATATATATATAGTATATATATGTATCGATAAATAAAATATTGCAAATGAAATTATAAATAACACATTGTTTCAGAAATGTGTGGGTTTCTTTCAGTATGAACATGCCAAAATATGGAATACCAAAATAACCTTGTTTTTGGTATCCAACTCCAAAGGAGTAGTTATATTTATAATTTTATTTGTCAGTAATTTCTGTTTTATTCATTTACATTAGTTTATGCAGCTATTTTATACAATTTTTTTAATAAAACATTTAATATATGTCAATATTAATTCCGGTCTCTTGTGCAATTGTATATAACATAAGGTCAATAACAGTTGCTCATTTATTAAACTTGTAAAATTTCTTACATAATTTCTTATTCTTATGTAGAGCATGACGATAAAGAAAATATTGAACTCACTGGATTGGAGGCTTTTGCATTTGATTATGAAGTCAGGTGGCCCCTTTCTCTAGTAATAAATAGAAAGGTATTTTGACTTTTGATGATTTGAAATGCTAGTTATATTCCCACAACTTATGAATTATACATCACCAATTGTGGCTGATGAACTACATGCAACTCTTTGATAAAATCAATTAAACTTAAATATAGCGGTCAATTTTAAATATTATCTAAAAAATGAAACAAATCATTCAACAAAATAAAAAAGTTACGGGCTATTAAATGCTTTGTTTACTCCTTCAGCATTTTATGTAAAAACATCCTTGCAACTATGCATTGAGTTCATTTCAATTTTAATCCAACATAAAAATTTTGTAGGTTTACATGCACTTCTAGCAGTGTAAGATTTATAAGTAACTTACAATTGTTAATGTTATAACATGCTTCTAGCAGTAAGATTTATAAGTAACTTACAATTGTTAATGTTATAACATACTTCTAGCAGTAAGATTTATAAGTAACTTACAATAGTTAATGTTATAACCTGTCAATGGTTGTTAATGTAGATCGGTAAAATTTATGCTAACATTGTCTTTTCATGGAATAGTGGAATGATGATAGTTTTTTTTTATTCGACATTATTGGTTCATCATATTGTGTGCTTTTTGTGATAGAAAACTTATAAGGAAGCATTAGTCTATTGACTTACGGTAGCTGAAACTAGACCTACATCAAAACTCACTTTTACATGCTTTGCAAATTTGTTTTGGTTCAGGTTTCCTTTACTGTTTAAGCTACTAAAATCCGTGAACGGATGTTAAAACTGTAAACAGCAAAAATATTGTACGTATGGGCTAGAAATTTAAAAACTACTAAATTAAATTTATACTGATTTTTTATTTCCTCTACAAAATTTATATGCATTTCACTGTATTTTCCCTATTTCTAATTAATTATTTTCTGTTTAAATCTTTGGACAGTCCTAAAAGATTGCCTGATATGTTTAATATATGGGGGGGGGGGGGGGACAATGTCCTCCAATATATGAGACTAAATTTTGTATTATTTAAGGGTTCTAACAAATTTTAGAAATAGTATTATTTTATATATTTAGAATTTTTATTTGCTTGTCAGCTTCAAAATGTTGTAAATTTTCAAAAAAGTTTCATTGTTTTAGGTATTTATTTGTATGTTTTAGGCTTTAGCTTGTTATCAGATGTTGTTTCGACACTTGTTTTATTGCAAGCATATTGAAAACCTATTAGGAAGGTATGTTTTTTAGCTTCAGTTACACTTTTATAATTGTATGTTATCAAATATTGAATCGAATCGAATTTAATTTCACCTGTTGATATTTTTTCCCCCTTTTACATTAGGAGATATTTTTACTCATTATATAAGTTGTATTTCTCAAATTTTGTTTTCTGCATATTTTGATAGTTTAAAGCATCAAAAATGTTTGTATAGATCAAGGTGCTTTTGGTCCTTTTAAAAGCCCTTAAAAACTGCTTAATTCTTGATTTCAATTTTTAAGAATTTTAAAACTGCTTAATTCCTGATTTCAATTTTTAAGCATCTTAAAATTGCTTCAATTTGTACCACAATGTTTTTAAACGTGCTTAATTTTCTCACAAGTATCACAGTTTAGAAATTACTAAATAAAAGTAAGAAACATTATCTCCTGTCTAAGAGAGACAATCAGATTACAAACTGTTCAATTTTTCCCATTACCATATGAGAAAGGAGTTAAGGTGTTTCATATTTTCCAGTTCTTATTTCTTCCACTGTCCTAGTAGAAACCCAACCCTGATTCTCTGTATCTAATTATTACTGTCACGCACCCATAATTAAGGTAAAGTCTTTAATATAATATACTCATGAAAAGCTCATCTTTTTTTTTCACTTATGAATTTGATCCTCCACATAATGAGATAGTCCTTCCGAGAGGTTGGTGATAGGGGAAGGAGGGTACAATCCCTGTGGATGCCTCCCCCACTGGGTTCCGGTCTAAATTGGGTGGCACTTCCCAGCCGTCTAAACAGTTACCTTACACCTTTCTGGTAGGTCGGGCGGTCTGGGTCTCAACATAATGAGATAGTGTAAGGGCAGAACCCAGTCGCTAACACCCGCAGTTCAACCCTCCAAGTAGCAGGATAACAGGAACATGCCACAATTGGTTGGGTTATCCATTGCTGAGTTTTTTAACTTGTGATCATTCGAAAAAAATATTGTCAGAAATCAGCCAAATATTTTCAAATCGGCAAGATCCGAGATATGTCAACTTTGTCCAGATTTAAAGAAATTTTTATAAGCATTTCTCGAGATTTCTAATAGTGTTGAAATCAAATAATATTATGTTATGGAAAATTTGATAAAACTCCATAATGCATTAAACCTACTTTTTTTTTCAGAGTACTTGAACTGTTATTTTTTTCTGTAGTTCTTAAATAGTTTTTTTTTTTTTTTTTTTTTTTTTTTTTTTTTTTTTTTATGAAAAATATGCAAAAACCTGCACGTGTCATTCTTTGTATGTTAGAGTTTGCAAAAAAAAAGTCATTCTGAAGAAATTCTTTTGAATTTCCATACATATATTCAGATAAAAATATCTGGAGTGTGACACTGTACTTAACTTTCTCATACATTTGTATTCCAAATTGTTCAGTACATTTGTATTTAGTTACAAGTGTACTATTTGTAACTAAATACAAATGTAAAACTACATTTGAATTACAAATTGAACTAAATTTGAATTACTAAGTACAAATTGAAACTACATTCGTATTTAATACAAATCTAGTTTCTCATACATTTGTATTCCAGATTGTCTTATACATTTGTATTCCATTTGTATCATAATCAGTATCAAAATGCAAAATATGTATATTTTGGGAATTTTATTTAAAAGGCATTCATTAAAAATTTGGCAAAAATTCTTCAAAAAAAATTTTAGGCTTGCAACAGGTCTAAAAATTTTGCATTTGACTTATTTGTGTTAATGTATATACAATTTTAATACAACTTATATTCATATCATATTTGAAACTATCATTTTTACACATCACAAATATTACATGAATTATCATGTTTTCAAAAGAAATAATGTTATGAAAATCTTAAATTTTAAATAATTCGTGTTCTTATCTTGCAAATTACAAAAAATTGCATCACGTTCTAATTTTCTACATAATGTATCTGCATATAAAAGTCCTTTCAGTTTTCATGTTCGCACCTCACAGACCTATGCATAGGTGGATATATTTTTTAAACTGCATAAATTGTGTTTGGGAGGTCTCAAAATATGCCTAATTTCAAATTTTTGGTGGAAACAATACTATATACAGTAGTATGGGAAAGTAAAAATATAATTACCATCAGAGCTTGAAATAAGATTTTAAAACTGGCAATAAATACTGCTGTAAACTTTTGTAAGCTGGTGGCAAGAACTATTCAACTCACAGCAATCCTAACCATTAAAAATTATTTTTAAATTGCTATTGAAAGTTTTTTGTTAAAACTTTTTTAAAAATTGAATAATTGATAATGTAAAGGGGAAAAAAAATTTCATTTACCTTGAAAACTCTTTATCAATTTATTTATATGAAGCACTAAAATATACATTTCAGATAAAAGGAAGCACTTAAATATACTGTAGATGTAGACCCACATTTATTTCCCTATTTATTATCAGCAAATGTATGAGTCAATTAGATTGCTAACTGGTATCAGAGAGAGAAATTATAGATTATAAATACTTGCAATATAGCCTGCTGTGAGAACAATTGATGATCACGGTAGTTTTGATGTAGCTCACGGCATTCACCACGATTTGAATCTTGGTTACCATATAATTTCAAATAGATTGAGATAAAATTTCACCTTCCTCCCTCCAAATTGAAGTGCATAATGGAAGTTGTGAATTTGTGTAAAAGATGCTCTTAATTTAGTCCCACAAACTTATTTTATTATGCGATATCATTTTCTTGACAGAAAAATCTTTGTGTTTTTAGGGTATGGACTCTCAACAAACGAGCTAAATCTCTCCCTCCTTCAGAAATATGTTTCTACACCTCAGCTTTTGCATTGCGCCAGCGCATGCTTAATTTTATCCAGAACCTTGATTATTACCTCACTCTCGAAGTTATTGAACCTCACTGGAGTGATTTCTTTAAGAGAATCTCTCAGGTATGATTTTGTTTATAATAAATAACTAATAATCTGTACAGTGCTTTCACTCAGGGCTGTTTTATCATATGTGGGTTTAAATATTGTTTAAGCCATCCCCCAAAACAAAATTTTAATTATTCTGAGATACCAACTGTTACCGATTTCCTGAGTTTATTATGGAGTTAAGACCCGTAAAAATGTTAAGGAAAATTGTGGCATTTTGGATTTCCAGTGACATTTAACAAAATTTTACTAATGCCATTTTGATTTCTCCATATATTCACGTTGCACCTGCATAAAGTAGCGCTATTTTCACTTTACTGACACTACATATATACAAATCTTTCATTTATCATCCAATTTGTTAGTTTTCAATCGTGATTACGTTCGCAGAAAAACTTTAAAATCATACCGAAAAGCTTCTATCATGATTCAGAATCACCGAAATCAAAACTTCTTCATGCTATTTTCATGAAATTTACATTATTGGCAGTGGAAATGATCAACAATTTTTCATATTTTTAATCTGTTGGATTATTATCTGAAAGTATCCATTTTCATCCATGTTTAGTTTAAAATTATTTCAATTAAATGATGCATAGCATTCATTTCTACATATTATGTTTCATTTTTATTCATGTTTTCATAAAATTTCGATTAATTCTTTTTTGCGATTTCACAAGTATAGATTACTCTTCTGTGTAATGTTGAAACATCCAAAAGCATCCATTTCCATTCATGTTTAGTTTTAAATTACCTTAATTAAAAAGAGCACATCATTAATTTCTTTGTATTATGTTTCATTATACTTAATTTTTTTTCATAAAATAATTATTCTTATTTTGTAATTTCATAAGTATAATTAAAAAATCCAATTCCATCCATCTTATTTTTCATAGAATCCTAATTTAAGTAAACAGAACTTTCATATTTTTATAATTTGTATAAAAATTAGTAATTATTTTCTTTAGTAAAGAAAAATATTTAAAATGTGGTATTGCACTTTTAGTTTTATCCTCTTATTTTCTTGGTAATGAAGAATTTCAAAAGCATATTTTTCTATATCATCTTAACAAGGGTAACTCACTTTATTCTTCTGTTTTTTAAATAATTAGTGTCATATAGAGAACATAAATTAGCATTTTAAAATACATTAAAATAATTGCACTTCTTAAAAATATTTTATACTACTTTTCACATCTTTAGTTTCTAAATTCGACCAACATGTTTCAGCATGTCTTTTTTCTGTGTGTGTTACTATTAAAAACTTTAAAGTATCAGTTATATTATATTTTATATCTGTTATATCTGTTATATTATATTTTATTTATAAATTAAAAAATGTATATTATTATTACAACATTTAAGAGTTGTTATTGAAAAGATGATGTTAACTAGACCATTCAGGGATTAGCATCTCTAATTATTTAGATTTTTCTTTTCGTACATATAAAAGTATGATGGAAATACTAACAATAAACAGAAAATGTGCACTAGCAGATATTCTATGCTATTTAGAATTTTTTTTTTTTTTTAATTTAATGATACAACAAAAACTAGCAAATTTTAATTGGTACTTAATACCGAATGCAGACCGATACCACCCGTTACCTCCACCTTTCCTAATAAGTTTTAATCACTGCTTCTTTTATTCAGCAATTGATTGAATTAATATCCTAAAATAAACCATTGGCACTCAAAATGTTTAAATTTGAAAAAAAGAAGGAAAAACATGTGTTCAATTTTTTCTGATTTTATAACATCTTTTTGAAACTTGTAGTAGGAGCAACAACATGACTGGACCTGCCAATTCTCTCGAATTTTTCGTATTTAGTACGAAAATACGAATCTTATCTTTAAAATTATGAATTTTTAAGATTTTAATAAAATTTTCCTATTTTTTTTCTTTTATTTATAAAATTTCCCCTCTTTTATCCCCCCCTTTCAAAGAGTCTCCTGTCCTTATTTTGCAGCTTTAAACCACAAAGAATGAGAAGGGAAAATGTTGATTGTTGAGTGCAATGTACAATTTCTAAACAGTGACATCCATACTCAGCAAGAAGTCCGTAGCCAGCCAAAGCTATTAATTAAAATTAAATTTCAAATTTTAACGTTTTAACTAATATGCACATTTTTTTGCTTTCCAATAAAATAGTGAATTTTAGCTATACTTTTAAGAAAATCGCAAATTTTAGTGTATTTTTTCTCAAAAATCACAAAATTTCACACTCTTTCTAAAAAATTGTGAAAATAAATCTTGTGCTCTTTCTCAAAAATGCCAATTTTAGCTTTCTTTCAAAACTGAAGGAAGAACAAAGGTCAAAACTGAATAAAGAGCATAATATTATTTGAATAAACTGAAACAATTGCTGTTTTACTGTAAGATTTGGTTTACAAACAACTGTGTAGTATAAGGCAATAAGCGGTTATTTCAGCAGTCTCCATTAAAAAAAATATATGTTAATGAAATGAGAATTGCTTAAACAATAATTGAAGCAGGCACAAACAGCATTCAAAAATTGTACAATAGTAACAAGAGTTTAATAGCTTAAAATAGGAATTACTAATGATTTCTTGTCTTGCTAAAGGTCCCCTTAAATGTAATTAAAATATTTTAGTCACTTATGTAAAATAATTAATAAAATATATATTTCATCAATTTGAGTTTATTTACTGGCAAATTTCTATGTATTAAAAAAAGCAAGTCTTATTTTTTACATTGTTCTTTTTTAACACAATCTATTTTTTCTATCTTTTGAAATATTTCTATTTTACTACTATTTAGTGCAAATTATATTGCTGGCTGACTGGGCCTGGTGAGTAATTATTTAAAAAAAAATTCCTAGGGGAATTTTAGGTGAAGTGTGCTGTGATCATGTTCCTAATTTGTGTGTAAATGTCCTTAATTTTAAAGTTCGAGGACTGGCAGGTCAGCTGTTGAGCAATATCGGGAGAAATATTTTTCTCACTCGCCAAACAGAAAATGCTGTGCCAAGAAGTGTTGAAAGTGCTTTCCAAAACAGTCCTGCTTCATCAGCATTGTAAATGTCATATGGTTTATATTCCTTTATAAACCTCTTTATAGATTATTCCATACCTTTCTTTGAATCATTGAAGACAACTAAATGATCCTTAAAAATCATCTACACTCTATGCATTGGCAAAAAAAACAGGCTTTTTCCTGTAGCATTCATTTTCTAACTCCAAACTTTGTTGATCTATCTTATCAAAGCTATTTCCAAATCATCATTCTTTGCAGATGTCATTCTCTTTCATTGCGGCTCAAACTGATTTGTTCCATATACTGCTTCAATCTTTCTTTGTTTTTTGTTTTTTCAATTATAGATAAAGTGTGACATTCCATAGCTTTCAGCTATTTCAGACTTTTTTTCAAGCTGCCATCCTCTTTATTCAGTATCTCCTGCTTTTGTTCCAAACTTAAAGATTTTTGAGCAGATAATCTCAAAAATCAAAGCACAGTAAATAACAAGCATAACAGTCAAGTGCCAAAGCCTGAAAGAAATAAAACTGTATTCACATGATAAAATTTCATCTACCCCACGAATATGAATGGTAAGGTCATGCAACTTTTTAGTAGCAAATGGAAAGTGTTTCCTATAAAGCAGAGTAAATCTGCTTCCTAGAAAGTTCCCTAAAAAGCAGAGGAAACCTACTTCCTAGAAAGTAGAGGAAACATACTTCCTAGAAAGTTCCCTAGAAAGTAAAGGAAACCGTTGTCAGATTTGAAAAGCTACACAAAAGTGACTCGTCCCAGTTCAGCATTTTTCATAAACTCACCAAAAGGAGGAATTCACATAGGGTCAGGAAGTTAAAACTGGTAGAACCAGTAGCCAGGTCAAAATCAATTTGTTTTAACAAAATTAAGAGTGACTACTTGAGACCTTGAAAATGTGTTTGTAGTAAATGAAAATTTATATTCCCATGTTCTTTTTAAACCAGAAATTAGCATTGTTCGAATATATGCTAGGACAGGGATTGGAAATATAGTTTGTATTAAACGAGTTCATCTTAATGAGATTCAACCGTAAATTTATGAGATATTGCTTGCACTTTCTCATTAAATAAAAGTATTCTCTTTTAACAGGTGACAAATATTGACGAAGTGCTTCACTGTCATAATGACTTTCTTGATAAATGCCTTTACGACTGTATGCTGACCAATCCAAATCTGCTTCTGATTTTGTCAACACTTATGAAACTTTGTGTTGAATTCTCAATTTTTCTAGAGGTAAGTATTTATAAAATTAACTTTTTTCTTCATTAGAACAATTTGCCTTTTTTATCCATTGTGACTATAAACAGCTATTGCAGCCTGATTAGCTATTGCAGCCTGAGCTCACAATCTTGAGCTAAAATTGTCCCAAATGTGTGTAATAAGACTGAATTTGTTAGTCTCCACAGATATTCACAGCATAGAAATTTCAACTCATTTTCTTGTTGCCATTGCGGATATCAACTATTCTGTATTGAAGAGTGCTAAAAAGTTTGAAACTAGAACACAAATGCTGGTATTTGCAATGGGAACTCAATCTTAGCTTTGGAAATATCCCCTTTTGTCAGATTCTGCAAGCAGGGCCTGATTAACGCACAGGCCCGGGGCCATGACCCTACCTCCCAAATTTTGTATAACGGTAAAAAAAAATGTTAAGCAGAATTTTTTTTTCGTTAGGAAAGTAGTATTTATAAAATAATAAAGTAAATTTCCATAAAATTAAAAAATATAACTAAAATTTCGAAAGTAATTCTTTAGAAAAGAAAATGTTCCAGAGTTTCAGAGTACAGGTGTTTGCCTCCCAAGAAGCAACCACATTAATCTTATGGAGGCATGGCCTTTTACAAGTGGCCAATAATTGAAGAGGCTTTTAAGAAGAGTTAGCACATGTTTCTGTTATTGTACCTCTTGTTCCATTGTGCATGTGCCAAGACAGCAGCTTTTCTGTTCATTTTGCGACATGCATGTGATCCATTTGTTGAATTTGTTGAAATTATTTGCTAAATAAAGCCAGTAGCAATCTAGTTAAATATAATGATGTCAGACAGAGAGATGCATAAACCATTTTTAAGTCAGACAGCTCACTTTATTCGACCAAGTTTCAACTGCCTATCACATTTGTGATCCATTCGTATTTGGTTAAGCACCTTAGCGCCATCTATACAATCTTATTGGAAGATTCAATGGCATTACAAAGGAAAAGACAGAGATAGTTTGTTTTGCTACTAATAAATGACTATATAATCAGAAATAAAAATCTGAAATGTGCTAGGACAAAGTTTGCTGTAAATCAAAATTATATAGAAGAAAACATCAAAACCATGCATATAGTACACTCTTGAGAACTAATACTGTTTTATCTTTACAATAAATAAAGGGGAAATATGGTGGATGTCATTAAATATTAATTGTACGCAGATTTAATTCTCTTAATAGCTTAAAATAAATATCCATTCCAATTTTAGATTACCAGAACTAGTGTCAGCTTGGCCCGGGTTAGACATGGTTATTTCTCATTGGGTCCCAACACTCAGCCTTCCTTTCTTTAAAAACCCGGTTTGAATTTGCAACACAATGCCCAGTGGTTTTTGAATCCACATTTATTACACACAGTTCCAAATGCAGAACATTTCTTACTTTCTTCCACAAGCTCTGCAGAGAAAATTATCAACTTGAGTTATTATTTTCATATGAATATTTTTTTCCCACCTAAACTACTTTTAATACTATTTATCAGTAGTTTTGAATTATTCGTTTCCTTCACTTGTGAATGACTTTAACTCTACTACTTTAACATTCCCTTAAAATTGCTTTTAGGGATTTTAGCTTTCTGCTGGGTTCTCTGAGTAATCATTCTTGCAATGGTCTATCTCATAATCAGGGCCCGATTAAGCCACAGTGGAGCCCAGGGCCTGTTGTTAATTCAGGGCCCTTATGCCATTACTGTATATCAAAAACATGCAAAATAACAACACATGACAAATTTGGGGCTCCACCCAGGATCATAGCCCTTTTGTATAAACCTTCCAAAGTTTTACTTTAAAATAATATACGTATAGTATTTAAAACTATTAACATAAATTATCATTCAAAATAAATAATACCAGTTTTAAATCAATAAAAAATATATTTCTATTTAAATTTTTTATTAAAAAAATATAGGGGACCCCTTAAAATTTGGGGGCCCAGGGCCGCAGCCCCAGAGGCTTGTGTGTTAATCAGGTCCTGCTCATAGTTCTTGAATTATGTCATCTCTAAACATTCTTTCTTCATTTTTTCCATATTAAAGTTAAAGTGTTCAACTACTAATTCCAACTTGGAATAAAATTCTTGAAACGATTCTCCTGCTTTCTGTTCTAAGAATATGTATGATGCAAATATTTCCTGTGATAATCCCCAAAATGCTTCTCAGTTTCTTCTAATATATTCTCTAGTGTTATTTCCATTACTCCAGCTTTTGATTCTATTGTGAAAGAATGGCAAATTCCTTTCAGTTCATCACAACAAATAGTTCAAAATAGAGCTGTTTTTCTACTTTCGCTTTCAGAACTTAATCCAGAAGCAAGTAGATAGTCCTTTCAGAATTTCCAAGATTATAACGGATCACATTCACATTCATATGAAAAAATATTCACGCAGTTTGAACTTGCAATCATACTTTCTTTAGTTTCAGTTCTACTTTAATTTAAACTTGCAGGCAGGGAATTATTCCTGCATTCTGACACCATGGAAAATATAAAATGTATTAACATCATGGAAAATATTTTTAAATTTTTTAAAACTTTTACATAGTTATATTTGCATCACACAAAGAATAGTCATCTTGTGACATTTTGTTACTACAACCAAAACTTAGAACTCTATAATAACATCGTCATGCAACTTAAAATATTTCATTGCATAGTGTTGCCATCAATGAAACACAAGTAACTAAATGTTAGATTACATTTAGTAGTAATATTGTAAAGTCAAATAATAAAACAAAACTCTCTAATCTGCAAGACTTTTTTCGTTCACTAGGCAGCCATGGGGACCTACAAGTGCACATAAGGATTCAATTCGACACTCACCAGGACCCAGGATTGGGTCTGCTAATGTGCATAAACTAACTATTATACATCAGTGAACATTACTTGTGTGCATAATTGTAACTCATCTGGTGGAAAAGATTTAAAATCGTAGTAAAATTGGAAAGCTCTTTTATGAATAGCATAGCAACCAATTAACATTGCTGCAAGATTACTGAGACTACACAGAGTACAATGCACATTGAAATTTAAATAACTTTAGATGCAACAAAAAAAAATACACTTTAAGCCAAAAATCTTAAATGTTTTTTAAATAAAAGCATCTAAGTTGATAGGTAATTTTTGAACCCCTGTTCATGTAGAAGTTCAGATAATCTAGATCTTCCAATACAGTATTAAAGCTTTAATACAAAAATTTGAAATTTTCCAGAATTTAACATTCCACAGGTTTTAACCATACCATGCTGAATTCCTGAGGTTGTACAAGTATGAAAATATACATCAAGATAACTAAAGATTTTTCCATAATTAATATAGCTACTATAACATTTATTTTTGACAAATGAATTGTTTAATCTCTTATTCATTTACATATCTAGTTATTTTAAGTGCAAATCAAAGCAATTTCCTCATCTTGTTTCAAAACATTTATTTACTTATTTAAATTTGTAAAAACACTTTTAATTTTTTCTTTTTTCTGAACAATATTTTAGAGTACCACGAGGTGTTCAGCTGATTCATCTATTATGGCAAATGGTATGCTGTCTTCAATTGGTGAAATAACTTTACCTGAGGTTTGTAATCTAAACTTTGATTTTTAATATGTATTTGCATATATACCCGGCATTGCTCATCATTGAAAATGTGTGCACTTGTAATATTCTAAATAATATTGTTTTTAAAAATATTCTAATAAAAAATTTCATTTTATTGCCATAAAAAAAAGTATAAAAATATCTCTCATTTTACAAAATTATCTTCACATGCAGATCCTGAAGTTTGGTCAACATATGCTATATGGTTGAAGATATAGTGTCATTTTTATCGTGTTTCAACAATTGGTTAAACACAATAAAAAATATATGAATATGAAAAATCTTTAGCTAAATAAAGCAGATTATTTAAGAAATTCAAAATATTCCAGTAATCTTATATCCCAAGGCCATAACTGTGTATCAGTTATGGCTTTGATACAACCCAATTGAAAATATAATATCTTTCATTTATAGAATTTATTTTTCTATCAATTCTTTTCCTTAAATCATATAAATTAAATAAAAATCACCTGCCAAATAAACACATTAAATTTAATTCCGTTGCTAAGTAACATGATATAATTTTTTTTTTTTTTTTTTTTTTTTTTTTTTCAAATAAAGTTTTGGAAAATAATCAAATGCATAATGTCTTTTTTTTTATGGAAGGTTTAATTTTGCATTTTTTATTATTTCAACATCTGGTCCAAGAAACAAGTATGAACATTGTTACTTGCAGTAAAGTAGAGAATAATACCAAATATGAAAGAAATGCATCAAAAACTGAAAATATACAGAACAGACATGTGAAAAAATGAACAGACTTTCAATTATATATAGAGAGAATTAATATGTTTTGATTTTGATGTACAATGAATGTTTTAGTTTAATTTTTAAAAATGTTTTGTTTTTTTTACCTTTCATAAAATATCAGAATTTTTGCATGTTATAAATACTTTCTTTCTACTTTCCGTACACATACTGTGTATGTAGAGATAATAAATCAGTTATAATAATTTCATTTAATTTATACTCATATCACTATAATCATTTCACTTAATGTTCATGTATCTTTATTAAAAAGAAATCTAAAGTGCTTGTAAAATGTGCCGTAAACTAGCTTATATAAATGCCCATGTTTTAAAACATTAAATAATATGAGTGCCTGACTAATTGTAAGAAGTTTCTCTTATATGCTATATAGTAGCTTTAGAATATTGTTTATCTTGTATCATTGATATAATTGTATTTTCTTTAGATGTCTGATTGTCCAGCAGCTCAAGAAAATTTCCGGATTCAAGTTGAAAATTTTGGCCAGAATTTTGATAAAGCAATTGTTGACATGCTAGAAATTCTGCAAAATGTCAACCAAAACAAACATACTTCTAAAATTATTAACATGCTGTACAGGTAATAGCAATTTTTATCTACTTATATGTACACTAAATAGACACATTACATTTTATGTAAATAGCTATCCTGCAGATATTGCTGACATTAGATTGCTGAATCAGTATGACAAGAAAAAACTAAAGGCCTACAGACTAATTTGTTTCCTCAAAAAATATTACTTAATAAAGATGTCTGTGTGTCTCTCTGTAGCAGGAAATCTAATTGTCATACGACCAGGAAATTTGGTGCACTAGTACTTCAGGACCCGAGTAGGTGCACCTTGGCATTACTTTTTTTTAATTTAATTTCAAATTGGTTTTTTAATTATTTCATTTTTCAGTCCGATTCACAACGATATTGGCCGATACTCGCACAAACCTATTCCTTAGCAACCTAAAATATTATCACAGGGTTTCAATCTTGACACCATGGGAAAGATTGAAAAATTATCTTTCAAACAAATTGTAAATGGAATCCATATGATTATTAGACAATTTTTAGTGATTTTTTAAAAGAATATATACTTTTCATGCATTTTTAAACCTCCCCAATTTTTATATTACGATATACAGAAATTAACTTACCATCCATTGTTAATTTTTTTTTTCAGCACTTGCTTACAATATCACAGATTACTCTAAGAAAGAACTTTTCATATACCCATCCATTGAATTATTATAAATTTTTTATCTGAGGAATGTCTTTGATTTTTTTTAAACAATTTTCCTAAGCTATTGCAAGTCTTGGACCCCTTACAAAGTAGAAAGGGACTACGTAAGGAACCACTCATTTTATATTAGTTTAGTGGATATTTTGGGATGGAATGAGAGGGGTTTCATGTGGATTATTTGGAATTGCCTGCTTCATAAGTGGTTGGATATGCAGTCAATTGTGATTCTCATAATTTTTTGTTTTTGCAGAGAACTTGTGTGATTTGATTCGTGCAATTTTTGGATCGAAGCCATTTTAAATTGTGTTCAAATGTATTATTTAAGCAGCAGGTGCTTATTTAATTATTTGTACGTAGTGGACGCTTATAGAACCTGGGCAACACCGGATAATTCATTCTAGTAATGGATAAAAGGCACAGTCACTGGGCTCATGCTCAGCTTTTGAACTTCAGGTCCAATCGGGTTGAACATATTGAATATTTTGAAATTGTTGTAAATGATGTTTAATAGAGTTCAAGTAACTATTTTATTGATTTCAGCTATTTAAAGATAAATGTTTAAAAATAATCAACTTTTACCTTAATTCATTGTACAAAAATATGCACAAAATGATGTTTCCGACACATTTGGATGAACATAATTTAAAGGCCAAACATTTAAGCAATTTAAAGGCCATTCTGCAAGCAGGGCCTGATTAACGCACGGGTCTCCGGGGCCATGGCCCCACCTCCCAAATTTTGTATAACTGTAAAAAATAAATGTTAAGCAGAATTTTCTTCCTTAAGAAAGTAGTACAGGTGAACCTCGATATGTCGAACCTCTGTATCTCAAAATATTTTCATGTCCCTTCATGCACGGTATAAAACTAATGTAAAACAAACTCTTTAATTCGAAATTTTTCTAATCAAACTCTCGATATCTCAAATTTTTCATCTTACCATTTGGATCATCTTACCATTTTCATTTGGAAAAATACGATTCAAAAAATGTGTTTAATGCAGATGAAACAGGCCTATTTAAGTGTATGCCTGATAAAATTATGGCCATTAAAGGTGAAGCATGTCATGACCGGAAAAGGAGCAAAGAAAGATTAACTGTGCTATTTTGCACTAATATGGATGGTTCAGAAAGGCTCAAACCTCTTATGATAGGTAAATCTGCTAAACCCCGATGTTTTTCAAGAATGAAATCTTTTCCAATGACTTATTTTGCGAACAATAAAGTTTGGATGACTGCCAAAATTTTTACTAATTGGTTGAAGGAACTAGACAGAAAAATGTCCCGTGAAAATCGCAATATTGTTCTCTTCTTGGACAACTGTACAGCGCATAATAGCGTGCCGAAATTAAAATCCGTGAAAGTTCATTTCATGCCACCAAACACTACTTCTAAGTTACAGCCTTTGGACCAAGGTATTATTCAGAGTTTTAAAGTGAATTATCACCACAAAATTTAGCTCATTTGGATCAGCCTAGCTTATTTGGAAAATGTGATAGATTTTGAAGGATTCAGTAGACTGTAACCAAACTGTCATAGATGACTATTTTGTAAATTAAAGAAATGCAAGATTAAATTTTAATAATGTATGTACGTACATAGTATTACATTAAATGTGTATCCAATCATTTCAAGCTTCGCTTTATTTGTTGTCATCATTTTCTTGAGTAATACCCAATTCTCTGTCGGCAAGATAAAGTAAGTGATTTTTTTTTAAATGTGTAAAGTATAGAACTAGTACGTATACAGAAAATAATAAAGTATTCCTATAAAATTAAAAAATATAAAATTTTGAAAGTAATTCTTTAGAAAAGAAAATGTTCCAAAGTTTCAAAGTACAGGTATTTGCCTCCCAAGAAGCAACCACATTAATCTTATGGAGGCATGGCCTTTTACAAGTGGCCAATAATTGAAGAGGCTTTTAAGAAGAGCTAGCACATGTTTCTGTTATTGTACCTCTTGTTCCATTGTGCATGTGCCAAGACAGCAGCTTTTCCGTTCATTTTGTGACATGCATGTGATCCATTTGTTGAAATTATTTGCTAAATAAAGCCAGTAGCAATCTAGTTAAATATAATGATGTCAGACAGAGAGATGCATAAACCATTTTTAAGTCAGACAGCTCACTTTATTTGACCCAAGCTTCAACTGCCTATTACATTTGTTTTTTTAAATTTCATTAAAATAATTATTTCTCCTATAAAAAATAAGAAAGGTGTAAGAATCTCTTAAAACTCATAATGTATATGATTATTAAAAGAATTATATTTTATTACAGATTGGATTTCAGTGAATTTTATGAAGAATTGCGTATAAAACTAAAGGATAAATCTACTTTGAACTCCCAGTAATTCCACATCATAAGAGATCCTGCCTGATTTAAACTTTGTACATAAAACTTCTAAATAGTATTTGTCTCAACTGCCAATTAATTTGCACTATTTTAACAAAGCACCATCTAAGACAAGTTTGTGTTGTATTTAAAACTATTTATAGTTGTTAGTATTGTCAGTATTATATCAAAATAAGTTGTGATTAGTTAGCTGTTGATTACAATGTCTTCCCCTTATTTCTATTTGATTAGAAGTATAAAATGGGATAAAAATATTTAAATATATTAATATATAAATATGGTTACACCATAAAATTTTATGTGAAGCAATCTTGTGAAAATGTGTATAGATGTTGAAGCAATCTTATGAAAATGTGTATAGCTGTTAAAACTTTGTGTTGCCAATTTACTTACATACACAATTGTACTGTAGCGCACCACTGCTCAAAGCCTTGATTGAGATTCAATTTAGAAACTCAATAGATGCCATATTGATAGTGATGACTGCAGCAACAATTTCACTACTGTTAAATATTTTGATCTCTATTTTGTGCCAATATGATTTTTCCTGTACTTCCTTGAAATGTTTTCGAACCTATATCATTATCTTGTAAATAAATGTATTTAGAATGTATGATTGTTCTTTTATTTACTTATAGAAAATTATTTTATGTTTTTGTTTGTTTGTTTTTTTATTATTTCCGGAGGAAATCAATAAAAATGGACAGACTTTACTATAGGGGTCTTTCCCAAAGTTTAAATAATTATGCTCCCACTGTAGATAACAGAATCCATGCATGGTTTTCCAATTATTATCTGCTCATCGGCATAGAATAGTAGATATCTACAATGGCAGCAAAAAAACTTGCTACATGTCACAATTTTGCAAACATCTATCAAGGCTGATAAATTCTATCCTGATTTTATATAGTTTAGCATATATATTTTATTTCGTATATATATTTTATTATTTGCACACCATCTATCTTGCACAATAAAAGATGTTTATATGCGAATGTCATCTGTAGTGGGAAATCTAGGCATCAGATGACCACAAAATTTGATACAGAGGTTCTTCAGGACCCATAATTTCTATTAGTTTTAATGGAAAAGGGGTTTGTGCCAGAAAATTAATTTTTTTATAGACGTAGCCAAAATCCCTAAAGAAGGGGAGGGGGGTTCGATGATTGAATATGAGTACAGTGATGGATTTCATTTTCCAATGCAGAACCTATAGAGAATCAATGTAAATGTTCAATCAATTTGCTATCTAGCATAAACCTACCACACCAATGTCTAAACAAGTGGTTTTGCATTTTTATTTAATCGCAAGGTTAAGATCTTCCAATTTTAAAATGCACTGAATGGTAAATTTAAGTAATATAAGATATTTAGTATACCGATATTAAAGTGCACAAAGCTAACGTTCTTTTGAAGCCTTGCCAATGAGGTCACAAAAATGTCTGCAATCTTGCTCACTGGCAGTAGAATCAGTATCAAGCAAGGCAATCGGCCTACAACGACAAGCTGTTGTTGCTAATTTTGCTTGGCCTAGTCCTAAGCGCGACCAAATCCATGAGACCATGAATCCCAAGAAAATCTGAAATCAACAGCGGTTCAGAGATAAGATCATTCCTGGATAGTCCCAGATAGTCAAGAAGATGTTGCGGAGAAGCCTCCACAAGATAGCACTTAATGCAGATGAGCAAAACTTTACGGTCCTGATCAAAAGTAAGACATTTTGAATGCCCACTAATGAACCTAGAAATAGTTGTTTGTTGGACTCGGCCATCACTGAAGACAAGAGCACCACCAGGACAAACATGATAGTACCAACTATGGATTGGTGGGGACTTCCGAGTGTTTCTGTCAATGATTTGCCTTCTGGAAAAAAGTTCCAAAAAAGACAATTCAGCAGTGGAGGTCAAAGGTTCAGCAGCACCCTCCTTGGCCAGGGTATAAGTGACTTTATTTCACATTCCATGATAAACTAAAAAAAAATGTGCAATGAATGAAATGCAACCCAATCATCAGCCGAATGAAACTTTTCTTACAGTACTGTGCACAACCCACCTGTGTTAAAACACTTCCGTAAAACATGTCATAACTCTTGAACCAAGCATCATACAAGCATAAGACAACATTATTTTGATAGAGCTCTAAAAGAGCTTTAAAATGCAGCTTAAACAAACTTTCTAAGTTGAATATCAAAAACAATATAATGTTATAAAAAAAGTTAATGATTCTGACATAATCCTTAAGACAAAATTCGATCAAGCTACAGAGGCATGTAATTGATGGATTTGTTTGAGGTTTCATTTATCTGACAAATAGTAAGCTAATTTAAAATCCTTTGTAAATTTTAATTTGCAAGACAAATTTAAAGTTATAGAAATGAGTTATAGAGATTTAAAGTTATAGAGATGTTTAATTGCAAAATTTTTTATGGATTGATTTAGCTTACAGATAATTAGGTAACTTAAAATCCTTTATAACTTAAATTCTAGAAATTTTAATTTTCTATTTTTAATTATCGAAAAACTGTACATTTAATACAATATTTCCGAAGAAAGCAGTAAGTTTCCCCTTTGTCTGCATAGAAGGGAAATTCCTCAAATTCACTCGCAGAGTCGAAAATAATTATTGGGTTGCTATCTTAACCTGGGAGCACGCTCGCTGGGTCTTAGAGGCCCGATCATTCTAAAACCATACCGTAGAAACACCCCCTTTTCTCGAAAGTGGTCCAGGTCCCCAATAGCTGTATTCAAGGTCAACCACTTTCTTATGGTTTGAATTTCCACATTCCTGAATTTCACTTTTGTACGTGTTTTGGATGTTAGGGTCTTTCACGTCCGACGTGCGTGTTTGTGTATTTAGATCTAAGTTCATTTTTTTTTTAAGTTTTGGAAGTAAAATGAAGCGATATATGTTGTACAAGGATGAAATGAAAAGGCTTGAAACTATGCTTAGAGATATATCAACTGGTGAAGAAACAATAAATGAAGAGGATGAAGAAATAAATGATGATGAGATTTTTAGTGAACATAATTCTTTTTCAGAGGAAGATATTGATTCTTACGACGATACAGATGAAGATGAAGATACAGACATTTTGTCTCAAAACAAATTGACAAAATGTCAAAATTCCTTCTCACAATATCATACTAAAATTACCAGGAAACATTGGTGACGCAAAAAACGTATGTTCGATAATTGATTCGTGGCAACTGTTGATTGATGATAGTATTCTAATGGATATCGTGATTTACACAAATAAGTATACAGGGACTATAGCACATAATTTTGAGAAAGATCGTGATGCCAAATAAACTTCCATAACAGAAATTAAAGCATTAATTGGTCTTTTGTACTTTGGAGGACTTCACAAATCATTGCATGTAAATGTGAAAAATCTCTGGGCTACAGATGGAACAGGTCTCGATATTTTCCATCGAACTATGTCTCAGAAGCGTTTTTTATTCCTTTTGAGGTGTTTATGATTCGATGATATTACAGACCATGCTGGGAGAAGAGAGACAGACAAACTCGCTCCAGTAAGAGATATGTTTGAAGCTTTTGTAAGAAACTGCAAAAAGTGTTATACTGTGGGTGAATATATAACAATTGATGAAAAATTTGAAGCTTTTAGAGGACGATGTTCTTTTCGTCAATACATTCCTAACAAACCTGCAAAATATGGTATAAAAATCTTTGCTCTTGTGGATTCCAGAACATTTTATACCTGGAATTTAGAAATTTATGCAGGTGCGCAACCTGATGGTCGATATAAACTAAATAATTCTGCTGATGAAATCGTAAAGATATTAACAGAAAAGCTCTCAAATTCTGGAAGAAACCTTACAGTGGACAACTGGTATACAAGTTATAAATTGGCTAAAGACCTTCTAAAGAAAAAAATCACACTTGTGGGAACAATTAGAAAAAATAAGCAAGAATTACCTAAGGAATTCATCACAGGAAAAAACCGAGAAGTGCATTCGTCTTTGTTCGGCTTTCAGAAACACATGACATTAGTTTCGTATGTACCAAAAAAGAATAGATGAGTAAACGTTTTGTCAACAATGCACTATGATGATTCAATAGACTCAGCAACTGGCGATGCTAAAAAGCCTGAGATCATAACATTTTATAATCTCACAAAGGGAGCAGTAGATGTCGTGGATGAAATGTCTGCAAACTTTTCTACTGCACGAATAAGCAAAAGATGGCCAATGGTAGTGTTTTTTTGTGTACTAAACACAGCAGCTATAAATGCTCATGTGCTTTTATTGTCAGCTAAAAACGAAACAACAGCAAAGGGTCGGTGACAATTTTTGAAAGAACTTGCTTTGGAGCTTATAAAGGAACATGTTCAAAACAGAAGCACGCAACAACCACTTTCTCGAAAATTTAGAGAACAACTGATAGAACATTGTTCTTCAAGTCAGACTAGTGAGCCACCAAGAAAGGTACAAAAATGTGGCTGCCACATTTGTCCAAGTAAAAAAGACAAGAAATCTGTAATTTGTTGTGCTAAGTGCGATAAAAATATCTGTAGTGAACACACCATTTCTACCAGCAAAAAGAACAAGCACACAACTATAATAGAAGGTCTTTTATTTCACTTCTTTAAGACGTACAAAACTTAAAAAGGCCAGAGCGCTTTCGAGCGTAAATACGCTGTTCATCAGTGGCTACATGGAAATAGGAATGATCGTTCATATATAGACCAGAAAAGGTGACAAATTTGCATAAATACAATTATCAATAAACTTATGTTTATCTAAGGATAATCCAAAAATACAAAACATTTTGCACAGATTCAAAAATTCGAGCATAAATCATGAAAAGAACAGTAAAAATTTACAATTTTATTACAGAATTTTCAAATTATTTTTTTTTTTTTTTTAATGGGGGGCAATCAGGTCCAATCCCCGAGAGGATGATGTCAAAGATAACTATGAAGAGACTTGAATTGCATGTGGAGTCGAGAATGAGTCGCCAAGCATAACTTAAAATCTGAACGGGGTCAAAATTACAAATCGACTCGCGGTAAACATAAAGAGGGACTCAAAAAGGAGAATATTAAGAGGGTTATTACAATGCATAAGAAGGAAAGTTATTTCAAAAATGGGCCGGAAATTTTCTTTAACAACACAAAATGAGCAAGGGCCGTAGAAAGTTTACCACCTTTGACATCCCTAGCATGTTCTGCCAAACGGATACCAATAGTACGTTTTGTACTGCCAATATAAAATTTAAAGTTACCATCGATGGACAACAGGGAAACCACATACACCCCAGCAAAGCTTTTAAAGTCATCCTTATCACCCAGCTTATCAGACCGAATCTGGTTAAATAAAGAAGAAACATTAGAGTGAGCAGGCCTGAAACCAAATTCAGAACAGAACTGAATAAAGGGACGGAAAATCCTAGGATGGTACGGGAAACTAGATTTATGATTCAAACGATCTTTTAAAGAAATAAGTTTAGTATCAATTTGAGAAAAATTACGGCGAACATGGGAAAAAACCTTATGTATAAATTCAAAGGAATAGGCAGCCTCATAGCCAAGATTGAAAATAAAATCAATTTCGTCACTTAAAGAAGAAAAAGAACAACACACGTTAAAAGCACAATTAAAATAAGCGTTAAAAGAAGCTTTTTTAGAGGAAATAGGATGGTAAGAATTAGCAGGAATACAGGAATTAGTAAAAGACGATTTACGGTAAACAGAAGTGTGAAAACCAACAGCAGAACTGGTAACCAGAACATCAAGAAAAGGCAAGGAACAATTATTTTCATGCTCAACGGTAAAATTAATCGAAGGGTAAAAATCATTAACCTTGGATAAAAGAAGGAGATCATTTAAATCACCATCCCAAATAATAAAAACATCATCAACAAAACGGCACCAAAGAGAGGGGGGGATGGACAAAAAAGGCAAAATTTCATTCTCGAGCTCCTGCAAAACTGCCTCTGCCAAAATACCAGATAAAGGGCTACCCATAGGGGCACCACAAGTTTGTAAATAAATATTTTCACAAAAACCAAAATAATTTGTCTCCGTAACAATGTTCAAAGCAGAAGTGATTGTGTCGATAGTAGGGGTTTTAAAATTATGATTTTGCAATTTTTTAACAATAATTCCAATAGCAATGTCAACGGGAATGCTAGGAAATAAAGAGACAACATCAAAACTGTCAAGGGTACTATTAGGATTAAATTTAGTTTTAAATAAAACATTAATAAAATTTTCAGTGGAACTTATAGAAAACCTATGGTTATTAAAAAGGGTTTTAAGAAAATGCAAGGAATTTCTCTAAAAAATAAGTAGGTCCACTACATTTAGAAACAATAGGACGCATGGGATGATTAGGTTTATGAAGTTTTATTTGACCAAAAATCTTAGGGAGTTGATGAGAAGTACGAAAAATCGCAGATTTAACATTGGGAGGAAGATCATTACATTTTTTAAGTTTTGCGATCCTAGCATTAATCATATAGATCGAAAAATTTTTCATTGATTGCGCTCTGGCCTTTTTAAGTTTTGTACGTCTTAAAGAAGTGAAATAAAAGACCTTCTATTATAGTTGTGTACTTGTTGTTTCTGCTGGTTGAAATCAGACGCGATGCCAATTTTATTTATTTGATGAAAATTTTATTTATTTTCACAGCATTTTCTATTAAATCATATGGCAATTTTCTGGAAGCTGTTTCAGAAATCTGAAAGCTGTTTTTAATTATTCAGAAAGATTCTGAAATGCTAGAATTATAAATCAATGCACGATTTTAAACTGAATATCGCATCATTAGTATGACATGTGTCCAAGAAATCATGTTGGATTATTTTAAAAGTTCATCCCAAAAGTTTTTTTTATTATTATTATTTATTTCATGGTAAGCAGTAATATTTTGCCGCAAGTCAATTCATCAAAGTTTTAAAGTATGGTCATAAGCTAACAGTCAAGGACATAGGGTACATTATATTATTTACATATACTCCTGTAATTGCAGTATGCAAAAATGTATACACATTTAAAATAATTATATGTATACACATATTTAAAATAATTAAATTAGCAGTGTAGCTATTGTGATATAATAGAATATTAATCAGGTGCATCTAAATGCACATTTCAGCATCTGATGTATAGGTAAACAATTATATATGAACCATCTGCATTTCCAGCTAAACTTTAAAATTTGCTGTTTCTGAAATAACCTGCATGAAACGGAAATATTTTCAAGACTGAAAATTTTCCGGTCCCCTGAAATTCCATTTAAGGCAGGTTTGACTGTTGTTGAGACCCAGACCGTCCGACCTACCAGAAAGGTGTAAGGTAACCAGGCCCGGTTTAAGGCGTGGGCAACTGCCCACAGCGGCAGAATTAGGGGCGGCCATTTGGAAGTGAAATTAGGTGTAGAAAAGAATAATTTTTGTGGTCGTATTAAAAATTTTTTTGAAAATGAACCAATTTTGTACCACTTTAATACAAATGAATTTACTTTTTTAGATAGTATTGAAATAAGAAAAGGATAAAATCGTTTTTCTCTCATAATTATATCTTTTTTGAAGCAATGTACAGTTCTGCATGAAAGTACGTACACTCAAATACTTGGGATATTACTAGATGTTAAATAACTTGCAGCTGAGTGCAACCTGCCTGGTGCCTGTGTGCAGCTGGGTGCAGACTTCTTCCACTTGACAAGATGATTACTTGAAAACTATAAAAGCTTTTTTAAATATACATATAAATTTAGAAACTAAATTTCCTCATACATATTTTTATCACTTAATAATTCCATCAATCTTTTATACTTTCGAAGATATTTTGAATGAAAGTATGAAACAAGGAAAAAAACCCATTTTTATGTTTCAAAGTTTAACCCCCCCCCCCCCCCTCCCCCCAAAAAAAGGGTTCGATCCAAAATCCAATTATATGCACGTCGAGGGCTTTCACAGAGCTACAAATTCATGCTTATTGTTCAAAACTAATTCTTTTAGTTTTTGAGATGTTACTAACTTGAAAAATGGACAAATTTCAATCTTCTTCAATTTGGCAAGCCGATTACTCGAGAACTATAAAAGCTTTTCTTAATAATATTGATTTTGATACTAAATTTCCTAGTATGTATTTTTGTCATTTACTATTTATATCTTTATTTTATAGTTTAAAATGAAAACAAGAATAATAAAAACACTCGCTCGGACAGACACTTTTTTGTTTTCTAAAACAAAGTTCTGAATATTAAAATATTGAAATTATTATTATAAGTGCCTAAAAGGTTTACATTTTTCGTAACGCTTCGTTTCCCCTACACAGAAACTCCAAACATAGATGTTATTCACGTAAACTTACATATAATATGATTGTTTATTTAATATTTTTGAATGCCGTTTTCTTTTTATGATTTCAAAAAAGTTTGAAAATTTGCGACCTTCCGAGTGTTCATTTCCCTTTAAAATCATAAATTTTGTTCACTTCACTCCATTCGTTCTAGAAATTTTGTCTCTTTAGACTCCTATACATACCCATATATACATATTACACTCATGCACAGACATCCCTGTGAAAATAATTGATTTTGGTTAAAGGATGTCCAAAACGTATATTAATCCGTCGAAAATTCGAGTTTTCGACCCCATCATTTTTTCTTATACATCATTTGTGTGCAAAATTACAAATATAGTCCAAAATTCAGTTATGTATTATAAATTACTGCTGCATTATGCCTGTATGTATGTAGAAAGAAATGTAAGGCATTACATTTTCTGAACCGCTAATTAAAGCTCTAAATTTAGATGAGAATAAAATTTGATAGGTCAATGAAATAAAATAATTTTCGTAAGGTGATGGTGCTCCTGTTGCTAAGGGAGATTATTCCCTCCTGCTCTTGCCTATCTAAGATGCTTTGCTCTTAATAACTTTCTCGTATAATCACGAAAAAAGTCCAGCCTTCATCCACACACCTATGCGTCGGTCATCAGTACTGACGAAGCGGAGTTTGTCTCTAAACATGCCTCCAATCGGACACTGTCTAGTTTGACCGAGATAAACACCAATTCAAACGTCTCTGCCTATGTTGATGGGTCAGTGGTAGGCGCGTTTATGGACGTTGACACTTAAAATCGTCTCCGAATAATATACATTAATACAGGATGCACGGGCGATGGTTGATAAGATTCGAATGTCTGATAAGCACGCCATTGGTGTAGATGTGACTCCTCTCCTGACTGCACGATCCACTCAAGCAGTTATCTGGCTAGGGCGTTCTAAGCCTCTGCGACAGTTACATGGGTCTTCTTTGATCCACTGTTTCCATCACCAAACAACTACCATATCATTCCGATCAAGATGGCGACTGATACGTCTGTTGGACCAACCAGTTTCCATTGGGCCATTGATGCGACTTCTGTCTAAATCCTACAATTATTCGTAGTGCCGTCGAGTACGTCTCCAAGGCATCTTTGTACACAATTTTCAGTATCAAAGCAGAAAATCCAGTTTCAATTGCTCGTAAGAACATCGGGCGTTTTAAATGCTGCACGATACGTCGTTTCCATGCGCATTGCATGAGCCGTATAACGTCATTGGCGTTGACAGTTTGATCATTTGCATAACTCTTAAAACGAAATTTGTTTGCCCAGTTTCGTAGTTGTAGTTCTATATATATATATATATACATAAATAATATATATATATTATATAAAGGGCTGCCCCAAACTGTCTTGCCCACACACAAAAATGCCCTTGAGCCGGCCCTGAAGGTAACTGTTTGGACAGCTGGGAAGAGCCACCCAATTTAAACCGGAACCCAGTGGGGGAGGCATCCACAGGGACCATACCCTCCTTGCCCTACCACCAACCTCTGGACAGAATAAGCTTTATTAGCATCAGGAAAAGATTCTCTTTTGTTTTCTGTAAAATATTTTATTTAAAATTCATTTAATTGGTTAAATATAGCTATTTAACTGGGAAAAAAAGATTGAAACAAATTTCAACATGTAATAACATCAAAAGTTAAAATTGGAGAAACCCGAGTGAATATGATTTTGAAAGATAATTGTATGTATACTTTTAAGATATAGATTTAAAGAATCAGATGATTATTTTTTTAACTATGTGTTTTATCATAAGTTTAATTTTAACATTATTTCAAGGTCACAGTTTTAAACATACATTTTTCAATCAAAATTCATTTGGAAGAGAATTTAAAACCCCTTTAAAAATAAAAAGGATTGAAAGATGGCTTATTAAAACATGCACTAATTAGTAAACCCCAACAAAGTATTCCCATTCACGTCCTAATTGAGTTCAGCTGCCTGCTCATGCACAAATCAGAACCTTGCACTTTTCAAGGTAGTGTAATCCTGCCCTTCATCATATGTTGTCTGCATGCCCTCAGTTAAAGCTTCTATAACAGCTCCTATATAGGAGCCTTATATACAAGGTAAAAAATGGGTCCTAAAAAAGGAGCCTTACACTAGGTGATTGAAACATCGAATAAACTTCCGCTCTTTTGATATAGATATTTAACTTACAATTAAACAATTTAGACAAAACTAGAATGCATTATCTCTTATTCATTAGAAATAAATGAATTCAATATTGTCTAAACTAAAGAATAGTTTTATTATTTTTCTATACAATAGTCTGATAATATTGTATAGAAAAAATACTTGACAATATTTTTAACCCGAGATTTAGATGAAAAAAGGCATTGGCATCCTAAGCACTTTGTGAATATTTATTGTGAAGTACATACACAAGTGCTCAAAAATGAAAGCACATATTTATATGAAATTTCATATATAGGTATATTGTGTAGAAAATTTTAAAGATGGCATTTAAACACGTCTTTGCCTGCTACACAAGTACATATGCAGCTTTGTCGTGCCCACCTCACGTATGTTTAATATGCCTTTGACCCTCTGCACGGGGACAGAAAACATCAACTGCTACACCCTAATATGACCATATTTTACGATCTACATACACCTTTTTACCTCTGCCAGAATGTAATATGTTATAAATAAGCTCCTTTGACACATCCTAAATAAATGTAAGGGCAAAAAATCAGTTACAGTTTAAAAAAAGCACCGATATCCCTAAAACAAACTTAAAAAAATATAAAAACCCCAAGCTTAAAAAAAAAAAATCACTATTTAAAAAATAGAATGTTTTGTATAAAACATGTTCTAATATCAAATTGCCAAGCTTTTACTTTTTTAATTCTGGTACACCTGGCACTTGAAGAGACCACCTTTTAAAAAATATATATATATATAATTCTTCATACCCATCTTAAATTGCCAATTTCTGCATGCAATAAAAATAAATAATACAGCATACTTTGCGGAAATGTCTGGAGAAACAAATGGATACAATTAAATTGCATACAGTGTTTTATAGTACAGACATAATAAATTTATTTAAAACATACAAAGGTGGCCGCCAAGGTAGTACACGTGCTGAGTGTAAGCTTGGCAATTTGATATAACATTCTATTTTATAATTTTTTTTTTACTTTTTAAAAGTTTTTTTAGGAGATATATATATACAGCAACATTTATCCATGGAGGTGTTAATATAACTGAGTGAAAACTTATTCAATGCAACCAACCAGACCATTTTAGTTCCAGATAGTATGGAAAAAATGCAATACCCACTATTCCTAATGTTAAACTGGAATAGCTTTTAAAATAAATAGCTCAAACAGCTGCAAAAATAGTTAAACAGTAAAATCTTAATTAAAACACAGCATAAAACTAAATAATAGTATCAACTGGTTTAGGAGAACAAAAACAGACTCCTTCAGAATACAAGATAGAGCAAATAAAGGTAAGAATGTACTGGACAAATTCCTGCTTACTTTTGTTAACATGGCTGATCTATCTTTTTATCCAAAAGGAAGCTATTTTTGTATTCTAAAACTGATTAATGGTGTTACTCATTTCTTTTATACTGTATTTTTACAAAAAAAAAATGTACTTTCTAGAATTGTTTTGTTGTACTATATACATAAAATGAACTGTAAAAAAATGAAAGCAGGCAGAATTTCTACTCATATTAACACCTCACTGCTTGGATTAGTAACATATTTTGATTACAGATGGTAAAAAATGTGCAGGCATATTTGTTTAAAATTATAATAGACATTCAACTTCTGATTATGATCTCATTATTCCTCTGATTTTTAATCCTGTTTATAGCTTGAACCACTTTCAGAAATTGTATCACTCTAAGAAAATAATAAATTTTATTGTTATTCAGAAATCAATCATTCGCTGCATTTACCCTGCAGAGTTAGTATGTCAGTTTGTAAAAAAAGCATGTTTCAACTGCGAATCATACCAACAATTTATTCAAAAACAATTATCTTCCCTTTCATATCAAGTGAAACCCCACAATATTCAGTCATACAAAATTATGCTACATAATTTTACTATTTATAACAACTTAGTGGGATTTTTATAAGGTTTCATTTAAGATTTACTTCACTTAAAGAAATTATTTCCTCAACAAAAATACATTGTAATTAACAGCACAAGAAGTTGATTAAAATTTTTGGTGGTAAAACTAGCCTCCTTCTGTAGGTGAGACAGAGCAAAAGCAAGAATGTGTCTATATTGCATTATCATTGCTGGCACAGTTGCTTTGTCTCTCTATCCTGAATGAGGGTTTTTTTTTTTTTTTTTAAAGCGATTTATATTTTTAAATCAACTTTTATTGTTGTTATTAATTAAGTATTTTTAATGCACAATTATTTAGACAGCAATTTGGTAGAATTTTTGTATTATATATATATTATAAATTTGTATATTGATTATACTATTCAACATGAAACAAATGAGTAAATTTTTTCACACATGGCGAATTTTGAAGCTAACAAAATCGAATAAGTCACTATCTTTAAATTATATTATTCACCAGTCACCATTTTCTATAAAAATTTGCATACAGCATTGTACCGAAAAAATTCATTTTCTGCAGATGCCAATATCTGGAGAACGACATCTGTGGCATTCTCAAAATCTCCAATATGCAATCCTTCCCTCTTAGTCCTTGAAAGAACAGAAAATGCTGAGCTCTGTTATGTCATCATATTGTGTGTGAAACTGGGGTACAATATATATAAATGGTATAACATATATGTAAACTTTATACATCTCAATATGTAACAGAAAAGACTGAATTCATGGTAAAAATATTTGGCTTGTGAAAATATTTTTTGGCCAGTAACTTTCTGGGATCTACTGACCAATGGCTAGTAACCGAAATTCTTAATCTACATCTTTACTACTCAGTATCTAATACATTGGCTTCCAAAAGTTAAGCACAGACGGTAAAATCAACAAAAATGGAAAAGTAAAGCTTTGATTAACTCAAAATTGTACATCAAGGTAACGAATGTGTTTATGCATTAAAGAAAACAAGAATTACGTACAAAGATGAAAAAAATATTTACTTTTCGTAAGTTATATGATGACGTCACATTTGGGTCATTAACAAAATTATGTTTAAAGGCAAACAAACCAAACAAAACGTACATTAATATGGCATGTGACCACCCCGAACCTTTAGACAAACGTTGCAACAATTTTCCTTACTTTCAATGAGGTGATCATCCATCGCAGATGCGAGCAATGGCCATTCCTCCAATAGGGCAGTTTCCAACTCTCTGAGACTGGCTGGAGGAGGTAAACATGCAGAGACATCACGCCCGAGGGCATCCCAAAGGTTTTCAATGGAATTAAGGTCGGGGGGAATATGCCAGCCACTCCATACAAGAAATACCCTCACTTTCCAGGTATTCGTCAAAGCTGTTAGCTCGATGGAGATGGGCATTATTGTTGATAAGGAAGAAATCAGGACCAACTGATGCAGCGTAAAGTCTCACAATGAGGTCTAAGACTTCATCCCGATACAGCACAGCCATCACAGAACTGCCTTTAAAAATGTGTAGCTCTGTGTGATATCCCATTAAAATTCCAGTCCACACCATGACGCTGCCACCTATGAATGTGTTATGTTCTTAGCCTGATTGCATGTGCTTCATTCTCTCCAGACCCTTACATGCTTATCATCTGATTCCAAGGGCAAATCTGGACTCGTCCGTGAACAGGATGTTGCACCAATCTGAGACAGTCCAATTGACATGTTGACGACACCACTTTAATCTTGCCCCTCTGGCTTGGACGGTTAGTGGAACACAAAAACATGGTACTCGGGCATACAGTCCCTTCACATGGAGCCTTCGGCGCACAGTACTGGCAGGTATTGTCTGACAAAGTACCGCTACAACAATGGATGTAACAGTTGTGAAGGTTGCTTGTCAATTCCACTTTGCTACTATAGCAATATACCAATCATCAGAGGGGGTGGTAACCCTTTGGCAACAGAGCACAGGTCTCCGGACAATTGTTTGATTTGTTTGGAATTGTTTCCATAATCGAGGAATTACCGAATGATTAACACCAAAGAAAATAGAGACATCTTTGATTAACTATCCTGCTTCAATGCATCCGACAGCACGCCAGCGCTCACTATCTGTCATTTGTCTTTTTTCAGCCATAGAAACACGAATATCATCAAAAATAATCCTACAAAAGTTATAAACACTTTGTATCAGCATTTAAATGCACCTCAAACCCTTCAGAATGCTGGCGTCTTCAACGACTGCCTAATTAGCAATTAAAATCCGGACAGTCAATCGTGATTGACTGCAACATACGATATTTGCATACTGCCATCTACATCCGCAGTGATTTTCAGCCACTCAAATTCAAATATGCTTTTGAAAAATGAAAATTTTCATTGCGTGCTTAACTTTTGGAAGTCAGCATTTTCATGAAGATTATTTAATCTTCATTCTTTAATTTCTTATGATTTTAATGTGACCACCAAACATTGCTTTTGACAAGCACCCAAAATCCTTTCCGTAACAATAAAATATATCTTTATACAGTTATCCTTATATACCTTTATATAGTTATCCTTAATATACACCCTGTGATAAAAAATAAGAGCAATTTAGTGAAATAATGTATTTTAAGCACAGGCCATACATAGCCCCCTACATTTCACAATAACATTTAGAAATTTAAAAAGCTTTTTAAACTTCTAAGAATATCAGTTATGTGAAAAAATATCTCAGCAAAATTATTCTTTTTGGTTAACTATTTTACGAAGATTTTAAATTACATTTATATTCTTGTAATTACCCATAACTCAAGTGTTGCTTTATAGCAATTTTCTATTTACTTTAAACATTTATTTACTGTTCACCCAAATTTTAGAAACTTTTATAGAGGCTAGGTGTTGAGCCCCATTCCTTAAGTTAAGCCCTGCAAGTATCATTAAATTTTGACCCAAGCATCTGATTGTATAATGATTTCAGATAAAATATTTTAGATTCAAAAATCTACAAAAATAATAGAAAGAATTGAATACTTTGAAATTGTTCTAAAATTATTTTTTTACAATTTAGCTTTTTTTAAAACATGTTTCACACAAAATTTATCAGCCGGCCACACATATTGCTACCGTAAACCCTAGGGTTGGTCGTGTGGTCTGGGTCTTCAACACAAAATTTATCATTCTGTGTAACAAATTTGCGTCAGAGTTTTCCCCTTTCCCACATCTTTTATTGTTGAATCTGAGTATTTAGTGAGTGGTGCCTATGAGAATAACATCTGATATGAAATAGATAATGAGAGCAATAAATTACTTTTGTGTTTTAATGAAAGAAATTGTTAAAATAATGTGGGCATCTTAATCTTGACAGTTTCTAAATTTAATCCCCCCCCCCCCCCAAATTTATAAAAAATAATTCATATAATTCTGAAATCTTTTTATCCAAAAAATGATTAAACCTAGATCATTAGGAGCTGATCATTTGGCCCTAAGCTTAAAATCTTAAGTAAATATGCGACTGCAGACATATGCAAAATTAGATGACTAAAATTGCTTCAAGGGCATTATGAACCCTCTTCATTAGGTCCGATACCATGTGTACAACGTACTAATTTATCAATTAAATACAACTGCTATGAATTGAAAGATTAAATCCAATTATATTAAACATTTCTATTAATACAGTTTTACATAATTTTTGTAAACAATTGTAATCACCTAATTTTCATAGGTCTGCTTCTATGAAGTAAGTATAAAGTTTTGTATTCTAACTACATACTTTTCATTTTAGAATATAATATATGTGATGGTGATGGTTTACAAGGAAGAGGTTCAGGAAATTTTCAAAATTGAGTGTACCCTTTGTGAACCCCCAGGAATCATCTTGCCAATGCCTCTATGTGTGGAGAGGCAGTTTCATACAAGAGCTGAAGTGAAGAGATAGGAGGCAAGTGGCTCCCATCCTCAAAGTTGAGTGCTATTTCTGCATATGGACGACTCTTTGCATCTGGTGGAGTCTAAGAAAAAGATTTCTGAACGGTGAGGAAAGCCCAGAATTGGAGTTTTTTATGAGTAGTGATTGTGTCCTCTCTTGCTCGGGGACTCCTGAGTTCCAGTGAGTAGTAAAGTCTAAGCCAACAATCCCGATTTTCACTTGGGCCATCTGCAAACATTGAGATTCCCAAAGGTTCCAGGAACAGGCTCTTTTGGCCAAGTCTCCATTAATCTTATAATATATCCGATCCTTTTTTACAAGATTGGATAAATTTTACAAGATTTACATGTTTCCTGTTCCCAGGCAATATTTTTTTTAATTTTTCTTGAGCTCAATTACTTCATGAAATCACAGGTCAACGGGCCCAGTCAACTAACCACCCTGTTCCAGATATTTGTTAAGAAATTGTCTACAGTTTTTTTGATGATTTTTCAGCTATAGGAAAAATTGTTCGAGGTGAGATTTAGTTTTTCATAAATAAACGCTAGTTAATGTGTACATAACAAAATCTATGTTTCTGTCTTCTTTTCCACTTCACCAACGACCACTGTATTTTCAGATTAAAACACATGATTGTATTCTATTTTAGGTAAACACAGCACAATATAGATTATGTTTTTTTATTTCAAATTTTCAAAAATTTTAAAGTAAAATTATTTATCATTGTTTATGTCTCAAAGTTATAACTATACAATCTCCAATTACAGTAATTCTAATTAATTGAGGGATTGATCAAATATCATTTCTAAATCTAATAAAAGCTTTCATTTTAAATTATTTTATATTGGTTGATTATTATTTAATTCCTAAATTGCCTGGTCATGTGAAAAATTTAACAGTATCAAAGATAAGAGGTAGCAAAAAACATTAGAACAAATAGCACAACTTTTTTCGTAGGGGACCATATAAAAAGTTAGACCCCCCTTTTCTTTAGAAAGTACCACCCACTGGAAAAATTATATGAATGAATTTTACATTTAATTTAAAAACTTTCAAATTGTAAGTATCTAAAACCAATTGCTGGAGCACAAACTGCTAGGTCTACTATGCTAAAACACCCTCTATGTTTTAAATATTTTATCAAATTTTGACAACTTCATCACATGAACATAAAATAGAATTCTGTAATACTTAACTGGGGTTTCTAAAGTACTGATAGCAAGTATCACAAAAAGAACATGCATGCATATTAAAGAAAACAAAAATGAAATAAAAGTATAATGAATGTTTTAAAATGCAAAAAAAAAAATTTTTTTTTCAATGATAGATAGTTTAATTAATGTACAGATAAATTTTTAAAAAATATCACTGTACTTTACAAACACCTAATCTGTAATGGAGTAGAGAGGCAATAAAAAGTTGATAAAAAATATCTTTTAAATCAGAATTTCTATAAGATTTTAACTGCAAAACAAATAAAAAAGTAAATAAAATAGATTTATTTAAAGTAAAATTTAAATATTTTTACACATAATGGGAAGTGGAATATTTGTATTCATGCCTTTCCATAGCAGAATTAGTTGGCTTGGTCTTGATCAGAAATCCCCGTATGGCAGACTTAGGTAGTTATGACTGCAATGGTTTTTATAAAATTAAGCTTTTCTTAATTCCAGTTGCACTTTCTATTTTTAAAACTGTTAAGGATAAAACCAAAATTTAAAAAGGATTTTAAATTTTCAGAATATTTTACTTTAAATGTGTACCCAACATGATAAAAAAAATTTTTACTTTCTCCACATTATTATTGGCATATTTGGCATACATAAGTTTCATCGGTGAATTTTTTATTTTTTTCCCCCTTTTACAGCTAAATAAATCTCACGTCATTTGTTCTATTGTCCGATTTAGTACACTGTCATTTGATTTTGATCTGTGATTTGATATTGTTTTTATTTCTCCAAAATAGAAATTTCTGCTCTGGAATCTTCGAACAAACATATGTAATCATTTTCAGTCTGCATAGGGTGAGAAAACCTCTACTGTGATAAATTAATATTGATGAATTAATGACAAACATCAGATTGAGTTAAATAAAAGTTTGTAAAAAAAAGGAAGAAATGTTTTAAAACCTAACTATTCTGTATTCACAATAAATAAAACTGCTGCTTGTTAGAATAAAACTTTCAATGCTTCCTTGAAAAAGCAGACATGTGTTAGTTATGCAACTATAATTGTTTCATGGGGCTTTAAGCTGTTTGTTCTTAGAAGTTGTTGAGTGCATACTGTTCTTTTAGCCTAAGGAAGGGGCTTAAAACGACCTTGAAACAATTTTAGTCTCCCTAACTAATATATGCCTACTTTCTACAAAGAAGTATTGAAAATTCTATACTGCATTCATTAACTTTTATGAAAGTGATATAAAATAAATATGGTTAACCTTAATTTATGTTAATTTTATAATTATTCTTCATTTTACATATACATACATGAGTTTATATTCGTATTTTTAAGCAAATTTAATTTTTTCATTTTGTATGCTAGTAATCAATTGTACTTTAGAAATACATGACTCAGAAAATTTCTTGTACAATAATTCTCTGTCACTAAAATTTGCACTAGGTGCTTGATCTAGCAACCCAACTACGGGTTAGTGGTGACTGAGTGAAAGCCCCTTGCAACTTCCACAATACTACAGGTTAGGCGTTTGTTAACTATAAATATTAATTCAGAAAGATTTCACAATAACTAATAGGATACTTATACACACCACTCATTTTTATACTAAGCTGTTACCACGTAATGTAGTAACAGAATAACAAAATATTTAGCAGTTCATAATAACAACTTGTTTTTAAACAGTTTCATAAATCAAATTACTAAGCCCACATTTTTCAAGCAATATATCTGAAATATCATATTTACAGTCATCATACTGTAGAAGTTCACAAAACTTATCATTTTGATCCATTAAAAACTTTTGAAGAGTTTGGACGAATAACTTTCGTTGTTCTACCATATCCTCCATAGAAATCAATTGTTTTTCTTTCAATGCAAACAAACCTTTAAGTGGTGATGCATATTCAATTCCAACACGAACGCCTTTTGTACATGTATTGGAATTTCGTATTTGATAAATTGTTATGTTGTATTCTCGATTTTTAATACCTCCTCGAGTTTCTTCATGCTTTGGTAATTCTTGACACCTTTCAATATATTTAGAGATGTCTAGATATTTTTGAACCTTACAAGAATGGGGTATTAAAATAAAAAGTTTATTTTCCACCGGAACTTTGTGAAACATTTTAAATTCTTCAATGCGTTCATTAAAATTAATTAAAATCATTTTCAAATAATTTTCATAGTAGCATAATGCTGCTCCATATCCCACATTAAGATTTTCTGATTCCAGAGCACTGCTTCGTACAGGAATGCATGTAAAAGAACCAAGAGTGATACTAATAAGCACCAAACTAAACGTAATGACTATGTCATTTCCCAAAAACCAACAGAAAAAAATATATAATGCAAAAAGTGTAAGAGGTTTAATTTTCTGTTGTAACTCGAGTTTGTGAGGCTGAATTGGATACAAATATATTTTCTTTTCAAAGTACTGTTTTCTAAAAGTCCACCAGCATTTAAATAATTCAACAGATTTAAAACTTACAAGTACATGACACAGAAACAAAATTAAATGAATGCTACTATTAAAACTACTGTTTGTAGTAGGCATCAAGGTTATTATATCTGTAGGCATTTTCAAAATTGAAATGGAGTGCTTTTTGACAACCTTGCCTATTTTTTTTGTTTTTGTAAACAAACGGCAGAAGTTGTAGGTTGAGTTGCAATCAGTGATTTCAAGAAAAAAAAATGTTCAGTCTCTTTTAAGCGAATTTGAAATATATTTTTCAAGTATTTTATTAATAATTTAAACGCAATTCAATCATAAAACACGAAAACATAAGAATAATAAAAATAATTAATAAAAGTCCCAAATAGATTAAGATTATAAATCACTTTAAATAAGCATGTAATATCTTTTATTATTCAGAGCTTATGTGTTTAATTTAATTTTAAAAATATTTTTAATACATATAGAGCATTTATTGGCGTTTTCAGCAAGCTGCCGTTAAGCCCCCTTCATAAAGATGAAGGAAAAAAGAAAGAAAAAGAACATTTATTAACTTTTAGTTGGCAATAGGGGCATGATGACGTCGAAGCTTTCTTTCAGGTCCGTAAAATGGAATTAATAATCTATTTGCTGATTGGTTTATATGGATATTTAATAGGTGTTTCTCTCAGGTTCGCTTCGTGATTCATCAGTTTATTGTGTCGTTCGCTGAAAGTTAGCGTCAGTTCTTTGAGTCGTTAGGCTAAAGATAGTGGAAGTTGAGCTCTGCTTTTATCTGTTTTTTTAAAGTTTTAAATTCGAAATGTCTGGTCGTGGCAAAGGAGGTAAAGGACTTGGAAAAGGAGGCGCAAAACGTCACAGGAAAGTTCTTCGTGATAATATTCAAGGTATCACAAAACCAGCTATCCGTCGTTTGGCTCGTCGTGGTGGTGTGAAGCGTATATCTGGTCTCATATATGAAGAAACTCGTGGAGTCTTGAAAGTGTTCTTGGAAAACGTTATTCGTGATGCCGTCACCTACACCGAGCATGCTAAAAGAAAAACTGTCACAGCTATGGATGTTGTGTATGCTTTGAAACGCCAAGGACGTACCCTTTATGGTTTCGGTGGTTAAGTGCAGCAATATCCAGCCTTCCAGGGAGCTCTTGGATGCTGACATTCATTCCTTTATTAAGACTTTTAATGTGTTTTCATACTCCATTTAAGAACTGTGCGGTTTAAGTAATACTTGATTTTAAATTATTTTACAGTTTCTTTGTTAACTTAGTTCTCCAAGTCGAATTTTGTAAAAATGGCAGTGTTCTATTATTCAGAACTCCTCATTTAATCGTAATAAATACTTTCATTTGATTTTATATATTGCTCTATTTTTAATGTTTCTAAATATTTATAAAGTACAACAACATTTCATGGTTTATGTAGAAAGCTAATTTGCACGCAAGATTGATTGATTTGAAGGGGTTTTGTTTTTTATTATTTATAACAGTTTATAAATTTTGAAATTTGAGCATGGGATTTTAATTTTCGCCTTGAATATATTGCAAATGACTTTTTGTGTATACATTTATATATAATTACTTTTGGATTCATAATTATATGCGGCACAGGAGTTAAATTCTTAAATTGCGACTAATGCATTGAATCCACTTTCCTTTAGGAGCTTAATTACAAAGTTTACCATAATGTATATAGTATTTAGATCAATAGTAAATTACAGTAACTAAATACTGTAGAACATTCCTTGCTCAAAAGTTTATGGTTGATCATTACCACATCTGTTGCATGAGACAGCATTCCTGGAATGAAATAGTCTGTATGGCCACCTACATGGGCCTATTTAAAATAAATCTGATGTAAGTGTATAAAACAATTTTTTATATTTTTCATAATACATACAGGATGTTTTCTATTAGAAGTTCAAGCAATTTGGATTGTGAATTGCAGTAAATGTTCCTGAATGGGGGAGGGGGGTACTCAAAGTTGAGAACTGAATTAAACAGTCTTGTGAAGTTGGACAGTGATTATTTAACAATTTTTTCTTTTAGATTGACTGTAGTTTCTCTGTATTCTACATATGTTTTCATTCCCTGATTTATCTAATTCAATGAGTAACAAAATACTGGAATATTGAGAGGGCATTGCTTTACCTGGGGGGGGGGGGGGGTTAAAAGTATGATTTTAATGTATATTAATTGGAAATAACCTCATAATTTCTACTTGCAACTCTGATCTTGTCTTTTTTTCTTTACATGCCTCATTTTAGTTTATGGGGCTGCTTTATAGCAAAAACATAAGTTACTTCACCTGCGCTCTCTATACTGATGCATCTCTGTATTTGTAGCAACATGGTAATGGGTAAAACACACAATGTTAAGTATGGCAATATGTGGATAATACCAATTTCCTGTGTGAGTGTATCTCTTACAAACACTTGTTTTACTGCTTGATGCCTCCAATAATTGTAACTGTTTTAATTTCCCCCCAGTGTGCTGAAAATTATCTATGAGTATTGCTACCATAATACTTAGGCAGGGTTGGCATGTTTCCTCCATAAGAGCCTCCCAAAAGAAATTCCCTTCTTTCATTTTGAAAGAAATAAAAGAAAAAGATGACTTCTAAATACGCAAACTTAAAATGGCTCACTAATTTTCGTCATTCATTCAGAATAAACATACAAAATACCTTTTTACAGTAGTGCTTCTTAAACTTTGATCGTGGCCCTAGTAAATTCTTGACCAGGATCAGGTTCCAACAAATTTACTTGTAAATACCTTTTAAATTTCTTATTCATGTTAGTTTAAGTAATAATTATGGCATAATCATAAAGCTCATTAGTACATTTATGTGTACAGTGGGCTATGTTGACAAGTTTTAATCTCCTCAGACGAACATTATTAATTTGCTGATTTTTATTAACGTATCCCATTCTTACCACCAAAAATGTATATTATTCAGTATAAAGTGGATTATTGTATTAAATTGATTTTACTGATGTTGGTTTGAAAAAAAAAATTGAGAGAAAAATATTTATCCAGTGTAATTCTCCATAGAAGTCAGCTGAGCAGTCTCTCGTTCATATTAAAATTTAAATGGGGCTTGGTCATAGACATTTGCTACACAGATGTTATTTAGGTGTTTTGATTCTGAGCTTTTTGACGCATTCACTGATATTTATTCTCCTTGAAATATTTCCACTATAAAATATGTATTCATAAAAAGAAAAATGCTTTGAAAACTAAAACTACAAATTCCAAAAGAATCTTGTATGGACTGGTGGTTGACACTTTTACAGGACATCAAAGAAAATTTATATTGAAGCTCTTGGAGCAATGAAAAAATTAAATTGGTAGTATAGTTTAGAAATTTTGTAAATATATAAATTTTTAGGTAAATATAGTTCATTTCATTTTAATAAATTCTTTTATTTTATTAGTCGTACAAAATTAGTTCGACAAAGATTGTAGTTTGAGAATCAATTTAAACAAATTGGATATCTGAGTTCATGTGTTTCAAATTTAAACTATAGTTCAATTATTCAATTCCTTCCATATCCTCAGATATAGTTGAAGAAGAGTAGTTTACTACCAGTCATTTATTTTTTCCTTCATTCGAAAAAACTCAAAACTAAGACTCAATCCCAGTAACCGGTGCAGTCTGGTTTTGTTTCTTCAAGCCAAATCTGCAATAAGTGGAGTGTTATTTCTCACTTTAGATCATTTCAAAGGTTTTGGGGACTAATTTTGCTCTTGGATGAAACAACCACGTGACTGCATTTTTTATGCTCCTTTGTAATTTGAAGCCCTCCATCCTTTTTTGAACAGATTTAGTATGTTTTTGTTTTTTTATCGTATGAATGTGTGTTAAATTGTGTATACATCGGGTTGGTTGTAAGTGGGTACGGATATCCCAAATGTAAGCTGACTATATGACTATTAGAAAGAAATGATAATGTGGAAGAATGTGATGATTTTGGAGCGAATGTGCATTATGTGAAGAGTAAAGAATGGTACATGGTTTCAATTTTTGAGATTAAGATTGAATTTTTGAAAATGACTTTACTATGTGTGGAAAAAAAAACTGCATGATTGGATGATGGTAGAGATGCATATATCAAAAAAGATAGTAACTAATTGAGTTTTTGTTGAGAGATGTGTGTGGAAGTGATTGCGAGTGAAAGTAGAATGTTTAGTGGACATGGTAAGATTCTTGAGATTGATGAAAGCATTTTTGGCTAGAGAAAGTATAATAGGGGCAAGTGAAGTGCAATTGGGTGTTTAGGGGTTTTTTTTTCTTTTTTTAAAAAGGTTGAGAATCGTAATTAAGATGTCTTGCTGGCTGTTATTAGTATATATGTTCAACCGAGGACAACAGTAATATCAGACTGCTGGAAGGTGTAAGATTGCCTTTCAGATGAAGAGTTAGTTCATAGTACACCAGTCAATGCATCAGTCTGACATTTAAGGACCAGGTAACGGGCACATACAAATACAATTGAAGGGACTTTAAGCTGGATCAGGCATTGGCAATAAAGAAAGTGGTGTTACATGGGATCGGATCAGTTTAACTTTTAGCTGGCTGATTTCAGGTGGCACCGTTATCACAAAGGCAGTTACCAAGATCTATTCAAATGTTTCATTAACACTATCGTAAAGATATATCCACCTTGCATAAAAGACCCAAATATAAAAAGAAGAGGAAGGTTGCCGCTAACAAAAATACAAGTACCAAAAAAGTAGACTATTTTTAAATGTGTTTTAGTTTATAATAAAGTATTTTCCTCAGGATTTTTACGCAAATTTGATTATTATCTGTAACTTTTCTCGAGTGAACAACTGTTAAAATATTGTTAATTTGTAAAAAAAAAAATTGACCTGAAATGCCTTTCTATTAGCTAAAGATGCATTTTAAAAACACAGTACCATACGAGAATTGACTCCAAATTTGAAACTGTACCTTTCATTGGGGAAATTTACATGCAGATTGCTATAGTATTGTAAATTATATTATTATTAAAAACATTCTATTAAATATTTCATTTCAAGCATAAGAATCTGGGTTATACAAAGTTATCTTCACATGCAGATCTAAAAAATAAAACATCTAGTCTTGTTTAAAAACACATTCTAAAAAGTATAAAAATCTCTGTTCTTGCTGTACAAAATTATCTTGGAAGATAATAAATAAAATAAAACAGATGTAAGAAATTCAAAATACCAATAATTTTCTGAAATCTTTAAGCTCGAAGACCTTAGTCAAAAATGCTTTAAAAAAAATTTAATTTTATATACATTTTTTTTATTTAAATCGGGAAAGTAATAAAATCATTTGCTATATAAACACATTGGATTTAATTCCATTACTGAACAACATATTTTTCTTCTAAAGAATAGCATTATGAAGCAATAAAAATATTGTCTACATAATGCTATCTCAATGAGAAGTTCATTTTTTATTAATATCTAGTTAATCCCTGATTCAAGAAACTCAAAATTTTAAGGTGCTATTTCATGGCTACCCACAAAATTTCATGAAATTCGATGCAGATGATGAGACCAACACATATACAACCAGATTTTCCATTTTAGTCATATAGATATCAAGTCTTTCCCATTCATGTAATTTACTATTATTAGTCTCCCAATATAGTAATCAATCAATTGGTTAATTGTACTCATTTTTGCACCTTTTCATTAAATACCAGCTTAATATACATGAAATGAATTAATTGCCAAAAATTTTTAACTATTTTGCAGCAATTTAAAATAAAATTGATAAAATATATAATAATTCAGTAATTTCCAAAACTTTCACTGTTTACTAATTGATAAATTTGCTAATTAAAATTTTAAAATAAGAGTATTCAATTTACTTTTAATTAGGACATATGAATAATTTATTTCACAATCTGATCTGTTGGCTAATTTCTTCCAGTTTTTTTTTTTTTTTTTTCTCTAGTTTTTTCCCACTGTTCTGTACAAAACCCAACCCTGCTTTATGACTTTCAAAATACCTTTAATAGTGTCAGGGTTGGTAATATATTAATTTCAGAATTACTTTTTGAATATTTGCATGCAACCATTATTTGAAGGCCACTTTGCAGTCTGTCTGTTAAACTTTGAATACTGTAATCTACAAATGCCCACTCTAATAATCCATGGGCATACCTGCTGCCATGTTAATTCTGTGTGTCTGGCATTTCATCATCCCATAAATGACCACTTCAGTATCACACTGTGAGATGCATGCTGCTCAAGCTTAAATGTCTTCAATGTTCTGTATGTCCATGTCAGCATTTAAGTGTATTGGTAACCATTTCAAATGTCTGAGAGGTTTCCACAAAAGGATCTTGGAAGTTGTTGAGAAAGTGGAAGGATTAAATAAAAATATTAAATTTTTGAATGGATATGTTTAGATTGTCCTTGCTTATATATCTTTGAGTTTGGGGTTGTCTCCAATATTTCTTCCAAGCACTCAACTATGACTGGATAGAGGTCTACAAACTGTGGTATTGATTCATATTTTTCAACAAAACATGTTTCACAGAATGCTTCCTAAACACACATGTGATAAAAAAAAAAATATGAATCCCCATTCAATTTGTCATTCTGAAATCCTTGAACTAGAAAAACAACCTGTTTAAAACAACCTCCAGTAAATAAATAATAAAAAAATAAAATAAGTGCTCAAATTTTAGAAGTAAGAAATAAAAAAAAGTGCTTAGGCTGCTGCATCACTATAATAGGAGAGAAATTCTACTGCAGTCTGCAAATTTGAAAAAAATTCTGGTTCCTGAAGCTGGCAGAAGAAGCTAAGACCAAAAGCCAGTTATTTAGTGACTAGAGATGTGCACAGGTCTAATTTAAGAAAATATTAAGATTGAATTTTTTAAAATAGTATTTCACCCGAGTCTAATCTGTTCCAAAAGCATCCCCAATGCGGGGACCCGAATATTTTATAATACATTGAAGCCTGTTGCCTTGTATGATGATCCAAATTTGCATTTAAGGAATTAAACACAAGTTATATTACATATAGTAATAAATTTAAAAGAACCCAAATTTGAAAAATCTTCATATAGAAATCAAGAATGAACATTACTGTAAAGTGTATTTTTATTTATCATTTTGGTTTGATAATATCAGACATTAAATGAGAAAACGGCTCTTCACGGACATTGTTTAAAAAATGCTTTATTCACCCATTCAAGTTATCAGTGAACAATGTCAATGCCCTTTTGTTAGAGCTCATCAGCACCAAATATTCTTGACTGCAGAGGTTGCAAAACAAATATGTCATATGCCTCAATTGTTAGTATTTTTAAAGATATTTCAATGCGATTAAACTTATGTAAGAATACATAGGTATTATTTTCTTTGATTTTGACACAACTATAAATATTTTTAAAATTTAATAATTTTAAATTAAAAGTGATAGATATTTAAAATATAAATAAATTCAAGGAGAATAATCCGTCTTATCCATATATTAACTATAAATTATAACAGTTTGCTCAAATAAATTTTCATTCAATATTTGTTATCAGAAAGAAATTGACGGAAGTGTTTTACTTTAAGAATAGAATTTATTTAATTTTGATAATTTAAAAACATTTGGTATCTAATAATTGAAATTAAAATCACATAAAAAATGGATAATAAAATATCAGTGTTAATTTTTAAGAAAACAGTGCCTATTTGCTTTATTTATTTTGACCGGACCCAAATTTAATAAAACATAGTCTGATACTGACCCATAGGCCAGGTCGGACCCACAGGCCAGACCCGATCCCATGCAAACCTCTAACTTGGGCCCCTTGCGATTGATATTTAAAACGGACCCCCCCCCCCCCCCCCCCCTCGCAAATTGAAAATACACCACTGCAGACAGGCATAGTTTTAGGGGTTTGTCGACATCAGTACCTACAGACTAACGTATACAACAATTATATAGAAATATTGAGAAGAGGGCCTAAAATTAAATTTTGTGGAAGGGAGGACCAAGCTTAATCCATTACACCACTATTGATTCAAATGGCTAATATTTTGGGTCTATTATATACTATAAAGTGAGCAATGGAGAACAAAATATAACCAGTGGAAACTGACCAAACTCAAAGATGTGCCTTTATTAGAACTTCCAAACATGCATAACATTAAAAATCCTTACAGAATTCAATAACATGTTTATTTCATTAACAATGTAGATCATTTATATTCTTTTGTGATATACAGCTTGTAAATATGCATGTTATTTGGACCTATAAAAATGAATGGTTCTATGGCTCAAAGTAATTAATACGTTATTCATCTCTAGCTACTCAAATAGTTAAACATATTTATAAAATGGAACTACATTTTGTTCTGTCATATGCAAATTTTCTGTAGGAAACTTCTGAAAAGCTTTGGTAAACCTATTTGATGTACAACACTAATGTCAATGCTTTGTTTGCTCTCGTTTTTTTTTTTTTTTTTTTTTTTTTTTTTTTTTTTTTTTTTTTTTTTATATATATATTACAAGACCAAAAAATTACTAATTACTGAAGGTTTTTATTTTGGTAATAATAGAATAATTTACATTAGTTACTTACTAGTTTAAATTAGTATATGGGACTTTCGAAATTAAAATGCCCTTAAATTTTACAGTAGAAAATAAAAAGAACGCTGTGTTTACTGATGAAAATTCAGTTTCCAAGAACAAAGTGAACCTACAAACTACCTGGTTACAGTCATGAATTAATTTTGATTAAAAATTAAAACTTTGCAGGCTAATAGGCCTTTTACTTTGTTAAACTTGTAGGATTTCAAACATTCTCAATGTAGCTTACAAATCAAATTATTCATATGACTGTGATGCATGAAAATTAGTGCAGATATACTAGTTTCCTTCTTATTAGAGTTCATCAGCACTGAATCATCATTAGCCACACTTTCAGCAAGAATATATACATGAGGAAACAATTTTGTGAATCTGGTGGTAAAATTATCATTTCTATACTACAGGCATAGATACTGAGTTATTCCAAAACTTGAGTAAACAGCAAAATGGTATGACTAACTTTGTCACACTAAAGATTCACAAAATTGAAACACATCAGTGAACTGGTTTTGCATCTAGTGCTCTTCAGCTCCTATTAACTAATAACTACACTGGCAACAAGAAAATGTGCTGCAATTTATGACATACCAACTTGAAATTCATAGATGATGGAGCACAAAGTCCTCTAACAGAAGGCATGCTTAAAGAATCACTCCGAATACAGTGATTCGCATTGACAAACTAGTTTCATGCTCTTCAGTAGCACATAGCAAGTTTTCTTGCTGCCACTGCACTTAACAGTTGTTAGATGCAAAAGAACGAAACTGATCCACCATTGCTAATATACAGTTTTGTAAGTATATTTGGCACAATCCTGATAATGTCAGAAAGTGCTTCATTACAGACACCCAAATTCAAGTTGAAATCTTGTTATGGAAAATGAGATTTTATGTTAAAAAGTAATAAGAGAATAAATGAAAAATAAGTGATATTAGTTGTGACGAAGTATAATTATGGTTTCAAAATGTGCAGTGAGGAAAATGTAAAACTCCTCGCTAAAATGCAACTCAAAACCTTATATTGTTAGAGGTAGATAGGAGAAAATGGCAAAAAAATGAAAAATAATGTATATTTGTTGTGATTAAGTATAATTATGGCTTCAATAAATATTCATTTTACTTACCCATTTTCTTTAAACCGAAAGGAAATGGGTAAGTAAAATAAGCAGTGGAGTAAAATAATTAAACAACAAAATTTTGAGTGAATAATTTACTCACGTTATAATTGTTTGCCGAATAGCAACAGGCATAAGCACATGTTCGATGATTTGAATTTGTTTACGTTATTTACTTTTAATAAAGTAAGGAATTGCTTTATTTTAAAATGCCTTTCTGCAATAGTAACATTTTATACACAATATTTTTATCTTATTTTATCTGATTAATTAAATCTTTAAATCGAGAGTAAAAGTTCCATATATTCACAGAAAATTCTCCATAAGTGTACAATTAGACTTAACCAACACTTGGTACTTCATTATTCTCTGGTCATTTGATGAAGAGTATATCAAAACTGATTTATTGAGATAATTTTGAGTCATTTTAATAAGGTAAATAATACTATATAAAATTCATACTAGAAATATTCTTTTGAAGATATCTTTGGCAAAAAAATCAAACTTAAAATTTTTTTACATTTATTAATTTTCAGTGAATAAATATTTTCACAGGTACTCGCTAGTAAGAAATAAAACTAAAAATTTAATTATTAAGATCATGTAAGAGCCTGGACCTTAAAATATATAAAGTAAATAATTAGTTAAAGATGGACTTGTAAAATAGGTGTTCATTCTGGGAGATCTGAATTTAAAAAAGGCTTTGTTTCATGTGTTTTATCATGGGCTCCCATAGAAATTTTGGAGAGGGAACTCAAGGAAAAGATTTACAACATCCACTAAATTGATGCCCAGTCCACCTTTGTGATCTTGGACGTCCAGGGAGGGAGGGCTCCCTATGGGCGCCCATGTGTTTTACACACTTGAACTATGGGAGTAGCCAGGCCCTCAGAAACAGAGTGGAGATTAAAAGTGCTGGATTTTGTTTTCCAATATGGACCCATTGAAGAACTAGAATTGTTAAACCAAATGAGAGGGAAGGGGGGGGGGGATATGACCTTTAAAATACAATTAACTAAGACATTTATTTTTTAGATAATATTTAGTAATAAGATCACTAGAAGTGTTGTGCAATACAAGTTACCTGACTAGTTATTTTGCTGTTGCTGAAGATTTTCATATGGTAATATTGAGCATATTATATCAATAAACATCTTACATATACCAATTGAAATAATTGTGCGGGATTTTATTTGAATTGCTCAATTTGCTTGATATATCCTGCTCACAGATAGACTAGTTGACATGATACAAACATTGAAAATATCTGGAGTCCGAATCTCCACTTGACTTTATCATACTATCTATGTTTCCATAGCGTTTAGTTCCACTTGCATCACAGTCATTATCAAATTAAAAATAATTATTGCTATTTATTATTAATTATTATTTTATTATTATTATTTATTATATTTATATTTTTCAGTCTTTATGCCCAAGTTGTTCTTCATGCATTTGCCTCATCTATGTCAAGAAAAAATATTGATATTAGCATTATTATAATACTATGTAGTTCAAATTATCAATCCCCAATATAATATATACCATATATGGATATATATTATATATACCCATATAATATATATCCCCCATATAATATATACCATCATTATTATGAGAAATAATATTGTTTTCTACAAGAAATAATATTATGAAAATCTTATAATTTCAGTTCATCATGAGGACAAAAAATTGTAGTTTTTCACATAATCTACACTCACTCCGGTCACCCAACCTGCTACTCATACCTTAGGGTGAGTCGGGTGACCTGGATCTTTAACATAATCTACACAAAATTTTATAACAGTGGGTGTATTTATTCTTAAGTTATCATGCCCACACATCTTACCAAAAGTATTCGTAATGGGTTCAGGAAATCTCGCAACGTGCTTATTTGTCAAAATCTCAAATTAAGAAATTATCAGAAAACAATGCTTTCAAACACAATAATATGAGAATACAAAAATCTATTTTTAATTTTTTACAGAATCTTTCAAAGTACAAAAATTGCATTGTGATACATGCACGCATTCTTAAGTTATTGTATTCATATCAAGCACTTTTAATTCCCCCTATTCCGTTTAACAATCTATTTTGCAAAATGTGACTTGGAACCGGTTGTAAACCTTTTCTAAACGTCTGACTGTGAGATCATAATTGAAAGAAATGTGAAAAACGTTTAAAAACATATAAAATGTCATAAATTTGACTAAAATATCACTTAAATTTATGAATACACAATGTGTATTAAGTTTATCGATCTTGCGTCACACTATAAGATCAACCGCATTAAATATGGCATTCTTTAAAAAACGAACGGTGTTTAAATTTCGATTGTTAATTTTCATAGTTCAGCCCTGTTGTTCGGATGGGGGGGTGGGGGAGGCTTGAAACATGTAATCCCGTCAAAATTTCGGATTCTAACATTTTAGAGAAAACAATATTCTGACTATAGTAAAAAATGTACAATTTAACTAAAAAATTTATTTGCACTTTGCTTAAAACTAATCAATATTTCAATTCAAAATGTTTTTACGATACAAAAAATACCCACAATACATGCGTATAAATGGGAACTGAAACCCCACATATTTATATTTTCCGCCATATTTTAAATGGTCATATAGATTTTTGCTACTCTCCCCTAAATTATTAAAACATAATTTGCATAAACTAAATTTACATGGGGCGCTTTTCAAATTTATTCTCAAAATGAATCAATACTTTTGTTTCAGTACAATGTTTTAACACTATAAAAATGAAACAGAAAATACAAAAGTATAACCGAAAATCAAATTTTGTATATTTATATTTTCCATAGTAATTTAAAGAGCTACTACATATTATTTATTTTTATTGCGGTCCCTTTAATTATTCACAAGCAGAACTCCAGTAGAGGGCGCAGCATCCAAACAATCAATTGGCTGGGCCATCAAATCCTCTTCCTGATTGGCTGTGCTTAGAATCCGAAGGAAAGCTATAAAACCCGAGATTCTAGAATTTTTTTATTGTTTATTTGATCTCTTCGTGTTTTAGCGGAATCGAGTTTTATAGTTTGTAACTTTTAGCTATTAAATTTTAAAATGTCTGGCCGTGGCAAAGGTGGTAAGGTGAAGGGTAAAAGTAAGACTCGTTCCAGTCGTGCTGGTTTGCAATTTCCAGTTGGTCGTATACACAGATTGTTACGAAAAGGTAATTACGCTGAAAGAGTTGGCGCCGGAGCTCCTGTGTATTTAGCTGCAGTACTGGAGTATTTGGCCGCTGAAGTACTGGAACTTGCCGGTAATGCTGCACGAGACAATAAGAAAACTCGTATTATACCCCGTCATCTTCAGCTGGCCATCAGAAATGACGAAGAGTTGAATAAACTTCTATCTGGTGTTACAATTGCTCAAGGTGGTGTATTACCAAATATTCAAGCCGTACTTCTTCCCAAGAAGACTGAGAAAAAGACATAGTTTGTAAGACTTATTTTATGACTTTCATTTGTTTTGAAACACCATTCCACTCTGCGCTCATTTTAGTTTTATCGAGCATACCTGCTGTCAAATTTTTCTTACCATCGGAAGGGGCTTGTGTATTTAAATTATCGTGGCTTGTATAAATGTTATTCATAGTTTAAAATAAATTAGTGTCGTCCTGTATTATTTTTCTTTTTGTAAGTATGGATTTTCATTAGTTTTCTCTTCCTTTAATATTTCAGGTGGTATTCTTATAGGTTGAAGCTTATCTGAATTTAGTTCAGAATTCAAAGTTTTTCTTAAAATCTAGGATTTGTATAAATCTACAGTAATATGAACAGTTAATGGCATATAAATATGCCTTTTTAAAGTAAAGAATTAACGTTAGATATTCAAAACGTTTACTTAATCCTTGCGAATTATTACCTACATTTTATATTCTAAGCTGTTGAAAATAATGGATTATAATGTTGGTATTGGTGTTCACTTGAAAGTTGAGTGTATTGAAACCTGCATATTTAACTTTGACCATGGCAAAACATAATTAACACTTTCATACTTTTCATTCATGGGTATCTTACTATTAGCGATTAAAGTAAATTTGAAATTTATGTTATAAACTTGCGATTCATTATGGTTTAAGATAGAAATTGCTTTATTCTTCAGTGTCATGTTGGGCCAGTGTATGTATTGCCAACTTTTAATTCGTATTAAAATCTTATGTAATTTTTCTTGTAAATGGTATACGAAACTGAAATCTTGAGTAAAATCTTGTTTGTTAAAATACCCATACATTACGATCTTTTTATTCCCACATGATTTTAATAGGCAATTGCATTTGTCTTTCAAATTCCTCAATAGTTTCAAAAGGAATTTGTGAGAAAATTAAAGTTCTCCTTTTCAATTTGGCATAACTTTTAAATTGTCTGTTATTGGTTTTAATTTACTTGTACCTGAATTCAAAATATTGAATTTAAAGGTATCTTGGAAAGTGGTGTGTCATTAAGATGAATATATTAATGCACAAGAGTATTGGATCCGCATTCTGTGTTTATCGTTTTTATTGAAGCATTCAATGTTGCCAGATGTAAATTTTAAAATTAATGTTCCTAAATCTGATTACTTGGCATGTAAAGTAAAATGTGATAACCAATAAGATACTTAAGTTCTTTTTTGTCCAAATTAAAATGTAGCATAGAGCTATGAAGTATACACAATTTTGTGCTGTTTTTGGTAGCAGATTTTTGCAAAGGAGTCTGTTATGCAAATTATAACAACTTTAAATTTGCAAGCATGGCATTTGGAACCTTTCAATGTTCATTCTTATGTAGCAAAATTTTCAGTTGTCTATGGAGATTCATTTTATGGGAACAATATCATAAAACTACTACTCAATAAACTTTCTAATACTTCGATAATTAAAGCAGGCATATGAGAATTGTTTTGGGAGTTTCCCACTTCCTCAACAACTAGTAACTTGGCATGTCATCTTGCAGTTAAGATGCTGTTTTGATCTTGAAAGGGATCAAAACTCCCGCAAAGAAATTGCCTCCTAATTTTCATATACCTGCTTTAATTAAAAGGTTATTGAGTATCTGTGCCCAAACTCATTTTAGCATCCTAATCTCAATTGAGTGCAGTTTGTTTATTGAAAGGCAAAAAGACTATAAAGGTTAAAACTTCAACCAGAACTTGATTGTGAATATCTAAAAATATATACTTTTTGTTCACCATAGATAATGAGTAAAGATATCTAGAAGTCGCGATTTTGCTGAATCCAGTTGCTACTAAAGTTGAAACCTTAATACTTTTAAGTTTTATTTTCTTTATAGCTCGTCTACACTTAGATTGAGCAATCTGACAATTTCCAGGGAGATTGATCTAGTATAATACAGAACTTTCTATTCTATCCTAAAGCTCCTAAATATATAGGCTGGTGCAACAGTACAGTAGCCATCTTTACTAGAGAAGTCTAGAATGTTGATTTCTCAACTGGGAGAATGGTTGGTTAAAATTGGCTGTCAAAAAGTTGTACCAAATTGCATATCAAATATCTGTGCAGGTAACACTTGCACTATTGAAATAGCACAAGCAGACTAATGGATGGATTAGGATAAAATTGATAGCTGAATTGTCCTGTATATTTAGGAGACTTAGGCTAGCCTGTAAAATATGATTACATGTGAGGCAAGACCATGGAATTATCATGCTTAAATGTATGCAACAAATTTGATTGTAGATGTTTTGAAGACAAATTTCCAGGTGTTTGAATAGTCTTTTACAAACCAGATAGTCATAAATTTGTTGGAGAGAATTGTTATGCATAGGATTTGTTGCTTACAAATTTTGTAGATAATGCAGTTCTAAACAGATATCTTCCCTTCAGCTGTTTGCTCCAGTTTTCCCAATAAGGGGAATGGTCTGGTCCATAAGCTCTAGTTAGTTTAGGATTTTTTTTTTCCCTACTGTAGCACAGATATTAAACAGAAAGTGTTGCTTTTTAAAAACTTCTTTTTGTAAAATAAATACATCATGCATAGGACAATATTGTTTTCTCTATTAATATTAGAAATGCTTTTCTCACACTTTTATTTAGCACCTATACTTAAGATTTTTAACACCTAGACTTAAAAAAGAATTTTCTTTTTAGCTAGGTGTGAGATATTTTCTATAGGTTAGCATGGGAAAATTGAAATGCTACAGAGAAAATATCCTTAACACTTCCAGTCAGATATGCTGAATTTGCCTTGCTTAGTATTATCCTTCACAAGGTAGAATATATATTGGGTAATTTTTAAATGACTGAAGTTAATTCATATTTCCTTGAAGTAATATCAGACTTTTTGTTTTATATCTATCTCGAGAATACCATGAAACTGATTTGAATTTGATATAGGAATAAATCATGCACATTCTTAGTGATTGTCTAAAATTCTTTAGATAGGAATTTTAGGGCAAGTAGGTATTATGTAGTAGTTAAACTCATTTTCTGTGCTAGGATTGTATGAGTTAAAGAAATGGATAGTTCTGTTTCAAAATGCGTAGATAAAGATGCGTCAAACTACATTTTTAGTTCCTTAAAAATATTAAGTGATGTCATTAAAAAGCCTTTAGAATCCAATATTTTAAAGGTACAAATATACTGAATTCAGTCTATTTCAGAAACTTGTATGTGTCAAAATACCAATGGAAAGGCAGAGTAAAAGTTGATGGCTAGCCAAGTCAATACTTTTTAGATGGTAAAGATAAAATGTATTGTTTCAAAAACATATGAAGAGGATATTTTCCCTCTAGCTCATTAGTTTTAAGATATTTTTAATCTGTTTTGCCAAATATACATGCTAAATGATTAAAAATTGTGCTTTCAACAAATCTATAAAAATAGCATTTCTAATTATTTTAATTTTATTTTGCAAAAGATATAAAAATATTTCTGTTTTCTAAATGGATTCTTAATCCTTCCACTGTTTAGAATCTATGCTTGGTAAAAAATAATGGAAAAATATTCTTGAGGGTTTTTTCAGAGTGAGCAAAACGAGCCATGTTGAATAGCGAAAAGTCCATTACTTGGGAGTTTTAATTTATATATACTGTTTAAAAGGAAGTTTGAAGATTAAATGCAATATTTTGTGCTTCCTTGATAGAAGACTAAAATTGTTCCAAAAACCAGTCCATTTTCTTAATTTTCGACACATGCTTATTTATGATGACAACACAGCATTTCATCAAATCCCCACACCAGAATCATGCCTAAAGTACCCCATAAAAATCCTAATGTAAGATGGTTTTAAAATTTTTTTTTATATGTATAGAAGTTGCCTCATTGAACTTTTGAGGCTGCATATTAACCATATTGTAACAATGGTATTATGTAAAGCGAAGGAGATTTTTTGTCTAGCCATTTTGCAAGAAATTGTCTGTTCTATTTTCTGAAGATCCATCAAACTTTAATAATTAAAATGCTCCACTGGACTAAGCTATGTACCAAATTTCAAATCTTTGGGAAGCATGTTAAAAATACCATTAAAAAAGTTGAAACAAACATCCAGACAACCATTTGTCATGACTAATTCAGTAAAAGATTTTTAAAAGGTTTGATTTCAATCTCAGACTAAAGTATAAAATATTATACAAAAAGTTGCACCGTTTTAGTAAAATAAAATGCACTAAAAAATCATTTAACTTGTAGTATTCTTGGTCATATGAAACTAAAAATATTCTGGGGTGGCCATAGAAAAAATTGTATTTGCACATGAACAAAATTTTAAGTAACAATAGAAGTGATAACAGAAATGATGTATACAAGAATGACATTGTTAAATCAATTGTCAAGGAATTGAATGTAATCGTTCTTATAAGAACAACATTGTATAAATACCAAGTAATTTCTATGTTATCACTTCAATTGTTCCTTAAAATTCTGTTAATAATTTGGACATTAATGTCCAAAAAAACAATTCTTTTATGGGTGTCCCATGATTTCATTTTCAGTCACGTATGACCAAGAATGTTGATAGCTAAAAATTCTGTTTTATATCTTGTCTTTTGTTTAATTCTTCGGATTTTATTTCTATCGCTGTAGGTATTTCCTATACCAACATGCTACCAGTGCTGTATTTTCAGTCTTGTCTTATCCCCCACCCTTTTCATGTCTCTTTTTCTTCTGGTTTTATATTCCTCACTATGTCTTTGGAAACATGTTTTGGATATTTTGGTCATGATCATTGTTTGAAAACTCATCACTGTCCAGTTATCAGTAACTTCATTTTTTTCCTGTTTGATGGGCAGAAGACTTCTGTTACTGTTTTTGCTGGAAATGCTGTCTGGAACCATGCAAGATAACCACATTGCATTTTATTTCTTCATGGTTACCAAATAACTGAAGAAACAGCAATGCATCTGGTCATGACCAGTCGAGTTTTCAAATATGATCTAGGGGAATAAAAATTGGCTGAGATTCTAATCCGATGGAGCCAAAATAGTTTTGCATAAATACCATCTTTGTGAGTGATTGTTTATCTTTAAACATTTTAAAGAATTCAAAATATTGAAATTTGTATCACCTTATCAAAATTATAAGCACTATATTTCAAAAACTAATAACCAATCCAAAATCTTACTATATTCTTGTAGGGCTTTCTCAGCTATAAATTGCGTCTTACAGTTAGTTCATGGCTAACATTTTGTTTTTTAAAGATACACTAAAACATTACAAGCTTGCAAAAATTTTCAGTCTTGGGCTTGACAATATGGTTTGTCAAAAACTAGGCTTTGTAAGAACAAATTATTGATCTAGAAATTGGATTTCCTACTGTACATTTTTATATCCTTTGTTATCATAGTGTAGAAGATATTTTGAGGAATAGTAAGACTAAATTTTTATTTTTTTCAAAATATTAACATTTTTATATATTCATAAATTGTATCATGTTTCTGACAAAACATGTAAAAATTATTTGCACTTTTATCCATTAGGTTCGGAGATATGAGTGTCCAGAGTGTTTTGTTTTTCGTAATATTCTGATTTCAACCAGCGATACCCTAACCACAGATTCTATTCACATCAAAATTTGAAATTGTTTTTAATCAGAATAAGTTCAGAAAATTCAGACCCCTGTAGTTGGACTAACTTTACTAGATAAGGCACCTCCTAATTGAATTTAATGTAAATCTTAAATCAAGCTATAAGATTTGCAAAGAATTTGTTTTAATATTAAATCAACTTATTGTATCGATAGTTATGGGACACTATACACAAAATTGCTGTCTCTAATTGGAATAACGAAAATAAAAATAAAGTCAAGCTGTCACACACAACACACTGTAGCACGGGTGGTCTGGGCTTTCGACACAACACACTGTAGGGCGCGGTAGCCCATTGGTTAGCGCGCTGGAGTTGCACTCGGTAGGCCCGGGTTCGATTCCAGCCACTGCCAAAAACTGCCACCGTGTTCATGCGGAGTACAATCACGTTAAACATGTGGGTCCGAAAGTCCTTCCGAGAGGTTGGTGGTAGGGGAAGGAGGGTACGGTCCCTGTGGATGCCTCCCCCACTGCATTCCGGTCTAAATTGGGTGGCACTTCCCGACCGTCTAAACAGTTACCTTACACCTTTCTGGTAGGTCGGACGGTCTGGGTTTCAACAACAACAACACAACACACTGTAAAATTATCTTAATATGCATATTACCACAGTTGATGCAATAAAGGGACCGCTGCAGCTTAAGAGTGCTTTTCTGATCTGATTTTCAATCAAATCTAAGTTAACTCTATAGAACAGTGATTTTCAAACTTTAACTCGTGGCAGATTATATTGCAGCATGGAATATTATAGCACAACTGTACAGCAGATGACAGCACTGCAATAAAAATCCACGCCTAGCCCATATCTACTCATGAAGGGTAGAAGCTACCCTTTCTCTATTCTACCCTTCCTTTTTTTCCTACAATAGTCGGTTAGATGAATCATAGTTCCGAGAAATATCCTGAACCCTACCCTAGTGCATAGGTGTAGTGTTCAACACCTCCTTAAGTTTCACTGGCATGCCCCCCAATGATTTCTCAAATTTATATTTGTGTTGTTCATTGCAACTGAAATTATAAGAGCTCAAGGGGCTTTTAGCACCCCCAAACTAAAAGTACTAACTTCTCCTATGCCGCAGTAGAAGGGTATGTATGAACTAGTCCACACTCATTGCATATTAATAAATAATGTTACAAATATTTTATACCTACTTTTTATTTTCTCATTTTGGTAAAAAAAAAAAAAAATTCTTGCAATATCTCTATTTCTCGACACAGCACACCCTTTGAGAATCGCTGCTGTAGAATGATGAAGGGTTGCTTTATTGCACCTTGCACAATGGAATTTTACTGTTAGTTGTGATGTTAAGTTTTCTTGCCATGGAAAAAGTATGAAAAATATAGTTTCAAGTATGAAAAGCCATGGAAATCGAACCATATAAAACTAAAAAATTATCATTCATTCTCTCGATAATCTATTTTCTTCAGAAAAATTGAAGCCTCAAATTTGTCTGGAATTGAATGATCTCATTGCCAAATCTTGCTGCTTCTGAACAAATATTTCTTCTAAACACATGCAAAATGAATTTCCAAAATCAGATGCAAAACAAATTAGGAACCTATAAAAAAAATATTTGCATATATTTTTTCAACTAATTCAAGTCAGTGTTTAAAGTAATTTCTACTCCGATAGTATAGTAGGGTTAGGTATCGCCACAAATGATTTATTAGGGATATTTTTACTTCTTCCTTTCCTAAAATTTGAGAAATAATTTTCCAAGTGGGGGAGTATTTAAAAACAATGAATATTTTTTTAAATAGCACAACACTTGTTCTAAAAAATAAGTTTAATAAAAACATGTCTATAGACATTTTCCCGCTGGAGTGGCTGCTCTGTTTTTATTTATACAGATGTTCTATTCATAAATACTTAGTTCTTTATTACTATATTTAACAATTAAATACATACTATTTGAAAAACAATAAAAATTAATTTTATTGATACACAAGGTTACATATGCAGATTCAGGAGTAGCACTTGTCCTGAAAAAAAAAGATACTTTGTCCTGAAATTTCACTATTTGCTCTAAAATTCTCGAATTTTTTACTTGCATGATGCAGTCCAAATCCTTACCTGCAATTCGATTAGATGCCATGCTCTTTTTTTATACTTTTAAGTAAGACTGCACATACTAGCACTTTTACATACTGTATCTTGATTTAGCGTTTTTAAATAAAATCCAGTGTCTTAATACTTTAAAAAGGATAAAATACATGATTTTATTTTAAACAAAATCAAGCATTTTAGCACTTATAAAATTGTGTATTTTAGTGCATTTAATCAAAAGCATGAATAATGGTACTTTTAACCGAAATCTCATTGTGGTGCTTTTTTAAAACAAAAATTGTTGTTTTTAGTGCTTTTAAATGAAATTGTGAATTTTAGCACTTTAAAAAAAAAAATAAGCGCTTTGCAAATCAAATCGCAAACTTACTCTTTTTCATAAAAATCGTTAATTTTTGCACTACATTTAACATTTTTTAAAATATCACTAATTTTAATGCCTCTTAGTAAAAGCACTTTTAAATAAAATTGTGAATTTAAGAGTTTTTAAACAAATAATGAACTTCAACACTTTTTCATAAAAATTGAAGTTTTTAACACCTGTAAATAAAATCATGTATTTTGAGCACTTTTAAATCAAATTGGAGACTTCAGCATAAAATTGCAAATATTAGTGCTTGTAAATAATATCACAAATTTTAGCACCTTCTATAAAAGTGCACAGTTGATGTTGACGAGAGCCAAATGACAAGCATAAAAAAGTTGCTGAAAAATTGTCTGAAGACAAAAAAAGAAAATGTATAAAATTCCCAGTACTAAATAATGAGTTACGGTATAAGTCATTATTTTATACTTTGAACTGTAAACTCCTTTTCATTAAACATTTTTACAGTAATTTCTATATTTTATTAAGCAAATATCCTTCCTGCCTTAGTATATTTTTTTTCTTTGAACATAGAAAATGAAATTTTTTATGCATGAATATTGAAATTGCTGCAAAAATATCTAAAAAGTAAAATATTTGTTAAAACAGCTTTTTGCTGATTTATTTCATCAAAATATTAAGATATTGCTTTCCTATTTCTTGTTTTATTTTCGAATAGTTTTTTGGGAAGATGCTTGCAGATTTAAATTATGGATTTTTAAAATGTCCACTTAAAGGTTAAAGTTATCAAATTATATTCAATATATGTGAAAACTTCCAAAAGTTCTATTTGCAAATAACTAGTACAAATAAACCTATGTTAATTTCTTCTGAAAAATACTCTTCAGAGCTATAATTTGCTTTAATTTGCTTCAGAGCTATACTTGGCTGTAAAGTACTGTTGTTAGAGGGCGTAATTATAGAATTGTGTAAAACTGCATAATAGTATTCAGAAAAATAAACCTCTAACTTCATTATTAATTATTGAATTGCTGATAATTTTCTGCTGGTTTGTTTTTATGTTCAGAATTCTACGTGCAACTGGAAACTATAGTAACATGTTATTTTTCTTGAATGCATGATTTTTAAATTTGTTTGACATAAATCATTATCTGCCGTTGGCTATTCTACGGTCATAGAACGCTTTATATTTTGTGGGACAATTTAAAAATGTCCTTTAAATGTCGGGAATTCGAAAAAGTAAATAAAATGGGAGTGTCCTGTATGGATCCTTGTCCAAATGAAAAGCTTTACTCCTTACCTTATGCCTCACCTCAAAGAAGAATGAACCCTCCTCCAATATTTTATAAAACTATACGCCTATGCATACAGTCCATAATAGTCGTCGAAAATAGACATCGTCGAACAATGACTATTTTATTTTCGTCACTAAGCACCACACATTGTAAAACAAAATACAACGTTAAAATAAATTAACAATCCAATTTTTTTAAGAGTGAGTGTCTTTTAACAGGCTTAAATACTAGTTTATAATAATTTTATAAATACACTTAAAAACTTATACATAATAAACACGAAAGGTTTTTTTATGAAAAAACAACAATAGTGCACACAGACGATTTTATTTTAGAACACTTCTCTGGAAGAATATCATCTTTTATCAATTGCATCTGTTCGGTATACAGAAATGTTTGCTTTTTTTTTTGTGTTTCTTAACTTACTTTTTTAGGAACTGTAGACTTCGTGCCTGGGTGACTCCAGTGTAATCAAGGACTGTAGAGGGCTGTGTAACAATGGTTAAATGTAACCTGTAAAGCGTGACATTGGGAAGTCTTTTCTGAGATCCTGTATGTTTCTCTTCCTGGCTATTTTCATTTGATAGGTTGGAAACAAAGAGGTTGTAATGAATGGAACATAAATTTTGAATAATCGGTTTTGACAAAGAGGGATCTTGCCCCAAAATACTTAACACATCTTTGTACTTGAATATCATGCTGCCGATAAATTAAATGCATGTTTTACTTTAACCGCCGGCACAATTCCCGAACGCCATACATTCTTGCTTTGCTTCATGGTGTTTTTTAACCTCAACTGTCATCGTCCATGAGCAGTAAATTTAAATATAGCATATGAGGGTTAAAGTTTGGTTTCAGCTCTTTACATTTTCTGGGCAGAATTGTTCTTTATCACTTTATGGTTCTGAATTTCATCGGAGTAGCAGTGGTGATATTGAAAGTATGTCTAATTAATAAATAATAATAACTAATATAAACTCATGTAATCAAAATTATATAGTTTTCTTCATTCAACTCAGCATTCAGCACAAAGTTACACAACATTACAAGGAAAGTTCTTTTTCTATTTGAACATAACTTTTCGAATCTCTGTAGTTTTTACCACCCTGCTATAATATAGACGTCCTATATGCGTCTATGCTATATACATCTACGTGCTATGCCACGTTGAATGGGAGCAGGTCTCTTTAATATGTGGATATATTATAAAAAAAACTTAGAACTAGATAGAATATTTAATAATTCTGATTGTTAGAACATAAAATGTTCGATTTTTAAAATTTTAGAAGAACATTTCTTAAAGTTCTAATGAATAGCTACAAGGTGCTATTCAGAGCAGATAAAGGAGTTAATTATTCTTTCAATAATGATTTGCAATTAAATTGCAACAGTATTGTATCAGGAGAGCTGTGCAGTTAAAAAAAAATCTTCTAAAGAAGACATGAATTATTTTAGTGAGACTCCTTAATAAATTAAAGTCTAAAAATAATTCTTTAAAACTAAAGGCAAAACAAATAATAATAATAATAAGACTGATAATCAAGTCATGTTAAACTGATAGACTGTTTCTCAAAGAAGTCATGATAATCTAGTCAATTTTTTGCATCACAGATTGAATAAAACAGAGTTTCGTAGTTTTCATTAAAACTAGTTAAATAAATTCATTTTACTATTGTGCACATTTGTAGTATTAGCAAAATACCTTTCTTCTGAAGGAAAAGTGCAACTTAAGTGATATTTCATGTGGCAGAAATTTAACAGATTTTAAAAATAACTCTTTAGTCAACTGTCAACTTCTGGATTAAATAAAAGACAAATTATATTTTTAATGCCATTTTGTTCCAAGGTCCATAGAATGTCACATATTATATATATATATATATATATTCGATTCACCTTGATTCTATTCAACATACTGATAGGTAGTAGGATTTTCTTCAATCCTGTACTTAAAAAATCTGATGTGGGCAGCACATGACTTTCTTTATGTAATGCAATGAATTTACTAATTTTAAAGTAAAAAAAAAAAAAAAAGGTTATTCTTATAGTAGTTACTTATATTCTTTCCAAGATATTAAATTTTCGTCAATGAGTCGTCATTTTTATCCATTTGGCCACATTTAAAAAAGTCGTCAGGTTGATGACATTCCGCCAAATTCATTGCCAAAATCTCGCCAAGTGTTATGGACGGAGAAGTAAGTTATTCTTATAGCAAATAAATGACTATTGTTCAAATACAAAAGTATTACTCAAATTACCTTTTCTCATGAATAGAACGAGCTACATCCAAGAGAATGACATCACCAAATTTATCGCATGATATTACATATGAAAAGTGAACATATTTTTCAACAATTAATATTCTTTTTTAATTTATGGGATTTTTTTTATAAATTTATTTGAAAAATGTGCAATATCTCGAGAACGGTTCAGGCTAGCGTTCTAAAGTTTATGCCAATCGTTTTCTAAGGGAAAATTACGTAAGAAATGTCTATTTGCGTAGCTTTATTAAAGGTTTTGATTTTTTGATAATTTTTTCAAAATTTCACTCGGAAATTTAGGGGGTTCTGAATATTCGATTGTGTTTAAAACAATAGACTTCCAATATTCTCGGATTGTAATTTTTGTACCAAATTTCATTCGAATCGCTCCATTCGTTCGTGAGATATCGTCTCCGCAGACTCACTGATACGCACACACACACAGACATCACCTCAAAAATGTTCGATTCGTGATCAGGGATGCTTGAAACGTGCTCTCCCGTCTAAAATTCGGAATTTTAGACCCCATCACAATCCTTTACTTATGCATTATACTACGTATCTAAGGCAAGTAAAAACATATATAGAACGAAACTGGATTTAGAGACAAATATACGTTTAAGGAATAAATTTGTAATTTTGATCAAAGCATTTGCCTTCAAATCTTTCATCACAAACAAGCTCGATCTCTTGGAAGAATCTGCCCCATGGGTATTGCAATATTATATATATTACATTTGCAAATTCGTGACGCTCGACTTCAAATGTTATAAGTAAATAAATAAACTTCATTTTTGCCACACAATAGATACAATTTTATCATATAAATGAATGCATAAACAGGAGGGAAAGGAACTTCGGAAAAGGACGCTTTAGTTGGTCTTGACGAGTCCACAGCCCCCCCCCCCCCCCCCAAATGGGTAACAAGCTAGCATAAAATCAATAGTCAGTGGCAGAGCAAAAGTCATAACAAAATAGACTAGAGACAACTGGCAGGAATACAAGATATATATATATATATATATATAAGAAAAAATATTACTTCATCACGTCCAGAGGCGTAGGATAAATTCGGATAGGGTGTAGCTTATGGGCCAAAACCTTCCTATTGATTTAACAAATCACATTGATTCTCCATAGGGTTCGCATTGGAAAACGAAATACAGCAGTGACGCCCCCCCCCCCCCCCCCCCCCATTCGATAGTCGGACGCCGACGCTTTTCCGTTTTTGATATCCTGGCTATGCTAATGAATCGTGTGTTAAATGTTCAAATATTATTTCTCAAAAAGCTATTACATATTTTAACAAAAAATACACGTATAGGACTATCTCGAATTGTATTTTAAATAAAAAAAAAAAAAAAGGTTATTCTTATAGTAGTTACTTATATTCTTTCCAAGATATTAAATTTTCGTCAATGAGTCGTCATTTTTATCCATTTGGCCACATTTAAAAAAGTCGTCAGGTTGATGACATTCCGCCAAATTCATTGCCAAAATCTCGCCAAGTGTTATGGATGGAGAAGTAAGTTATTCTTATAGCAAATAAATGACTATTGTTCAAATACAAAAGTATTACTCAAATTACCTTTTCTCATGAATAGAACGAGCTACATCCAAGAGAATGACATCACCAAATTTATCGCATGATATTACATATGAAAAGTGAACATATTTTTCAACAGTTAATATTCTTTTTTAATTTATGGGATTTTTTTTTATAAATTTATTTGAAAAATGTGCAATATCTCGAGAACGGTTCAGGCTAGCGTTCTAAAGTTTATGCCAATCGTTTTCTAAGGGAAAATTACGTAAGAAATGTCTATTTGCGTAGCTTTATTAAAGGTTTTGATTTTTTGATAATTTGGGCAGCACAGGACTTTCTTTATGTAATGCAATGAATTTACTAATTCTAAAGTAAAAAAAAAAAAAAGGTTATTCTTATAGTAGTTACTTATATTCTTTCCAAGATATTAAATTTTCGACAATGAGTCGTCATTTTTATCCATTTGGCGAGATTTTCATTAATTTGGCCACATTTAAAAAAGTCGTCAGGTTGATGACATTCCGCCAAATTCATTGCCAAAATCTCGCCAAGTGTTATGGACGGAGAAGTAAGTTATTCTTATAGCAAATAAATGACTATTGTTCAAATACAAAAGTATTACTCAAATTACCTTTTCTCATGAATAGAACGAGCTACATCCAAGAGAATGACATCACCAAATTTATCGCATGATATTACATATGAAAAGTGAACATATTTTTCAACAATTAATATTCTTTTTTAATTTATGGGATTTTTTTTATAAATTTATTTGAAAAATGTGCAATATCTCGAGAACGGTTCAGGCTAGCGTTCTAAAGTTTATGCCAATCGTTTTCTAAGGGAAAATTACGTAAGAAATGTCTATTTGCGTAGCTTTATTAAAGGTTTTGATTTTTTGATAATTTTTTCAAAATTTCACTCGGAAATTTAGGGGGTTCTGAACATTCGATTGTGTTTAAAACAATAGACTTCCAATATTCTCGGATTGTAATTTTTGTACCAAATTTCATTCGAATCGCTCCATTCGTTCGTGAGATATTGTCTCCGCAGACTCACTGATACGCACACACACACAGACATCACCTCAAGAATGTTCGATTCGTGATCAGGGATGCTTGAAACGTGCTCTCCCGTCTAAAATTCGGAATTTTAGACCCCATCACAATCCTTTACTTATGCATTATACTACGTATCTAAGGCAAGTAAAAACATATATAGAACGAAACTGGATTTAGAGACAAATATACGTTTAAGGAATAAATTTGTAATTTTGATCAAAGCATTTGCCTTCAAATCTTTCATCACAAACAAGCTCGATCTCTTGGAAGAATCTGCCCCATGGGTATTGCAATATTATATATATTACATTTGCAAATTCGTGACGCTCGACTTCAAATGTTATAAGTAAATAAATAAACTTCATTTTTGCCACACAATAGATACAATTTTATCATATAAATGAATGCATAAACAGGAGGGAAAGAAACTTCGGAAAAGGACGCTTTAGTTGGTCCTGACGAGTCCACAGCCCCCCCCCCCCCCCCAAATGGGTAACAAGCTAGCATAAAATCAATAGTCAGTGGCAGAGCAAAAGTCATAACAAAATAGACTAGAGACAACTGGCAGGAATACAAGATATATATATATATATATATATAAGAAAAAATATTACTTCATCACGTCCAGAGGCGTAGGATAAATTCGGATAGGGTGTAGCTTATGGGCCAAAACCTTCCTATTGATTTAACAAATCACATTGATTCTCCATAGGGTTCGCATTGGAAAACGAAATACAGCAGTGACGCCCCCCCCCCCCCCCCCATTCGATAGTCGGACGCCGACGCTTTTCCGTTTTTGATATCCTGGCTATGCTAATGAATCGTGTGTTAAATGTTCAAATATTATTTCTCAAAAAGCTATTACATATTTTAACAAAAAATACACGTATAGGACTATCTCGAATTGTATTTTAAATATATCAAGAGAAAAATTTTAACATCCTGAAAGTAAAACAAGTGTTTGTTAGAAAATTACTTTTGACAAATTTCCTTAAGAAATGTATATACAGGGTTCCTAAGTCCTTGAACACCCAAATACCTTTGTAAGGAAAGATCTATAAGTGTACACGTTAGGTCTATCTATAGTAAAGTGATCGTTTCCGGTCGCATAAAAGGGATTGCAGCATCCCTAGCGGAGAATTTGAAAAGCTAGGATCATGAACTCGGCAACTAAGCGAGATAGACGAATAAAGCCACTTGCAAAGTTGTAGAGCATTGTCTAATGAGTAGGAATCGACATCAGGATCGAACGAAACGCGTACAAGACAGGCAAGAAATACCTGTTATACTTAATCAGCTGCTAGATACACAGCCACATCATAGCTCCATTAATCGTTGCCGAACGATTTTCATGAGTGCATGCAAATAAAAACAGTGACGCAATACCCAGCTGGTGAGATAAAAGACTTGCTTTACACTAGATCTTTGTGCATGTAAGTTTTGTTTATTTGAGCATTTCTGAATAGGACAGCAATTTGCCAATAATCCTATTGTGCCTTCTGCAACAGTTTCATTGTTGATTCCTAATCATTACACAATGCTTGAGACCTTTGTAATTGGACTTAAGTCTATCTCGATTTGTTGCCGAGTCCGTAATCCTAAATTTTTAAATTAGCCGCTAGAGGACGCTGCTATCCGTTTTATTCAATCGGACATGGTCACTATAGACAAACGTAATTTACAATCATGGACCTTTCTTTGTAAAGTTATCGGGGTGACAAAAGACCGTCTTTGTGCATAAGCTTTTTGTATATGAGTACATTCATTTTTCGACTTCAAGGATAATTCTATACCCTTATTATTTTTTTCATGCGTGTCTTTATGAAGGAAATTGATCAAGGATACTTTTCACAGGTATGGTGTTCAAGTTGAAGAATGCATTATCGTTTTGGCAATTTTGCACAGTGGCGTAGGAGGGGGGCCATAACCACCCATTTTGGTCGAACAATGTTCTTCATAGGGTCAACCTTGAAAAACGTAATTCAACACAGTAAATCCTTCATTTAATAATTACCCCCTTTCCGAGATCCTGGCTACGCCTTTTTTTCTTCTTTCTACCTTGACCGTCCTACCTACCCGAAAGTGTAAGGATGGGATGACCGTTTGGATGGCTTGGAAATTGCTACCCAATTTAGACCGACTCTCAATGGGGTGGCAACCACAGGGACTGTACCCTCTTTTTCGTGACCCACATCTCTCGGGAGGGCTTTCGATCTACATATTTATCGTGCTTAAACTCCGCGTAGATACTATGATAGTTTTGGGCGACAAACACGGGACTACTGTGTGCGAGCTTCCCGCCTTAACCATTGGGCTCTTATCACTCCCTGGCTACGCCTCTAATTCTGTATACTGGAGTCGACTCTTTGTAACTCTGGTTCAGAGGAATTGAGCAGAAGATGATTCTAGCCATATTTTTTCAGACAAGGGCCCTCCCCACTAACATGGATAAAGTACTGGCGAATTTACTATGATAATAAAGTTTAATCTTAGGGCCCCCATCTAAACAAGATCGTCTCCAGAGATTTTGCAGATATAGTATTTTTTTTATTCGTTTTGATTAAAAGCCTTCCTATATTATAAGGGAGTAATTTTAATATTCGCATGTGGCAAATTTAACTTCCTTTACAGATGTGTACTCTATCCTAAATCAGAGTTCTCAACCTTTTCACCAATGCGTACCATCGAAGCCCAAATTAAAAAATGTCAGTACCACAAAATGCAAAGAATTTACTCCTTTTACGGTAAAAATAAAATGTATAAGATCCACGGTACATAGTTTTTAAAGTTGAATTGTACATTTGGCGATTTTCCGGATGACAACATGTAATACTATTTCATAGTACCCAATTAACTTATATTTCACATAACTCTAAATTAATAATTAATAATATTGATACCATCCTCAATAAGCGATATAGTCCATATATTCAAATATTTTAATAATTAATTCATCAATTAGGCGTGATTTTCATTAATTTAGCGTCATTTTTGCAATTTTGACGAAATTTTCGTTAATCTGGGGGCGAAATATCGCGAAGTTGGCGATACTTTGGTTAGATTATTCGCCAAATTTACCAAATATATCACCAATTGTTACAAATAAACGGAGAAAAGAGCATTCTTATATACTAGAATGTATGCCCGTCATATGACGGAAATCAGAATTTGCAAAACATTACTTTTCATTGAGTCATTTTTATCAACATTTTGGCAACATTTAAAAAATTCGCTAAGTTGACGACGTCCCGCTAAATTTCTCGCCAAGCGCTTTCCCATTAAAACTAGATTCACGATAATGATGTCACCAAATTTATCGCATGATATTACATATGAAAAGGGAAACACATTTCACAATAGTTAATTAGTTTTTTGTTATTTTATGTGATTTTTTGATAAATTTATTTGAAAAATGTGCAATATCTCGAGAACGATATTTGATAGCGTTCAAAAGTTTGTGTCAATCGTTTTCTAATGAAACATTACACAAGGAATGACTAGGGCCAACGGCCGTACCGTGCTGAAAACACCGGTTCTCGTTAGATCACCGAAGTGAAGCAGCATCGGGCGCGGTTAGTACTTGGTGGGTGACCACCTCGGAACGCCGCGTGCTGTTGGCCATCTCGGGTGCGGTATCCCCGTAGTTTGCGCGCTAGATTTGCACGCTGCCACAAATGCCGCCGTGTTCATGCGGAGTACGATCACGTTAAACATGTGGGTCCGTAAGTCCTTCCGAGAGGTTGGTGGTAGGGAAAGGAGGGTACGGTCCCTGTGGATGCCACCCCCACTGGGTTCCGGTCTAAATTGGGTGGCACTTCCCGGCCGTCCATACAGTTACCTTACACCTTTCTGGTAGGTCGGACGGTCTGGGTCTCAACAACAACAAGGAATGACTACTGTTACCTTACACCTTTCTGGTAGGTCGGACGGTCTGGGTTTCAACAACAACAAGGAATGCCTACTTGCGTTATGAAAGGTTTTGATTTTTTTATCATTTTTTCAAAATTTCACTCGAAAATTCAGTGGGGTTCTGAACATTCGATTGTGTTTAAAAACAACAGGCTTCAGTATTCACGGATTGTAATTTTTGTACCAAATTTCGTTCGCATCGCTCCATTCGTTCATCAGATATCTTCTCCACAGACTCACTGACACACACACACAGACATTACCTCTAAAACACTTGATTCGTGTTCAGGGATGCTTGAAACGTGCTCTCCCGTCGAAAACTTGAATTCGAATTTTCGACCCTGTCACAATACTTTCCTTATACATTATACTATGTATATAAAGAAAGTAAAATAATAATATGTTCTGTATACAAATTGGTAGTAACTATTCCGTTTCTAATAAAACCATTGAAAAAAAAAGAGAATAAATAATAGCAAATACGATCAACTATTAGATTAGCAAACAATATGATTAACAAATGTGATACTTGTGCTTGTTTGACAAAAATCAGTTTCTTTATATCTGGTTCTATTTTGTTTAATTTTAAAATGAGTTGAATAATTTCAAACATGTTAAAATGTGCAAACACGAATGAATGTTATCTGAACACACTGAAAAGTCTTGTCGAAACCGAACAGTTTGTTACTTTATTGTCTAATGGTCGCCTCTGCCGGTCAAGCGCTGCTGCAGTTCTCATGAAATATATCAGTTCGTGAATCAACCGTGCAACAAACCAGACAGTTATTAATCGGGCCTAACCTGTAACCGTGAACTACTTTTGCAACGCGCGTTTGCGAAAGGTTTTTATCGAAAGTTTGTTGTTAGGTAAAGCGAAGTGTATTTTCAAAATATCCAGAGTGTGAGTCTCCGCTCGATTTTCTCATCCGTTCGTATTTATTTTGTAGTATTTAGTTCCACTTGGCATAGCAATCATTATTAGAATAAAAACTAGCACGCAAAACAAGTGGGCATTTGACCTCTGAGCCAAACGATATAATACTATACATTTGAAAAACTTATTTTCTGCGTTCACATCTACACAATAATCTGATGTGGGCAACACATGACTTTCCTTATATAATGTAATGAATTTACTACTTTTACAGTAAACAAAATATGTTTTTCCTATAGTAGATAGTAATATTTTTTCCAAGATATTGAATTTTCGACAATGAGTCGTCATTTTCATTGATTTAGTGTCATTTTTATCCATTTGGCGAGATTTTCTTTAATTTGGCAACATTTAAAAAAGTCGCCAAGTTGGCGACATTCCGTCAAATTCGTCGCCAAAATCTCGCCAAGCGTTATGGACGAAGAAATAAGTTATTCTTACAGCAGATAAATGACTATTGGCGTTCAAATACAAAAGTATTACTTAAAGTATCTCTTTTCATGAATGGAACGAGCTAGATCCACGAGAACGATGTCAACTAATTTATCGCATGGTATTACATATGAAAAGTGAACATGTTTCTCAATAGGAAATATATTTTTTTTTTATTTTATATGACTTTTTGATATTTTTTTTTGAAAAATGTACAATATCTCGAGACCGGTTCATGCTAGCGTTCTAAAGTTTATACCAATCGCTTTCTAATGAAAAATTACATAAGAAATGTCTATTTGCGTAACTTTATTAGCGGTTTTGATTTTTTGATGATTTATTCAAAATTTCATTCGAAGATTTAGAGGGGTTTTGAACATTCGATTGTGTATAAAAACAATAGGCTTCTAGTGTTTACGGATTGTGATTTTTGTACCAAATTTGGTTCGAATCGGTCCATTCGTTCGTCAGTTATCGTCTCCACAGACTCACTGACACACACACACACACACATACTTTCACACACACACACACAGACATCACTTCAAAAATGTTTGATTCGTGATCAGGGATACTTGAAACGTGCTCTCCCGTCGAAAACTCGAATTCGAATTTTCGACCCCGTCACAATACTTTCCTTATACATTATGTATATAAGGAAAGTAATATATGCAGTACACCGCACCCAAATTGTGGGTCTAAATCGTTTCAGCGGTTTTTGAGATGACGAAGGATCACTGATTTTGACAAAATCAAAATATCAATTTATAGCTAAGTATACATTTTCCGATTTTTTTTTCTTTTTCCTGCGTTCACATCTGCATAATATATAAAACTTAAAGTGGGTCCAGATTGCTTCAATGGTTTTCGGCATTAAGAAGGGCTAGCGATCTGACACCCACAAGTGGTAGTAAAAAAGCACAATCACTATCACCATGCTTATCTGTAGCTCAGCTCGAGGAATGTAAAAAAATGAATATTTTCGGATTTCGTTTCGTACCCAAGTTAATTAAAAAGAAAAGACTAATGTGGGCAACACATGACTTTCCCTGTATAATACGATGAATTTGCTTCTTTAACGGTGAAAAAATGATGCATAAGATCGACTGCACATTGTTTTTAATGTCGATTTGTACACTTTTGACGCTTTTCCCAGATGACAACATGTAAAACTATTTCGAAGAACCCAATTAACATATAGTTCAAGCAAATCTAAATTGACAATTAATCGATGTTGATAACATCCTGAATACGTAACAAAGTCCCTATATATTAAAATATTTTATAATTGATTCGTCAATTTGGCGTCATTTTCGTTAACTTAACGTCATTTTTGCAATTTCAACGGAGACGAAACATCACCAAGTTAGCGAACTTTCGTAAAGTTCGCCCAATGGATCGTCAGGCGTTACAGACAGACGGAAAGAAGATCATTTATACATAAATGATTATTGACAAATTGTTAGGCGTCAAAATACAAAACATATCACACAAAGTATCTTCTCTCGTGAATGGAACGAGAATAATGTTAACAAATGTATCGCATATTATTACATGTGAAAAGTGAACTTATTTCACAATATTTGATACGTTTTTTTTTTTAATTTTATGTGATTTTTTTTTTTATATATATAAATTTATTTTAAAAAGTGCAATATCTGGAGATTGATTCGTGCTAGTCTTATAAAGTTTGTATCAATAATTCTCTAAATTACGAAATTAATTCTCGAAATTACATAAAAATGATTATTTACGCATCATTATTGAAGGTTCTGATTTTTTTTAATGACTTTCTCAAAACTTCATCCAAAAATTTTGGAGATCTTCCGAACATGCGATTGCGTTTAAAATCGAAAGGTCTCCAGTGTTCACTGATTGTAATTTTTGAAACAAATTTCCTTCGGAACGTTCCATTCCTTCGTGAGATATGGTCTCTACACACACACACACAGACATCACCTCAAAAACGTTCAATTCGCGTTCAGGGATGCTTGAAAGATTCTTTTCCATCAAAAACTGGAATTCGAATTTTCGACCCCGTCACAATACTTTCCCTATACATTATACTGTGTATTCAGGGAAAGTAAAGGAACTATTTTCAGATTTCATTTCGTGCCCAAGTTAATACAAAAATATAAAAATATTTCGTAAAAATGAATTAAAAGCTTCCCCCCCCCCCCAAATTAACAGCAACTTTATGGGGCCGATGAGTTCGATGCATTTGACTTATTTGGGTTAATATAAACTATTTTGATACCATAGACATCCATAACATAAATACAAAACCCGCCTATAAGGGGCGTTCCCAAAATTCGGAAGACACTCTCATTGCAGATACAAGATTCGTCGTAAATGAATTTTATGCTGGCCACGTGACGTGGAACGACTGAAATCATCAGTTCCCATAGAAGGTAGGGCTTAAGGCTCCTGTATATATAGGAGCCTTATTAGGGCTTATAGAAAGTTTCTTACTGCCTTAGATATCGGCTATTCTATGTTGACGAGCTCATAATAAGCACGATATCTGTCCACGGATGCTGGTATCTGTAGTGTTGCAAAAACGGGGCAAAAACGGTTTTTTTTTTTTGGGGGGGGGGGGGGGGGGGGATTTTGAAAATGAGAATTTTGAAAGTTTCCAAAAAGAGGGAATTTTGAGTAATTGCATTTTGCATTGTAAAAGAAATATGTATGACCGAAAACAAATATTTATTTTTTGCATTTGGAATTGTAAATAGCTAAAATATGGAAAACTGAGAGATATTTGTCAGATCCAAGAAAAATATTTAAATTATGTGACTTTCTTATTATATGTAAATAAAAGTGAATATTGCAGTGCACTCATTCTTCCTTAAATGTAATGTTAGGGACACGACAACAACAACAACAACAAAAGTAAATATTAATTCCACGAATAAATTGTAATTTAATTTGTAAATATTTTAAAAGTAAAATACTCCGAACAATAAAATACTTATTACAAAGTGATTAATTCATTTAATAGTGAACGATAATCAGAAATCTATTTAGTCCCAATAACATTTTAATAATTTTGTGACTTTGCACATTTTCAACGAAATTTTTGTAATTTTTAATTTTCAAAAATCTCATTTTAATAGATTTAACATTTAAACGGATACAAAGATTTAGTAAATGTATCTAAATGGCAGTCCATCATTAAAGTTTAAACTGCGTCATGTGTCGGATTAGTAAGAAACGTGTAAAGTAGTTTCGTCCCATCAAAGTTACCGATGCTTCCAAAATTCTCGGTTTATTCCCCAAAATTCCCTGGTTTATTCCCGCTTCTCAAAATTCCCTGGTTTTTCGCAACTCTATCTGCAATGGGAGTGTTTTTTCGAATCCATAACATAATTTAAATTCCCCCATCGATTATATATACTGTCATCATTGAATTAATAGTTGTCATTGTTTTACATATAGGAAATAATGCTACGAAAATCTTATAACTCGAATTCTAATCATACAAGAATGACTAAGTATCTATCTATTTTTTCGAAAAAAAAGAAAAAATCTTTAAAAGTGTCTGTCTGAACTAAACGAGTTTTAGACATAAATAGTAGCGGACAAAAATATGTATGAGGAAATTTAGTTTCTAAATCGATGTTTATTTTTTTTTAAAAAAGCTCTTATAGTTTTCGAGTCATCGCCTTGTCCAGTTAAGTATGGAAATTTTACGTTTCTTAAGTTTGTAATGCTTATCTTCAAAAAGTAAAAGTGATAGCTATAAACAATAAGCAAGAATGTGTAGCTCTTTGAAAGCCCTATAAGTGTATATAATCAGATTTTAAATCGAGTTCTTTTTTTTTTCTTTCGATATTACGAAAGGAATCTTATTTTCCCTTATGTTATTCACGCAAAACCATTTCAGCTCCATTGGACTGGAACCACCGCCAATATTTTTGTCTGTATGTCACGTGGGTGGCTATTTTGCGAAAATATAAAAAAAGTTAAAATGCGAAGTTGCTGCACGAGAAATCAAACTTCAAAAAATAAAAAAAAACCTTAAATATTGCGTTTTAAATTAGTATTTATTTTATTTAACATTTTGTGAGATGAAAAAGTTTTGTTATTTATCTCATTTCAAATAACAAAAGGGTATAATTTTTTTTTTTTTTTTTTTTAGTATGTAGAGAAAATCATAACTACCCCCACATAATCTTCCTCTAACGTTCGAAAAACTTTTATCGAACCTAAGATAACGAAAACGTTAGCTGCAGCTGGCAAACGGAACGATAAGGAAATTCTTATGTATTGCAGGTTCGACATTGTTCTACAAACATGTCTGAAGGATAGCGAAGAGTTACGGTTAAGAATCGACCTTCAATAGAATTAGCATTTACATACATTTTACGTTCCCTGCAATCAGGTCTGTAGCCAGATACGAAATTGAAAAGGGGCTGGAGTGAAATTCTAAGGGGAGTTCTACAGTCTTGAAGGAGGGGCTCACCAAAAATTCAATTTATTATTAGCATTTATAAACCATAATAGTTACTATTTTATATTTCAATCCATATAAATTATTAACAAATAATTGCATATTTATATTTGTAAGCTAAGAGTTGATTATTAATATCCATATAGCTACTATACATCAATTTTAATAACAATTTCAATTGATTTTAATATAAGCATTAATTAGTAGTATATAAAGCTGTTAATTTAATGAAGAAAATTTCTGAAAGTTAACACAAGTTAATGCTTAATATTAATTCTTATCTACTTATCTGCTGATTTTAAGCAGTGAAACTTGCAATAATACAAAAGTATTCTAAATACTATTGTCATAATTTTTAAATTAAATATGTAAATAAATTGCATAATTGTGACACCTTCAGCTAAATTAAAACGTAATTTATAAAAAGAATTTCTTAAAAAAAAAAAATGTTATGCAAGATATTTTCGATGAAATTTCATATTTCTTCTAATATTTTTATCAGGGGGGCTTAATATACCTCTTGGGGACTGAGCCCCCTCTGGTGACGGCCCTGCAATACATGGTAATATACAGGGAAAGTATATTGGAATCCTGAAGAAAATCGGAATTCGAGTTTTCGACGGATCTATACGGTTCAGGCACTCTAGTTTCTGGAACCTCAAAATCTATTTTTAGTATGTGACATCTGTGCGCATTTGTTTGCGGGTCGGTGCAATGTACGTATCCCCTCTAGGCTCTGGCTTGAAAACCATGGAGTTAGAGTGGAGATAAATCTCCTATGGATGAAACACTTGAAAATGTCATACCGCTTTGAGAATTATATTTCGGTGTCGCTAGTGTTAGTAGTTATTTTTACATTAAGATTCCCTAATTATCAGTATAATTAATCAGAATCTTTCCCAGTTGTCGAACAAGGTTAAGAATATAGGGAGATCAAAATAAATTGAAAGGTAAAATGATTTTAAATGCGTAGGAATACTCCTTATTGTTTCAGTTCTAATTTTCATTACATAAACTAATGTATTTCTGCAAAATTGAGAGTTTAGAAATAAATATTTTAAGCCTTACGCCGTAGAAATACAATGCAGGAGCGCTTATCTTATCCCAGTGCTACCTGATTTATTGTCTCAAATGATCTCCTTACCTTTACTCCATGTTAAAAACTATTCCATGAAATTTCAAAAAATTTGGTAGGTAAGTCACGTGCGCGTGATAAACTTTGTATACTTTCGAAAAAATAGAACTGGCTTTTTTGTGTGTGTGTGTGTGTGTGTGTAAAATGGTCCGCAAAAATGTTAAAATCTGAAATAAAAGATTAAATATGTTCAGATGTATTAACTAAATGCTTGTTTCATACGTAGTTTTTGGCGACAAAACTATATAAAAATCCAACCCCGTCACTCTAGGATAGCTCGTTCTCCCAGATATTTGTTTTTAAGAATTTTGAGGAGCTGCGGCGACATTTTGAAATTATTTACATTAAAACTGCAAAATGTATATAATTTCAAACAAAGCTCCGCGTGATTTCGGGCAATTAAACTCAGTTTAATGGATTGTGAAAGATAAAAAGAATTTGAATCTGTAGGGAAAGTCAGTTATATGTGCTGCCTACATCAGATTTTTTTTTATTTTCTTATTCTACTGTACAGTAAAAACATACTATCTGCCTAAAAAGTTTTGAATTCGAGATTCTGGCGGGAAAAGACTTTTAGAATTTCCTTAACACATTTGGAACATGTATGTCTCTGGGCACGCTGACTTGGCGAATCAATGTACTTGGCATCGCTAAAGAAGATTTGTGTAGATACATTAGGCAGAAAATTAGAACCAGGCAATTTTTTTTTCTTCTTTGCCATTCGTATAATTAAGGTTCGAGTTAATATAAACTAACCGCCGTCGGAGACTAGCTCATTCTTGTTTAGAAAAACCTCTTAGTTTAACTTACAATGACTCTGAGATATCGCTAATAGCATTTCTTTTGTAGAAAGAAGTTATTACAACAGTAATTTTTTTTTTTCGCTTCTTACGCGAACATGGGCTGCTCCAGGAATGGAGCACATCCTTCTAGTATTTCATCCATCCTCACCTAGAGGCTGCTGTTCCCTGGTATATACCATGTGCGTACCCGCTACGCGGGCAAATTACGGCTGACGATAGACACCAATATTACTAAAATTGGACAGATAGAACCGAAAATAAGGACATATATAGCCCAACCTATCTACCTAGTGAGTCTTGGGACATGCTCTCTTCGAGTCCAATAAATAAAAAGCCGAAAAACATTTCTTTTTAACCCTCTATTGACAAATTAATTTATAAAATCTAATATTGGCAGCACAGAACTTTCTCTACAGACTCAAATGTATTCCTTTTTTATAATCCATTACATTGGATTTAACTGCACGAACAGACAGGAATACTTATTTGAAAATGTATACATTTTGCAATTTTAATGTATTTTCTTTTTCATTTGGCAACTTTGCACATTTTAGAACATCGTCAGGTCCTCAAAATTTCAAAAGCTTTAATATCTCGAGAACGGTTCAGCCTAGAATAATGGAGTTGATTTTATTCGTTTCACCGTCAATAAATATGTATAAAACAACCATTTGATTAATACATTGAAGTACATTTAAAACTTTATTTCAGATTTTGACGAATTTTGCGGGCCATATTTCGCAGTAAAATGCAGGTTCTAATTTTTCAAATCGTATAACTATCTAATCAGCACCAGGGTAACCTGCAAGTCACTCACCTACACCATTCTGTAAAATTTTAGCTAGTTTTTGAGCTAGATTGGATACATACATTGCACACACACACACACACACCGGTCGTCCAATTTGTTGCTCTAAGTCCTCTGGACGAGCCGGACGGCCTGGGGCTTTCACACACACACACAGACGTTACATTAAAAATAGCGGATTCGTGATCGTTCCAGTTACGGTGCCCGAAGCGTACAGATTCGCCGAAAACTCGAATTCCGATTTTCGGCACAATTCCAATACTTTCTTCTGTACATTATCATGTATTGTAGCGAAAGAACAAGTAATTTATGAGAAAGTCAAGTGGAGCATCATATTCGACATACTTTAAGGACAATTTCTACTCTTCAAAATACGGACGTAAATTACGATCATTGCCCAATCACTACAGATATCTATATCTGTTGGACACAGCAGTGATATGGCGTCCAAATCGTTTTCTCGCAAAAATCGATGATATTTTTCTTTCATACTTCTAAAGAAGGTCTGGAAAGGGAAAGGTGGAGCACCGTTGCCCTGGTGACCGCGATAGTCACGACGGTGGTTCCCAAGATCAGTAGCCTATATCGACCCACTCTTCTATGCGGGCAAGATTCTTTCGCAGATGCATTGCCACAGTCTACCTAAAATGAACAGATCAATTCTTACAAAAGTACGAGCAATGCATGCATCGAAATCATGGGCGACGCCAGGCTTGCACACTTGGGGGTGCTATGCATAGAACATTTGGGAAAAAATGGGGGGAGAGGGATGCTATGCATAGAAATTAGTGAAAAAATGAGTTATTTCATGCGAAGCGTGTATAGTTTAAAAACAACAAATAATTTACGTGTGGATCTTTAATTCATTATATTTTGTCCACCGATTTCTGCATGATATAGCCACGGTCTTAATTCGTAAAAAATACTAAATAAAAAGAAATTTGATAACTATGGACAGGCTAGCACAGACGCTAATGGAATATCGACAATGTTGTGCCGGACTCGATACGAAACTAACTGTCTTTGTATCCTTCCGCGATAGGCGGGAGCTCATGACAGATTTCTTTATTGAAACCTTGCGCATGTGCAGTCATTTGGAACTGGATCTTGCCAGAAACCCTAAAAATATCTGATCTCAGATTTATAAATCCGTAAAAAAATAAATAAATTAACAATTTAAAAAAAAAAAAAAGATGGGGAGAAACTGAAAATTGTTGAAATATGGGCAGTTGTTAAGTAAAAAGGAATGTTTGCGCAATTTGTAATAGGGGTGCTGAAGCACTCCTAGCACCCCCCACCCCCACCCCGTGGCGTCGCCTATGATAGAAATCATTCACGGCGAAATGATTTCTTTGCCATATTAAGAGGGATTCAGATATGTACAGTGGCATATCCAGAGGCATTGCCACTGACATATATTTTTTGACTCCTTTGCGGCAAATACACGGTATTCCATACTGATATTACCGCCTATTTTACGTTATTAACTTTCTTCTTGCATAATAAAGTAAAATGTTTGTGTTCTTGTCTATGTGTGTGTGTGTGTGTGGTTTGTAGCGGGAAATCGAAGCGTCGTGGACATGAAATTATGTATACAGGCATTTCAGCACCCGCAAAAAAATTGCACCTCGGCGTTTTTTTTAGTTATTTTATGTTTTCGCCCAATTTACAAAAATATTGGGCGATACTCGCACAATTCGGTTCCTTCATGACCAAAAATATCGTAAAGTTTCCAGCTTGACATCATCAAAAAGTTCGAAAATTTCTCTTATAAACAAATTTCGAATAGAATCTGTGTGATTAATAGACGAATTTTCATGAATTTAAAAGAAATATATACTTTTCGTACGTTCTAAATATCCCCGATATTTAAATTGCGATATAAAAAAACGAATGTGAGCAGCACATGTCTTTCCCTACAGATTTAAATTCATTTTCTTTTCTTTCTTTCATAATTCATTAAGTTGAGGTTGTTTGCACAAAATAACTCCAATGATTATTTCAAATTACACTGAATTTGCGGTTTTAATTTCGTTTTCATTTATCTACTAGACCTGAATTTGCGGTTTTAATTTCGTTTTCTATCTACTAGACGTATTTCAAAAGCGATGTTATAAAAAACTTAAATATCTCGAGACCGGTTAGTCCTAGAGTAATAGGATTGTTCTTATTATTTTCGTCGTCAAAAATCACATATAAAACAATCGTTGAATTAATATATTTGTGCATATGTAGTATTTAGTTTCAGATTTTGAAGATTTTTATGGGCCATTTCGCAAACAGAAGGCAGGTTCGTTTTCCAGAATCATACCAAAATCTAATTAGCACCAGGGTAACCCATAAGTGGCTTGTCTACTGTAAATTTTTTGAAATTTGGTCAATTTAATTTTTAACTAGAGTAGATAAATACGATTTTTGCGGGTCATTTCGCATAAAAAAAAGGCAGGTTCTTTTATTCGCATAGCACCAAAATCTAATCAGTACCCGAGTAACCCAGCAATTGTGTTACAGCATTTAAATATATTTATATAGGGTAAATAGAAAACTTGCCCACCCCTAAAGTTTCATTCTCCCCCCCCCCCCCCCGCCTCATCCAAAAGTTTTGAAAGACTGCCTGCCTCCCACCTTGGACATAAAAGGCTGAAGCTCAAACATAAGACTGAATCTAATTGTGGCCAATTTTCAGTCGAGACAACTGTATGTATATGGCTCTAAGCACCGCATGCATTGTTAAACAAAATAAAACTTTAAAAAAAGTTGCAGTTTAATTTTTTAAGAGTACTAGTTTCTCTATGTCTGACAGGCCTCAATAGAACGAAAGACTACAGAATATTATTATATGTGAAAGTGTATTAGAGACTCCTATCCCAAATGTGTGGGAAAATAATACTCTCTCGATAGAATAATATGAGGAAGTAGCGACGTATGGCTGTACCATAAATAAATATTGAACATCATGATTGTGCAAGATATGAAAAGCATTCCGTGACAAAAACAATCTACGTGATCATGGATGAAAGAAAAAATAAAATAAATGAAAGGCCATTCTCAAGTTTTACCCATTCTAATCAAGAATGAATTCGTCACTTTTACATTTTTGTAGCAGGTATATAATTTATAATTTTATACGCGAATTGAGATAAATCATTGCATCATATTGCAAAATCGATTATGATCTTGCTGAAATATCTACGCATTAATTCCAAGTGATTCTGATGAAACATTTATTTCTTCGTAGAAAGAGCACATTCATTTTTACTTTTTCATTCTATTGTTTTGAGAAATTGTTTTATAGATTTTTTTTTTTTTTTTTTGTCAAATGCGTTTATAAATTTTCTGAACAGATTTTTAAAAGTTTTGGAAGGATGTCCTGAACTTTGATGAAATATGTAAAGTGTGAGTCTGCACTCAACTTTCTCATATATTCGTATTCCAAATAGTGTTTATTTATATGCGCATCACAAACATAATCAGAATTAAAAAAAAAAAAAATAAATAAATAAATAAGTAGCACTGCAATGTGATTTTATTCCTTGTGTTTCACATAAATAAATTAATAAAAGATATATCCCCCCCCCCCACATCCGCTAATTTCGTATCCAAGTTATTCTTTTAAAATATTTTAAATAAATTCTCTAAAAGCTTTTTTACTTTCCTTATATACAATAATGTATAAGGAAAATATTGTGACGGGGTCGAAAATTCGAGTTTTCGACGGGAGAGCACGTTTCGAGCATCCCTGATCACGAATCGAACATTTTTGAAGTGGTGCGTGTGTGTGTGTGTGTGTGTGTGTGTGTGTGTGTGTGTGGAGAGACGATAACTGACGAATGAATGGACCGATTCGAACGAAATTTGGTACAAAGGTTACAATCCGTAAATACTGGAAGCCTATTGTTTTTATACGAAATCGAATGTTCAGAATCCCACTAAATTTTCGAGTGAAATTTTTTAAAAAAATTGTCAAAAAATCAAAACCTCTAATAAAGTTACGCAAATAGACATTTCTTACGTAATTTTTCATTAGGAAACGATTGGCATAAATTTTAGAACGCTAACATGAACCGTTCTCGAGATATTGTACATTTTTCATAAAAATTATCAAAAAGGCACATAAAATAAAAATAAAAATATATTTCCTATTGAGAAACATGTTCATTTTTCATATGTAATACCATGCGATAAATTGGGTGACATCATTCTCGTGAATCTAGCTCGTTCCATTCATGAAAAAAGATACTTTGAGTAATACTTTTGTATTTGAACGCCAATAGTCATTTATCTGCTGTAAGAATAACTTATTTCTCCGTCCATAACGCTTGGCGAGATTTTGGCGACGAATTTGGTGGAATGTCGCCAACTTGGCGACTTTTTTAAATGTTGCTAAATTAACGAAAAACTCACAAAATGGATAAAAATGACTCTAAGTCAATGAAAATGACGACTCATTGACGAAAATTCAATATCTTGGAAAGAATATAAATATCTACTATAAAAATAATCTATTTTTTTTACTGTAAAAGTAGTAAATTCATTGCATTATATAAGGAAAGTCATGTGCTGCCCACATCAGATTTTTTTTTTCAAATTGGCAACACTTAGTGACTGACGTTGGTGGGTGCATTTGGCTTATCTGCGTTAATTAATGGCGTCGACTTGAAAAATTATTGGGGTTCAGGAACTTTTAAATCGACTGACCCATGCATTTTTCGAAATATTGAAGTCTAATTTAAATTTGATTCAGTCAGATTATCTGGCATAATAAGACGTCTGAAATGTTAAAATAAAACAAATTATAGTTAAGCACAGAAAAATATTGTTATTCTCTAGGCAATTATTTAATTAATTTGTTTCGCTTTGTGCGCAGCATTGTTATAATACAATATACAGATACTGTGTGAATTTCCAACTCAATTATCTTTATTACAGGGGGGGGGGGGGAAAGGTACAACTTATTTTCAGGAATTTTAATTGATCTTAAAAATGTCAACACATTTCTCTTTAAATCATTTCTGAGTTAAAATCTTGGATTAAGAATACAATAAACAGTCTGAGGGGGCAATTTCTATACACTCGACTTTATATATAGCAAACAAAGAATGAATGATGAAAAACTTGGAAGGATTAATAACAAGAACAAAATTGATGCATGTATGCATACATTTTCCCCATTAAATTGGCACAAAAACATTAGGGGGTTCAAAAAGTGTCTCGAGCCCACGAATTCGGCGCCACTGGCGTTAATATAAACTAATATCTGATAAATAAATACTTCTTTAAACAACAGCATATAAAGGTTGAATAAGGTATGAACCGATTTTAAAAGCAATAAAAAGCCTTCGTCCAGATAAATTAGACAGAACAGAGTCGTCTATAGGGAAGAGGTATACACCACACCACTCGAGTGTGTGTTTCAGGGTATAGCTCGGCCACCCGACTTTTTTAGGGAGGGGAAGATATGAAAAATTCACAAGAAGGGATTAAATATGGAGGGGTTCGCTGAAAATGTTTTGTAGGGGACCCACAATTTGTATGGACAGCCCTCGGGACATAACACAGTACTAACGAAGGAAAAAATGCATCTATATAAAAAAAAAAGAATATATATATGTATATATATATATTTATATATATATATATATATAAATTCCCAAATAGGACAAGTAGCAATGTACTCGTAAAATTTCTAGATAAGTGACGGAAGTAACGGCCGGGGGGAGTTGCGACCCCCAACACTCCGGTTGAAGCTTTTTTCCGCCATGGCAAACGCTCCCGGTAGCCGATACTCCCTACACTATTTTCTTCATGACTCTTATAAAACCGTAAAAAATTACATACATCAAATTATCAATAAAATATTTACTAAAAAGAATCACAAAACAAAATAGGCAAACAGGAGCACCATGAACCAAATAACGTTCATCATGACCTCAAAAACCGCCAGAATAAACGAATGTCACCCATCCCCCCATGAATTACTCCAAAGTCACAAAATACCAAATCTAAAATACCATTAAACCATCAGTGACCAACTGCGCTAAGCTGCTAGTACGATCATCTATTATATACAATATAAAACTTGAAAAAATGCTACAATTTTGAGTGAATTGATTAAAAAGCTAAAAACAAAAAAATAATTTTTAATACAACTTGTCCTATTTGGGAATTTATATAGGTATATACATGTAAAATTGCAGCATAGCGCTTTACAAGTTGTATTAAAAATTATTTTTTTGCTTTTAGCTTTTTAATCAATTCACTCAAAATTGTAGCATTTTTTCAAGTTTTATATTGTATATATATATATATATATATATAACTATGAGGTAATTTACATTATCAATTTCCTAACAGTTACCTTATACACCTTTCTGGTAGGTCGGATGGTCTGGGTCTCAACAACATTATCAATTTCCTCCATATACTAAATACTGTCATAATTGTTCCAAGAATTGTCATTGTTTTATCATAGGGAATAATTCTATAAAAATCTAAAAATTCAAGTTCTAATCATGAAAATGACTAAAATTGCTATCTAATATTCGAGTTTTTCATACAATGTATCCACACACAATATTTGATAGCGGAAGGTACACTCGTTCTTGAGTTATCGTGCCTACAACCGCCACAAACACTCACATACTCAGACTAACATCTTTCTAACCAAAAGTGTTCGAAACGGGTTCACGGTCTCTTTCAACGTGCTTACTCGCCAAAATCTCGAATTCGAACGTTTTCTCGAAAACAACACTTTCTTTGAATATTGAGAAAGTAAAAATGCACTTCAATCATCTATTAACTATACTTTCACCTACGCTACTATACTGTTATTAACAACATTTTCTGTCAAGAGAGCAATGACCAGGAAGTCAGACTGACCCCAAAATATAACGTTAACTAAACTCATTTCCTGCAAGAGAAGTTTTTACTTATCCAGGTGAGAGGAAGCCACGGACTTGGAAGGGGCTGCGCTTCACCGCTTTATCGTACAAATAGAAAATACGTATCTTCTGTTTATAGACCAGCACGGGCAAAATTTTAAACTTTTTAATTGGTCTTGTCCGGCCTAACAGCAACAGAACCCAGGGTTGGATTACCCAATAGGCATACTAAGCACCTTACAACATCAGTGAAACAAGGGCACCAAAATTAAGGGCAAAATTACAAAAATATAAGTGAATTTCCACTGGACTTTATCACAGTTGTATTCCAAAGTATTTAGTTCTACTTGTCTTCTAATCATCAGAATGAAAAAATAAATGTGGTATGAAATTATGCAAATGATTCCCTCCGATCCACACGTCTACGGTCAGGGCCGCCCATACAAATTGTAAACTCCCCTATAAACATTTATTCCACACACAGAATCTACCTGTAGAGGCAGTTCCTAAAAACTTGTCATCTGAATGGGAGTGTATTGCTCCTAATAGCATGCCACTATTGGTCCAATATTTACAGCCAATATCGGGCCAATATGAAAATGTGGACATTTTGACAATGATGAAACAATAGTGGCTTCCAATATTAGCCCAATATAGGTTTCCAATATTAGTTTGTCATTTATACCAATACACGAGCATGCCAATATGTGCCCATTATTTAGCTAGTATTAGTTGCCAACATATAACAGTTATTGGAATTATTTCCGATGCAACGCCAATATCGGTAACATTGGTGCAATATTGTAATGCCAATATCTAACCAATATTAGCGGCCAATGTATCCCTAATATTGGCGTTACATTGGAAATATTTCCAATGAAACGTCAAGATTTACAATATTCTGTTAATTCATGCCTATTATTGACATGCTTACTAGGGCCACATCCATAGCGCAGTTCAAATTATAACCCCCGCCATCCCATATACTGTATGCATTATTTCGGATATTATTGACGTTTTCCATAGGAAATATTGCTATGAAAATATTAAAATTCGAATAAATCGAATTGTAATTGCGAGAATGATTAAAAATTCTACCTGTGCCCTTCAACTCCACAGAGAGAGATGGACATATTTCCAAAAGTGTTCGAAATGGGTTCAGGAAGACTTAAAACGTGCTTATCCGGACAAATCTCAAATTCGAAAAATTTCGAGGGGAAAAATACTTTTTTATACAATTGTATGAAAAAGCAAAAATTACAATTTATCAAAATCAATTTAAAAAGAATATTTGTATTTAAATATTTTAATTAAATTTGGATTAGGGTATATATCTTCCTTCTTTTACTGCTTTATAAAGGATTGTATTCCTGAAAAATTTCGCCTTCAAGATTTTGACGGAAGTTTTGAGATAGCCCCCTTGAACCCAAGTCGAACACTTTTAGAAAGATGTTCGTCTCTCTGTGTGTGTATGTGCTGCATATTTATGAAGTGTGGACACGACAATTCAAGAACAAACGTACCTACCGCATATCGCATTTTATGTGAAAAACTAGAACTACATGGTGTCAGTGTTTATTTACGGATTTTTTGGCCAGGACAGGAGGCGAATGGAACCTTAGAGCTTAGAGGGAACTATTACATATATTTTATAAATATAGAAACTATATACGATTCGGTAACATAATGTCTTCGAAGAGAAGGGGGAGGGGGGGGGATAAAGGTATGGTCGGATGCATGCGTGGAAAAAAAACACTGAATAGTGTTTCTCGTAATATGCATAATTAGAATTATAATTTAAGATTTTGATAAGGAGAATGAGAAAGTCAAGTGGAGACTCACACACCACATATTTTTTTTTAAATATTATATTTTATAAACGCGTTTTGAAAACATTGGTTTACAAAGTGTCCCCCCTTTCTATACTGCTGAGAAATTCCACCACTAAATTTTTCTCAGATGGAAAGACGTGGAAGACCCAGACCGTCCGACTCGTCCAGAGGACTTAGAGTAACTAGTTGGACGGCCGGAGATGGAAAGACGTGAAACTTTTCAGATACCCAAGATCAGAAAAACTTCTAATGATAAAGATGTTTAATATTAAATTTATGAAATTTTTTTATTTTTGTATATAGTATTAGTCCTTTTTATACCGAGACATAACTGCTCCATTTTTACTTTCCCTTCAATACATGGTAATGTATAAAGAAAATATTGGAATCTTGCCGAAAATCGCAACTCGAGTTTTCGACGGATCTACACGCTTCGAGACCTTTAGAATACGAAAAAAAACTATTTTTATCGTGACATCTGTGTGTGTACTGTGTGTCTGTGCAGATTTTGTTTCCACTTTAACTAAAAAACTAATGGACCGAATTTCATAAAATTTGGTAGGTGCGGGCGAATGTGGTGCTGATTAGTTTTAGGTACGATTCAGGATAAAAGAACCCGCCTTTTTTTTTTTTGCGAAATTGTCCGCAAAAGTCTGTATCCACTCTAGCTGAAAATCTAATGGACCGAATTTCACAAAATTCAGTAGATCAGTCGCTTATGGGTCACCCTGGTGCTGTTTAGATTTTGGTATGATTCGGAGAAAAATAACCTGCCTCGTTTTGCAAAATGGCCCCAAAAATCGTCAAAATCTAAAATAACTACGTATGCTGAACGACGTCTGTGTGTGTGTCTGCCTACGTGTCTGTGTGTCTGTCTGTCTGTCTGCAATGTATGTATCCACTCTAACTAAAAAACTAATGGACCGAATTTCATAAAATTTGGTAGGTAACTTGAGTGAGACCCTGGTGCTGATTAGTTTTTGGTAGGATTCGTAAAAACAGAACCCGCCTTTTTTTGCGGAATGGCCAGTAAAAATTTTATGTATCCACTCCAGCTAAAATATTAATTGACCAAATTTCATAAAATTTGGTAGCTAAGTTACTCGTAGGATATTCTGTTGCTGATTAGAATTTGGTACGATTCGGAAAAGAACAACCTGCCTTTTTTTACAAAATGGCCATCAAAAATCGTCAGAATCTAAAATAAAAAACTGCGTATGCTCAAATATATCCATTAAATGCTTGTTTTATACGTAATTTTTAACGCAGAAAAGAATAAGGCCAACTCCATTACACTAGGATTAGCCGTTCTTGAGATATTTTAGTTTTTTCTCTACCCCACCTTTGAAAATGAGTCCAGTTACCAAATGAGAACGAAAATTTAATTAAAAGTGAATTAAATTAAGGAGAACCTGGATATAAGTCTGCAGGGAAAGTCATGTTCTGCCCACACCAGATTTTTACTTTTCCTGCAATACATGGTAATGTATAGGGAAAGTATTGGAATCATACCAAAAATCACAACTCGAGTTTTTCGACGGATCTGCACTTTTGAAGACCTCTAGAATACGAAAAAACTATATTTAGCGTGACGTGTGTGTGTCTGTGCAATGTATGTATCCATTCTAACTAAAAAACTAATGGACCGAATTTCATAAAATTTGGTAGGTAAGTCACTTGTCTAAATTGGGTTGCACTTCCCGGCCATTCAAACAGTTACCTTACACCTTTCTGGTAGGTCGGACGGTCTGGGTCTCAACAACAACTTGGGTGAAACCCTGGTGCTGATTATAGTTTTTGGTAGGATTCGTAAAAGCTGAACCCGCCTTTTTTTGCGAAATGACCCGTAAAAATTTCATGTATCCACTCTAGCTAAAATACTAATTGACCAAATTTCACAAAATTTGGTAGATAAGTTACTTGTGGGATACTCTGGTGCTGATTAGATTTCGGTACAATTCGGAAAAGAACATCCTGTCTCTTTTAACGAAATGGCCCGCAAAAATCGCAAAAATCTAAAGAAAAAAAAAGAAAGACAACGTATGCTCAAATGTATCAATTAAATTCTTGTCTTATGCGCAATTTTTGACGAGAAAAATAATATAACACACTCCATTATGCTTTAGGACTAACCGATCTCAAGATATTTGAGATTTCTTGCATTTTTGGTACGCCGATTTCGGAAAAATGTCCACATACCAAATGAAAACAAAAATTGAATTAAAAGTGCAAATTTAATGTTATTTGGTGCAAACTCAATATAACGAATTATTAAAGAAATAGAGAAAATATGAATTTGAGTCTGCAGGGAAAGTCATGTGCTGCCCACATCAGACTTTTACTTTCCCTGCAATACATGATAATGTATAGGGAAAATATTGGAATCATGCCGAAAATCGCAACTCAGGTTTTCGACGGATCTACACGTTTCGAGACCTCTAGAACACGAAAGTCTATGTTTAGCGTGACGTCATGTCTGTGCGTGTCTGTATATGTGTCTGTGTGTGTGTGTCTGTATATGTGTCTGTGTGTCTGTCTGTCTGTTCATGTATGTATCCACTCTATCTCAAGAACTAAAAACTAATGGACCAAATTTCATAACATTTGGTAGGTGTGACCCTGGTGCTGATTAGGTTTTAGTATGATTCGAGATAAAAGAACGCGCCTTTTCTTGCGACATGGCCCTCAAAAATTGCCTCTATCCACTCCAGCTGAAAAACTAATGGACCGAATTTTACAAAATTCGGTAGATGAGTCGCTTGTGGGTTACCCTGGTGCTAATTAGATTTTGGTACGATTCGGAAAAAAATAACCTGCCTTATTTTGCAAAATGGCCCTTTTAAAATCATCAAAACCTAAAGTAAAAAACTACGTATGCTCAAATATATCCATTAAATGCTTGTTTTATACGTAATTTTTAACGAAGAAAAGAATAAGACTAACCCCATTACACTAGGACTAGCCGTTCTCGAGATATTTTATTTTTTTCGTATTTTCTCAGCGCCACCTTTGAAAATAAGTCCAGTTACCAAATGAGAATAAAAATTGAATTAAATTTAATTAAAATAAAGAGAACGTGGATATAAGTCTGCAGGAAAAGTCATGTGCTGCCCACATCAGATTTTTACTTTCCCTGCAATACATGGTAATGTATAGGAAAAGTATTGGAATCATATCGAAAATCGCAACTCGAGTTTTCAACGGATCTACACGTTTTGAGACCGCTAGAATACGAAAAAACTATTTTTAGCATGACGTCTGGCTCTGGGTGTGTGTCTGTCTGTCTGTGGAATGTATGTATCTATTCTAACTCGAAAACTAATGGACCGAATTTCATAAAATTTGGTAGGTAAATCACTTGTGTATGACCCTGGTGCTGATTAGTTTTGGGTATGATTCGGGATAAAACAACCCGACTTTTTTTTTTTAATGACCCGCAAAAATTGCCTGTAACCACTCTAACTGAAAAACTGATTGTTCAGATTTTACAAAATTTGGTAGATAAGTCACTTGTGGGT